>LPNX010579537.1:2298-97298 GCA_001517045.1 Pseudotsuga menziesii
CGTTATTTGCATTAGTTTTTTTTGTAAATTAAATGAAAACTCAAAATTCCCTAGAATAAAATTATTTTTCTCTAATATCAACCCAAAATTATGAATTTGCGGATGTCATAGTGTAGTTTTAGAGGAAAAAAAAGGTTAAAGGTTGAACAAGTTTCCCCTATATAAGAGATGTTAGAGTCCATGTATAACAAAACACCTATTGTATAACAAAAATTTTACTAGTATTTTTATGTGAAGTTTGACAACAACTAACTCCAACAGATTCATGCAAGTAGGAAGGATCAAATGAGATTAGAGGATTCCTTGACCTCTTATTCAAACTTTAATTGAATAGCATCCTATAACTCTGTCCTTACCATGGATGCAACATTTTTAAGGAACTCTTCCAATTTTTGACTCATGCCTACCTTTTTAGCGCCGTCGCTTAAGCGACACTTAGGAGGCAAACCGTCGCTTAAGCGACACTTAGGAGGATAGCAATTTTAGCGCCGTCGCTTAAGCGACGCTTATCACCACCATTTCAAAAAAAAAATTATCTTCCTTATTTTTGGCACTGTTAAAATAAAAAATCCACGCGCCGTCGGAAAAAACCGTCGGATTTTGGATTGAAATGTAGTAGTGTGTTTTAATTTGGATATGTAATTGGTTTGTAAATTATGATGTGGATGAGTGTTGCGATGGTAACTTTGCAGAAGGACTTATAGTCATTTAAAATTCTTGTTTTAGTTACTCAACTCGTAACCTCTGTGGATCTTCCACTATTTATGATTCATTGTTTAAGATTAGTCAGTGATAGAAAAATTATAGCGACGACGATGTTGCATAGACTTACAGTCGTCTTATGATTTCTGAATATGTTAACCAATGTTTTAAGCGGTTTCAATCCCATGTAGTTACAATATTTGATCTTGAAACCATGGTTGGAGATGGGATCTAGCTAAACTGAGGGTACGAGGCTCTACCTCTATGTTGATTGTATTTAAATTAAACTGTATGTTACGCTTTTTAAAAGTTATAGTTGGAATATTTAATACATCGTTTGGCAGCCATGATGTGGACTTGGACCAACGTCGATTCTCTATCGCGGTGGATAATGTGATGGTAGCTGTATCACATAGATCTGGATTGATTTTGTATTGTTTGATTACCGTTAGTAGTTTGTAATAAAGGATCCTCGATTCAATTATTTTTAGATTAAAGTCTTTAAAGGGATTCGATCCCGTGACTTGTATGTGATTTGGTGTATTTTATAAAGAATGACCCTTTAGGTCTGCTATAGATTTTATTTTCATTATAACTAAGGATATTCGATCCATTAGCTTGTTTTCTCATTAATCTGCAATAACATAGGGTTAGTATACTTGTAAATGTTATTTACTCTGAAAGAGATTTCGATTAAAAAGGGCTTGTTTGTAAATAAAAGATTTGAGATCCTGTTATCTTCATTCTATAATGATATAAGGGGAAGGATCTTGTAACTCCTATAATTATTTTTCTTAGTTTAATTAGACTTACAATGATAACATTGTTTATTCCTTTCAAGGAATTCTAGTTGATACTTAAAACCTTAACTTAGTTTCTTTATAATTTGTAATACTATTAAGAAGAATCCTATCTATATTATACTAACATTACATATCTATATGATAATAACATTATAATTGGATAATGTTAACTTGTATAAAGAAGTTGAATGAATCCTAAGTAAACGGATTTTATCTACATGCCTAGAAAGGAAAAACAGTTCTATACATATAACAGAAATTGGAATTTATTTGTAATTTCAGTCGCTGACTGTATTTCAAAATGCAAAATGTAAATATATCTAGGAAAATGGTGCATCTAGGAAATATACAGTCAATTATAGGAATTTATGTGCAGATTAGAACTAAATAAATTTACTCCATTAGTGCAAGATACAAGTATGACAGCAATAGGTTAATCAAAAACAACTTAGAGTTTAACTACTACATATCTAGGGAAATATATTCTACAACATTAAAATGTAAAGTAGAAACCTAGCACCAACATTGGGAAAACAAGAGTGGAGATCTTGTTCCTCCCAACCAACTACCAGAGCAGGCAAGTTACTTGCTACAGAACCCCCAAGCATGTTTGTTGAACCACAAGAGAAAAAACTCAATGCGTCATCTCTTGCATTTCATAGATGTTTAATACTCGTCCAATGCTAGCCTCCTGTTGCTTCTGGACATACTAATTTATAGTATTTTGCCTAGGAATTAGTCATTTATGAGCCTCACGTTCTTCAGCACTCAACTAGGAGTGGTAACCTGATTTTGGGGGATGATGCCTCATTCATCATGAGTTCTCACTTAGTGGTTTTTGCCACTTGTCTTTTTCCTCTTGTGGGTCAGCAAACACTCTTCAACAACTATACCCACTCTTATCCCCCTTCAACATATTTTATTAAATAAAATTGTTTTTATTACAAAATCTTTTATTTATTATTTTTTCTGTCAAAAATAATCAAAATAATAAAATAATAATTAAAATATTTTCCAACAGAATTAATAATAATTATTAATTATGGGGGTGTTACAGATTTTGTTCTATATTTTTTTTTCTTTTTTCACCATAAATAATACAACACGTATTTTGGAATTGTCAAAAAAAACTTATCATATTTTTTTTAGAATCAAATTAGTTGAGACAATATTTATATATAGACAATATTTATATAAACGAAAACAAAATTACTAATACTATATTTCACAAAGTAACTTATGTTTATATAAGCACATTATTAATCGATGTTTAGGTGCCCTAGGTTATACCATTTAAAGCATTTAAAATGTTTGTTAAATTGTTATTGAGTGATAAGTTTAAGTGTTTGCTATTTTCATAGTGGGCGAGACCTGCAAGGCTACCTCTAATCAGAGCACCGATCTAGTACACCCATTTGTTGGTGAATCTTTCGTTGACAAGATAAGGTTGAAGGAGTAGGTCGAGTTCATGGACGACACAAGGAAAGGGATTAGAAGTAGAGGTGGTGGTGCACGAGATGAAATCGATAAGTCATTTCATCTGCGGGCAGATGATGCTGACTTTTTCCAAGTTGGGGATAGCTTGTTGCACCCACTGATGTGCTTCCCTCTCAAGTTTCTGCAGCTTGGCTGTTTCAAGCATTATTTGTTCTTCTATTGTGGTTCTAAGTGCTTCATCAGTGGTTTTATTGTTTTTGAGTGCTTGGATCCCTTGTCGGGTCTACCGAGTTTGCTGATAGACTTGCCTGTAGTAAGCAGGCCAGTCTCGCAGTATTTCTTCAGTGATGACATACTCCTCCATGTGATCTTGCAGCACTTTATAAGCTTTTGTGCCATTAGGAGGCGGGCAGTTTCTTCTTTTTTCTCCTCCTTTGTTTCTTGAATGTGTGCTTAGAGTGCCGAAACCATGCTTTCAAATAGCTGATATGCTCTTTCGAGCGGTTTGTCGGTGTCGACCTCTACAGGCCCTGAAATTACTGATTGTGCAAGGTTTTTGCATTTGTTAAGGAACTCAACCTGCTCTTCGACCTTGTTGTTGAGTTCCTTACGTCTCTGCTCGCTCCTTGTCTTTGCTTCGACTGCTAGGGTTTTCAAGAGTTGTCCTAGCTCTACATCGGTTAGTGAGGTTGCATCTTTCAATTTGATATGGACCTTTGATGGTTGTCCATGATGCTCCTTCTTTTGTTTCTCCTTCCTCTTCTTATGCTTCTCCTTCTCTGTTTGTGTCAGCACCTGTGTACCTGCAAAAGTTGAGTCGAGATTTGTGGTTTGTGGGATAGTGGTTGATGGTTTCTCTGTTTGGGGAGGTGGGGTGACTGCTGCCTCTAGTTGGTTAGATGCAGGGGGTGCAGAAGTGGATGCAATTGGTGTTGATGGTTGTGGTGGGTCTTGCTCTGAGTCGGGGGGTGGTGGTGGTGATGGTGTTGGTGAATGGTCGGGGGTGATTGGGTTGGGGGAAGTGTAGATAAGTGGTGGGTTGTCGGTCTGAGGGGTTGAATCTAAGTTGGAGAAGAATTGGTTGATATCTCGATTTATGTCTGTGATATTTTCTTCTTCTTCTCCTCTAGTCGGTACAGCGACTGACAGGTTGGTTTGGGGTATAGTCGGAGTTTCAGTTGTGGTCCGGCGTGTGGTCACTTCAGCTTCCTTATCGAGATTTCTCTCGAAAGTTGAAATGATAGTTGCAAAGGTTCATGACTGGAATTCATGACCTGGTTGGTATCCACCGACCTCAAAAAGAGGTGATTTTGTGGATAGCTTCTGTACCGACGTAAATATCTCAGGAAGTTTCTCAATGAATGCCTGTAAATCTCTATATTTATCAAACTTTTCCTTCACAGCTTCTAACATAGCACTTTTGCACAAGTTGAGTGGGCTTATTGAATGTTGTTCTGGTACTTGTTCCTCTGTTACTTTTGTTGGGGATGGAGGTGGAGGCATAGACACAAGATCGACAACATTTTCAGGCGTCATTGTGTGGGTGGTCTTGGCTCTCTTTGGTCGACCCGGTAGTGCTCTTGCCTCGACAAATCTTTGGAACTGGGTTTCCATCGGCACCTTATTTTCTGCAGCATCTTCTATTATGTCGATGGCCGTAGCTCCCAGTTCATCCTTGTCATCTAAGGATTCTATAATGATAAGCTTGCGCTTACCTTTTCCTTGTTGTTGTTGTTGTGTCTTTAACTTCTTCCTTGCAACGACTATCTCTTTCAACAATTTTTTAATAATGCCTTTTGTGATAGCATACTCTAGGTTTTATGGTTCTATCTCTCCCCTTGGCTCCTGGGTCAGGATGAGACTTTCTGCAGCCAGAGTGATTACCTGTTGCTCTGCATGTGTTTCTTATGTCTATGGTTCTGCCCTCTGTGTTGTCGAAGGTTTGATGATGATTTGAATTCGGCCAGTGTGTTCGACCGGTGTCTCCTCTAACACAAAGGTGCTGATGTAGAGGTTCATCTCATAGTATTCTTCTTTCTCTTGGTCGGTTAATGGCTCCTCGATCGAGAAGTCGATCTTCTTTGCTGTCATTGGTACTGATATTTTTGTTTTAGCTTGTCGAGACAACTCCCGAAAAATTTGGTCGACCGATGGATAATAGTCGAGGGCTTTTTCATTTGAGTCGGCGCCCTGCATGTACCACACCGAAGTATGGTCGAGCTCTAACTGGATGTGGGACTTTGTCCGTAGACTTCGTCGAATGTTTTGAGGAACCCTCCATCTAGTCGTGCAGACTTTTAGCTATTGGAGCCAGTTCTCCAATAGCACTTTTCCGTCTTCTAGTTCCTTCAAGGTTCCTTTCTAGGAGAATGGTTTGAATCTCCACATGTGGAATCTTGTCGGTTCATGAAAGATTGGGTTTTCATCGAGGAAGATATGGTACATGACTATCCATAGTATGAGGGAGGGGAACTTGATGATTCCTCCCATCTCTTGACATCTTTCACAGATGGTCTTGACCATGTTGGTGACATATTCAACCCATCTGTATATTTTCCCATTTGTCGCAATGGTGTCGACAGCTTCTAACATGTATAATTTGAGGTCGTTTCCTTGACCTTCCAGGGTGAGTGTTATGGCTATTATTTTGGCCACAATCTGTGGCGTTCGTGCTGTGATTTGACTAATCATAAACCCCTTCGAGTTTTTACCCGAAGTCGACCCAATTAGTTCTTCAACTAGTCCTTCTTTAATACTGACTGGTACTGGGTCTCCTGTGTTTGAGAGACCTATCATCTTGGAGATGACTTCCCAAGATATGTCGACTGGTTGGTCGAAGTAGAACCAGTCGTTGTGGTACCAACTTATGATAAATTTTACGGTTGTTTCCTTGGTGCCACCGAAGATGGCCATGAGCGATGCATTAACATAGTTGAATATGGTACTGTATTTTATTTTCTCTGCTGCTTGAGTAGGTTTCTTGTTGACATAAGCCCATTCTTGCATCTCGGTCCATAGTTTTTTCCATGAGCCTTCGTGCACCTTAGCATTCTTAATGTTCTTTAGCCTATAGACTAAAGGTGTTTCTGCAGTGTGTAATTCCTTGGCTTTGGCCGAGGCTCTAGTCTGTTTTGGTGCCATCTTGTCAATTTAGTGGTCTATTTCACTAAGGGATTCTTGGCTTTTAGTTGTCTGGATGCTCTGATGCTCTCTCTGTATGAATTGCGGTGAATGATCCTTCGGTGGTCTAGTATTTATAGGTGATGCTATGGATGTTTTCGTCGATGAGTGTATTAATGGTGGAAGTGATGTTCCAGCTGGAACACTTGAGTGTACATTAATGGCGAATTGATTTTGGTGCTCGAGGTCATGAATGCACGATGGGACTATTGAGGTCATCGGTCGATGTCGGTTATGAAAATGTTTGATAGCGTTATGTCGATGGTCATGATGTCGGTTGTTGAAATGGTAATTTCCTGTCATAGTTTTCTGCATGTTCGGTATTATTTTTCTTTTTGGATTTTTAGGTTTTTATAGCTTTTGGGTTAACCGTTATGGTCGTTATAGGATTTTTTTTTTAAATTTTCACCATGTTTATTTCTGGTTTCTGTAGCATTTTAGTTCGGCTCCATTAACGAGTTTGCGAAATACTATGCCTTGTAACGTCCTTATTCAGACCGATCCATTGGTATGTATCTCTTCGACAACGTAGGGTCCCATCCATTCTGTATGGAGCTTTTTAGGTTTACCTTTTACTCGACTATTGTATAGTAAAGTAAGGTCTCCTACCGACAAGTTTTTGTTCTTGATGTTTCTATTGTGCCATGTTTTCTATTGTTGTTTCTAGATTTCTTGATGGCGTATTGCCATTAGTCGGTGTTCTTCAAGTTTGCTTAGTTGCAATAGTCAGTCCTTTCTTCCTGGTTCGACATCGACATGTAGGATCTCTGCGATGATAGGTGACTGTTTTCGGAAGTGTAGTGGAACTACTACTTCTTGTCCATAGACTAGTCGAAAAGGAGTTTGGTTGGTCGAGCATTTGTATGTTGTTCTGTATGCCAATAATACTGCAGTTATTTTCTTGTCCCAGTCGTCCTTATCAGCATTACATATTTTGGTTAGTCTGCTTCTTAATGTTTTATTAAATGCTTCAATTGCTCCATTCAACTGAGGATGGTATGCTGTACTCCGACGATGGTCGATTTGGAACTAGCCGGTTAGGGTTTTGATAGTTCTATTGATGAAGTGTATTCCCTGGTTGCTAATTAAGGTTAGTGGACATCCAAATCTGGTGATGATATTTTCATAGATAAACTTAGCAGCTATCTCATTAGAACATGTGTCGACTGGTTCGGCCTCTTCCCATTTAGTTACATATTCGACTGCAGTTATGATGTACCTTGCACCTGTCCTTTTTGCTGGTATAGGAAATGGTCCTATGAAGTCTATGGCCCAGATTTCAAATGTCAAACTTGGGTTAACTGATATCCAAGGAATTTCTGTACTAGGTAGGGGTCGACCTAGTCGTTGATATCTGTCACATTGACTGACAAAATTTTTGCAATCTCTATGAAGTGTCGGCCACCATAATCCTAACTGTTGGATTTTCTTTGCAGTTGTGTCTACTTGGAAATGTCCTCCTGCAGGTCCATAATCTGCTTCATGCATAATGTTGTCTCATTCATGTTCTAGTACACACCTTCTGAAGATGTCATCTAATCCCGTTTTGTATAAGAATCCATTTATAAGACTATATGGTGCAACCTTCATGGATAAGATCTACTTCTTCTTTGTACTCATTCCTTCTGGTGCATGTCCATCTTCTAAGAACTGGGCTATTTCTTCTAATTCTGTTGGGACTGCTTCTATCCAAAATAGATGTGCATCAGGTAAGTCATGTTCAACTCCCGTCGACTCTTCTCTTGTGTCGATTCGGGATAAATGGTCGGGACCGACATTTAACTTGCCTGGTCTAACAACAACTTTGAATTCGAATTCTTGGAATAATAGTAGCCATCGAAAAATCCTTCCATGATGTAGTGGTTTATTGACGAGATATTTAAGTGCCTGATGGTCTGTATAGAATATAAATGGGTTAGCTAGAAGATAATGTCAATATTTTTGTAATGCAAAGACCATTCCTAATGCTTCTCTTTCTGTTGTCGAATAGTTTCTCTCAGCTTTGTTTATATTTCTGCTACTATAAACTATAGGATAATCCATTCCATCATCTCCTGGTTGAGTTAAGATTGCTCCTATTGCTAGGCCTGATGCATCAATATGAACATGGAATTTGATCGACCAGTTTGGAAACCTTAGGATTGGTGCTTCGACTAGTTTTATTTTTAATTTTTCGAATGATATGTGGCACTCCTCTGTCCAATTGAACTATTTATCTTCCCTTAATATTTCTTCAAGTGGATAGGTCATATCTGAATAATATCTGATGAATTTTCTATAATAGCCTGTGTGGCCAAGTAACACCCTGACTTGTTTTGGGTTTACTGGTGGTTTTAGGTCGAGGATAATTTTTTATTTTTGCAAAGTCAACCTTAATACCTTCCTTACAGACAATGTCCCCTAATAATATCCCTATGGGGGTCACAAGTATGCATTTCTTGATGTTTAGGGATAGTTGAATTTGTCGACATCTCTCCAGCATAAGCCTGAGTCATTTGCAATGATCCTTTAACATGGAGTATATTGTCCAATCATCAAATTATATTGCCATGGTCTTGTAAATATATTCTTGAAATGTTTTGACAACAATTCTAGAAAATACTGCAGGTAATTTTTTTAATCCAAAAGGCATAACCTTGTAAGCAAATGAGCCAAATTCACATACAAATGTTGTTTTTTTTTTTTTCTGATCTTCTTTAGCTATTGGCACTTGGTTATAACCTAAGAATCCATCTGTAAATGAGTAGCATTTATGTCCTGCAACCTCATTTAAGATTTCATTTGCATAAGGAGTTGGAAATGGGTCTGTCAGTGTCACTTTATTTAGTTCTATGAAGTCGACACAAATTATTTGTTTGTTCGGATCATGTTTCTTAGGTTGTACAGCCATTGGACTTGCCCATTCTAATTTGCCAATATGATAGATGATGCTTGCTGCAAGCATGTTATCAATTTCCTTTTTTACTATCTCTTTGTATTTGTGAGCTAGCTTATATGGCATTTTCTTCATAGGTTGAACATCAGGTTTAGTGTCAATCTTCATTTCTCCCATTTCATGGACTAAGCCTTTGAGGTATTTATAATCTATGGCAAATAAATCTTGGAGCTATTTTAATAAGTTTACTATCTCTATGGTCTGCTCTTCACTCCAGTGGTCACCAATCTTTGCCTTTGTCGATCATCATTTGAGATGTCGAATTCTCTAGTTTTGACTTTAGCATCTAGCCATTCTGGTGCTTTGGCTTCATTGATTGGTTGAATTCCTTCCTTAAACTTTGAGAATGTGGCAGGGAAGTCAACTACAGTCATTCTGTCGATTGTTTCCACTTTAAGGACTGTACAAATAGGTTTGGTCGTTTCGACATGGTTTGATTTCCATCTAAAGCTTTTCCCTTCTGTATTTTCATTTTCTAACTGAAGTCTTGTCGACTATGGTTTTGTCCTGGTTTGTATATTGTTGCATTTCATTGTCTGTCAGTGATCTTTTAAGGGTTTGTTTTCTGTCGGCTGTATAAATTCTTTAATCTATTTTGCTGTTTCGACCAAGTTTTCATTTTGTGGTATAAAGTTGAAATCTTTAATGAAAGTTTCTCTGAGTTCATGCCATATGAATGTTTCACCTCTAGCTTCTTCCATTTTATACCATTTGTTTGGTAAGTCGGCGAGGGTTGATGGGAACAGGTGTGGCCATGCTTGTTCATCCTTGTATCCAAGTTTTCTCCATTCTTTTTCACATGTCTTAACATGATCTTATGGGTTCTGTCCTTGAGTGAATATAGGTATCTGAGCATGTTTGGTTAACTTATTTCCTCCAAACCTTTCGACAAAGTAAGTCAAAGCTGTCGTCGAGGTTTACAGTCTTATCTGATGGGTATCCCACCATCGAGTAGCTTGGCCTATAAAAGTTTCTACTAGGCTTTGAAGTCGGCCATGGTTATCAATATTTTTGGAAACTTGTAGGCTACATGCATGACTGGTGATTCTCTTTCCTTGTATCTTGGTATTTATGTAGTATTTACATTGGTAGGTTGTAAGGTAGGTATTCCCTAATTTTCTTCTCAAGGATTTTTGGGACAATGGACACTATGAATCACTGTTGGGTGGGCTTTTTCTGCACTTTTTGAATAGTCCAACACCCTTTTGCTTGTTTTTCGTAGTTCTCGATCTCCCAATCATATAATTCCACGCTTGAATTATAACCAATTCAGTCTTGGTTGCCTAAACGAAGTTCTCCATAGATATTAGGTTCTGTATAATCTGCATTGTTTTGAATCTAGTAGAGTTGTCGGATGTCGAATTCTTCATCGATATGTTCAGTCCAAGGTTCTCCTTGAGATGGATGAATAGGTACAATGACCTTTTGTCCATTTCCTTTTAATTTTATTCTCTCTTTGTCTAGGGATATCGATGCTTTCATCTTTCTACCCCAAGGTCAACCTACTAACACTGGGAAGGAACTGGGTCCTTCCTTAGGGTCCATGATTTCGAAGTCAACTTTGGTCAAAATTCCTTTTATAGTTGTGTCAATGATTTTCCAGACTCCAATAGCTTCAATTAGGCCCTGGTCAGCTAGTTTCAGGTATATGCCTGACTCATATAGTCGATGTCTGCCCATTTGTTCCCAAGTGTCACGAGTCATGATGTTTACTTGTGATCCAAAGCTGAGCACTACTTGTTGGACAGGGTATCCTTCGATTTCCAAGTCGACAAGTGGGTCGGCATCACCTTTATCTTTTTTATTTAAGCTACAGATATTCTTTGTTTGTTTTTCGGAGTTGTTATGTTTTATTTCATATAGTAAGTTGATGAACTGAGATACTAAGTTGTCTTTTTGTACGGGCTGTATTAATTCGTTTATTGTGTTATGTCGATTGTCGTTAGCTTGTTCCTGTTGTGCAAATTATTTGAATACATTGGTTGCTTCTTTGTATGTTTGTTTTTCTTTAAGTGGATCAGGGTAGACATTTTTCTCTTTTATTTTGCTGATTCTTGGGTTATCACTTCCTGTTTTTGTTCCTTGTCGAGTTACAATATGCAAATTTTTTGTGTTTATTACATCATTTTTTTGCACACACGACAAGACATTAACATTTTTCTTTGTATTTATTTTTTCCAACATGGTAGGGCAATCCTCTAGTGAGTGATCCCCTACTCCACAATGAGTACAAAATTTGAGGTTAGTTCTGTCTTTATATGGACAGTCTGCACACCGATGTCCCTCCTTATAACATGTAAGCATTGGATGGGTCGACGTGGTTGGTTGTCTCGATTCCCAGGGAATTGACCTCGTCCTTCGTAGCCTCCACGCCAATTGTCATACCGACGCTCGTATCTTTGACCTTCATATATATACCTATTATGATCATTTGGTAAGTTGTTTTGCTCATTATTTTGTGCCACTGCAGTGGTTTGGTAGACTGCATGATAATTCTATCGGTTCTTTAAGTTCAAATGGCAGTCGGCTGTGTTATGATTTTTAGTTTCGCAGATTGCACACCAGGATGCCTTGCCATTCTTCATGTTGAATGAGAAATCTTTTGTCGAGTGGTCTCCATGCTCCTTGCAAATGTTGCAAAAACATTTCGTCTGCACGAATCAAACGTCCTGTCGGTTGTATTCCTATTGACAGTTGTCTTTGGAATGTCCGGCCGTCGAGCACTTTGTGCACCAGATATCCTGATTTTTTAGGTTTAATTCCTTTAAATACTTCTGCACACTCTCAAGCTGTTCTTCTATTCTATGATCAGTGGAGTATGCTGGTATGTCCTCATCCATTTCCACTTGGAGAGATTTTGTAAGTGCATCTTCGTAAGACTTAAATGTTTCCAGACTTAAGTGTCGGCGGAATTTCTGAGATAAACCTGCAAGAAACCACTGGATTAGTAATTTTTCATCTATAACATAATCCAGCTGGATAAGAAGGTCTTTCCATTGCTTATCATAGTCACGGACAGTTTCTCTTGGCTTCTGTGATATTGTTTTTATTTTTTTCGCTGCTAGATGTTTTGCATCTGGAGTTTTGAAAAATGATAGAAATTGCGCTTTGATCTCGACTTTCGTTGCTCAAGGTTGTCTTTCAGAAAAGATAATATACCAAGTTAATGCCCTTTTCCTCAAGGCACCGGCAAACTTTTCCATCTGTCTGTCTTCATCCGTAACATGCTTGGCCTCCCAAGTCGACTCACAGACGAACCAGTGTCATCTGGGGTCCTCATCCCCCTCATATAGAGGAATGTGTGTTGACCCATGACCCATGTCGAAATCACTATTGCTGCTTTCAGGAGGTGGCGGTGGTGGAGGTGGGGGTGGGGGTGGTGGGGGCAGTGGCGTTATTGGCTTATTCGTCTCTATGGAACTATGGTCGACAGAACTCTCATTCCCATCAGTTGTCGATTCTTCCTCGACCAGTAGTTGGTTGGTGTTGATTTCTCTTGTCGATGTCCCACTGCTACTATTTGTCCACAGTTTCGAATGTTCTATGTCCTCCAAAGCTATATTTGGAAGGGGGGGTGCTCCTTCATGTGTCGATAAAAGTAAGTGGATACTTCGGTTGGAGGGTATCGCTTGAAAGGTAACCTAATTTCCTTCTTTTGGTCGACGGATAATGAGGTGTCTTCTAGTTTATGTCTCGTCGTCTAGTCGACTCCATATACCAAAGTCACCAGCTCCTAGTTGGAGGTCCTCTTCGATAATAGTTTGTATCCGGGTACACAGATTCAACGGAGAGAGAGTTGTTCCTTCATGGGGAGATCTTAATTGGAGAGCTTTTGGGTGCTCTATCCACAATTCTTCCTCCGTAGGGGATGCCTCTTCTTCCACACCTTCTTCTTGTCAGTCATGACCCGACTCTGGCGGGTTTCTTTCCTGGACGGTCGCCCTAGGACTCCTTCCTCTGTGCAGCGCTAAGGCTCTTTCTCTTCTTGCTTCCCTCCTTTGTTGTCTCTCTTCCCTCTCTATTTTCTGAATGTCCGACATACCGTTGTGTGATACTATTTTCTTGATTTCCCTTTTGGTCGACTTCTCATTACTAGTGAATGGTATCTGCTTCTAGTCAACTAGAATCCAGTCCACTTTATCTCGACATATGACCAGCTACCCCCCCATAGCCTACTCGACACTTTTAGAAAGCTCAGATAGTTCGGTCTACTTGCTTAGGAAGTATTCCCACTCCCTTTCTGCAGTGAATTTTTCCCACCTCTTTTTCTTTTCCGCCTAGTTAGGGTTTAATGGCAGTCCGTGAAGTGATGGACGAGGTTCGACAATATGACCTACTCCCTTCTTGATCAGGAATTTAAACAGCAAGGTCGGTAAGGAACACAGAAATTGCTCAGTGAGTTCTGTGTTAAATTTCTCCTTAACGGTTTCCACCGAAGTTTTGTCTTCTACTGCTTGCTCCTCACAGAAGTTGCCGGTGATTTTTTTGAACCACTCCGACAAGTTTGTTCTTCCTCCTCGGATCAGTTTTTCCAACAACTGTTGGTCTTTAGTCCCTTCCGACTTTTTCATCCAAGAGTTTCTTCAAAATTTGGGGCACTGATTCTATAAACTTCTCATGTGTTTTTGTAAAGAATATTGCTTTTGCTTGTGCAGTTGTTAATATGTTCCTTCGTGCGTAATTATGCAAATAGTTTGCAACTTTACGGTCCCACCAGTCCTTAATCTCCTATTCTGATATCATCTATTTGCATACATCTCAGACATGTACTACCGGTAATGGAACCAATGTTGTAATCTCACATATCACATAAGGTTACCAATAATACATACCAAAACATACATACATAACATAGACAAGAGATAAGAACAAGTAGGTAAATTAACAAATTATATTACATGAATGGGTCCATACAACACAGAGAACTAAACTGAGTTCTCATCTGGCTCAACAGCCTAATATATATGATTACAAAACAGTTACAAAATAACTACCTGTCAGTTCGGTGAACCGACGCGACCTTAGGTGGCCGACCTAATCTCTAGTTTAGTCGGCCGACCGACTTAGTCGGCTGATTGACTTAGTCAGCTGATCAACTTAGTCAGTTGATCGACTAAGTCGACTATCGTTTAAGTCGACTTATCGACTTGCTCCTCCAACACTATGGTAAAAAAATTGAACTATTTGTTTTTGTTGGCATAATATATCAGTATGGGAATCCTTTTGTTGTTTCATGTGATAACATCATCTTCCATGGTAGGTAGTGCTTCAAGAGAGGATTTATCCATCATCAACTATGACAGAGAATATTTGAGAGGAGATGATGAGATCATGGAGCTCTTCAGCACAAGAAAGACTAAGATTCTCTTGACGAGAAGTATAAGAGGTTCTCTACATTTAAAGAGAATTTTCCGTATATTCACCAGCACAACAACTAGGGGAATCCATCCTACAAAATTGGGGCTCAACCAGTTTGTAGATCTCAATAACAAGGAATTCACGACTACATATTAGGGTTTCTAGCCGGATACAAAGAAATGCTTGTCCAAGTCTACCAACCCTTAATACTAGTATTCGGACAGTGATGATTCGCTAGAGTCCATTAACTGGAAAGAAAAGGGAGTTGTGACTACCGTTAAGGACCAGGGCTCATGTGGTAATTTTTATTTCATGAATATTCATAGCCTAATTTTAAATAATGTATAGAATGACGAGAGAGACCATACCATATGTTATTTTATGAATATTCGTAATCTTGCATAGACTAGATGGACAAAGTGTAGGAAGTTCTATATCATGATTTTCATACCATCATGTTTTGTCCTATATACTCCAACATAATAAGTTATATTTCATGGGTATGCATACCGTCATTTTCATTTCTGTTTGAAATACTCAATTCCAATATATAAAGAAATGTAAGGAAACAATGCTTAGTCAGTTGTGAGAGCTAGGCACTGTCACACAACATTAGAATCTAGATTTTAGAACTATTGTCATAATATCACCTTTTGCTTCTTTCATCATTCTGGTGACTTCACTAAAGGAAGTGCTCACATCAAGATTTGCATCCCGCACCGAGACATGATTTCTGGAAATGCTGGGAGAAATATTGGGGGACAGATGGCCTTACACCCTTGTTGAAAAAAATAAATGTTGCTTGCACTGATGTCATGTTCTGGAAGGGAAGCATTTCTAGAACAATTTCAAAAAATGTACAAATCTACTTTGGAATTGTAAGATCTAGCTTGAAGTAAACTAGAATTTGAGAGTATATCGGCATCACCCATGTTAGTTGCCAGTGGGATTCATATTGGAAGTGCCATGATGAGTCATGAGAGGAAATATAAGAGCCTCCCATTATTTCTTGGTGGAATGAAATACTTTTTTTTTTGTTATTAAGCAGAGAATCCTTCTATTAGTTTATCAAAATGTAAATATAATGTACAGAAATGGTGCCGCAAGGCCACCTATCCTCCTCATGCCTGCTGCTAATGATAGCCAACAAGTCCGCATACTGTATATAACCATCGGTCCTAACCTTCCCCCAACAGTTTCCAAAATGTTCCAATCAGACTGGAGCCAATAACTACCAGGCCTAGAACACGCCTGGATTTCGCAATGCATAAACTGGTATTTCAAACTAACCACTTGACTGATAAACATGACGGGATTACAATCCGATATCACTGACACAAGCATAACCAAACCAGAGATTACAATCCGATATCACTGGCAATGATAATCGGCCTCCGCCAACGATTGACAGCATTGGAAAAACTCCAAGTTCTCCACATGATCAGAGATGATTTCCTGAAAGGAGGTCCCTACCCCCACTCCCTTGTTGTCCGCAGCATCTGCCACTTTGTTGCCCTTCCGACGAACATGCATAAAGGTGATGGCTGGAGCCGAATGAATAATGATAGACAATTCCTCAACTCCGCTCTCCCATCTCCAGTTGCGGGAGACTTTGGAGGTCGAAGAGCCAGCTTGAAGTCTGATTGCTAAGTCGATAATAAGGCGAGAGTCCCCTTCTACCAGTAGCGGAGACCACCCTTTGTTAATCGCCTAGTGAAGACCTTGTACTAATCCTTCCAATTCCGCTAAGTTATTGGTGCTCTCGCCCAGATCTCCCCAATAAACCCCCATCACTTGCCCCTTGTGATCACGAGACACTCCACCATAACCAGCCAGCCCTGGATTTCCTTTTGCAGCCCCGTCAAAATTTAAGTTAAGAGACCCCGACCCGGGGGGAGACCAGCAGTCCAGGCTATTTCTTGCCTGAGGTATATCCTGGTTCCCACCCTGATAAGACGGGATAGTGGTGACGCCCCATTCGTTCAAAATCAGACGTTCCTGAATGTCAGCTTTGAAGTCCTCCCCAGTCCACCACGTGAGCCTTAGAGTTTCTCTGAGGTGTATCTCAATGTTGAACCATAGTTTTTTCGGAGGTCGCCCTTTCTCATCAAAAATTCTGCCATTGCATTCTTTCCATATTTCCCAAACCAAGAAGCCAGGGAAGAGCTCCCATAGCCAGTTCAGGATGGAATTCTTGAACACCTTTGGGGGCCATCTTGCAATAGTTTCGGATGGATTTCCGTTCACTCGGGCCCCATGTCTGGACCATTGCTCTCCTCTGTCCCATAGCTCAGAATCAAAATAACAATCATCAAGGAGATGATTCATAGTTTCGGAAGCTGAGGAACACAAGATACACCTGGAGGGCCCCGTCATGCCTCATTTTAACAGGTTGTCCCACGTAAGGATCCTTCCTTGGAGTAGAAGCCAACAAAAGGAGGCAATTTTTGGCCAAAGGTGATGGTGCCAAATTTTCCTCCATTTATCCTCCTGTCTAATACCCTCCTCGCTTTGTTGGATGTGAAAGGCCTCTTTTATCGAAAAGGATCCGTTGTTGGTATACCCCCAACGGATAACATCTGGACTCTCTACCATGGGTATCCTGCGGCTGGTGAGTTCCTTAAGGAACTCCTCCAGCCTGTCCATGGGAAGAAAGCGCCGCCACCACTCCGTTGGCATCCAAGTCCTGTGAACGTGATCAAGGGCAGGGTTAGTCCACAAGTCTCTAAATTTTGCTTGGCTATGTTGATGGAGATGAGGCTGAAGATCATCGAAGCACGCTAGCTCATCTAGCCTTGGTTTCTATTGCCAAGCATCTATCCAGAAGAAAGCTTCCTTGCCGTCTCAAATTTCCCAAAATCTATGCTTTTGGATCAAATCTCGGTTCTTCTGGGCTGCCATCCATATGTGGGAACCTGGAGGGTTCTGATCAAACCAAATCAACTGGTTTTTCGGCCATAGGTGGGCATACTTGTGATGCCAAAGAATGGCCCATGGTTCGGAAGTATGGGTGACCCATCTCCACCAAGTATTTTCTCCCATCACCCTGTTGCTGCTGAGCGGGTCCCTGAATCCAAGCCCCCCTGCCTCTTTTGGGGAGCAGATCGTCTTCCAATCTACCAGGGCCCATTTTCGTCGGTCCTCGCTGCTTCCCCAAATAAAATTCCTTTGGATGTTCCTAATCTATTTCAGCACAGCTTTGGGCGCAGAGAGCACCGAAAAGAGGTATAGAGGCTGTGCTTGAAGGACAGCCTTGACCAGGACCATTCGACTTGGGAAATTTAGAGCTCGAAAGGTCCAATGGTTTAGTTTCTGCTTCATTTTGTCCACCAGTTCCTTCCACGATACTTGCTTAATGGTGGATTCTGCAAGCGGAGCTCCCAAATATTTCGAGGGCGGAGATCCTTCCGAAAACTCTAGAATGCGAAGAATGTTCCTTTTGGCCACCTGTGAAGCATTAAAAAAGAAGACCTGGGACTTCTCTTTGTTGATTTCCAGCCCACTGGCTAGTAGGAACAGATCTAGTCCCCGCTTGATACCCCTAGCTTCATGGACTGAAGAGGGTCCCATTAACATGTTGTCATCAACAAATTGTTGATGCGTTTGAGCTGGCATACCTTCACAGAGAGAGAGGCCCCTGATCTGCCCTGTATTCTGCATATCACAAAACAATCTCCCCAGGCCTTCTGCAATAATTATGAACAAAAAGGGGGACAGGGGATCCCCCTGGCGGATTCCTCGGGAGGCAGCGAAGGGCTGGGAAGGAAACCCATTAATCAAGATGGAGAAGAAGTCCGAGGACACCAGATTAATGATCCAGCCAATCCATCTTTCCTCAAACCCAAAGGACCTTAGAATTCCTTCCAGAAAATCCTAATTAAGTTTGTCATAAGCTTTAGAAAGGTCAAGTTTAAGCAACATACCAAGTGATTTGTCCTGTTTCAAGGAGTGGATGGCCTCGTGGACCAGGATGATGCCGTCGAGGATTTGTCTCCCTTCCACGAAACCTACTTGCTCCGGCGATATGAGAGTAGGTAGGAGGGGTCTCAACCTACTAGCGATGACCTTCGTAATGATTTTATAAATGACATTACAGAGAGCTATTGGCCTGAATTTCCCAGGGTCCTCCGTGCCCTGTTCTTTCGAGATTAACATTAAGAAGGTTGCGTTGAAATATTTTAGAATCCCTCTAGTCCTCCTGGAGTTTTCCACTATGGTCAGGAGTTCATCTTTTAACCACTCCCATCCTTCTTGAAAGAAATTGGTGGTAAATCCGTCCGGACCCGGGGCTTTGTCCCTGGCCATTTGTTTCACCACCACTTCCAGCTCTTGCATTTCCACCGGCCTCATGAGGATTTGATTATGTTCCTGCGTAATGAGCTTGGGAATGTGGTTAAAAATTTCTGCTTGTGCTTGCCTTCTATCCACTGCCGGTTCCTCTAGAAGATCGGCAAAGTAAGACGTCAGCATTTCTTCGATCTCTTCTTGATTTTCTGCTATTGAGCCATCGCTTCTTTTGAGTCTGACAATCTTATTTTGTTGTTGATGCTGGACCGTAGCTTTGTGAAAGAACTTAGTGTTGCGGTCACCATCCCTGAGCCATTGAATCCTGGATTTTTGCTCAAAGAGGGTCTCTTCTTGCTTCTCCTTAAGGTTGAGGTCTTGGAGGAGCCGCCTTTCTTGAGATTTCAGCTCTGCCGAGGGGCCCTGTCTGGACATTTCGAACTGGACCTCCTGTATGCGCAGGTCGAGCCGTTTCTTTTCCTGAAAAATATTCCCAAATGATTCTTTGTTCCACTGTTTGATGCGGATTTTGAGCATTTTAAGCTTCTGTTGAAATTTGAACATGCAAGTTCCTCGTTCAAGTTCTATCCCTTTCCACCAGTCACGCATGTTGTCCTTGAAACCTGGCTACAGGAGCCAGAACTTTTCGAATTTGAAAGGTCTGCATAAATTTTCGACCTTGATGGCCCAGTCCAGGCTAATCGGCCAGTGATCTGACCCTGCAGAGGGAAAGACCACTGCCGAAAGCTGGCCCCCTCCCATCATGATGTCTTCAGATATGAGGAAGCGATCTAGGTGACACACAATGCTACGGTCCCCTGTTCTGTTGTTATGCCAGGTGAAGGTACTATTGGCCGTGCGTAGATCAACAAGACTCAAATCCTCGATGGTCTGATTAAAAAGATCATTTACCTGGGTCATATGACGGAGACCTCCCTTCTTTTCCTCTAAACTTCTGATGATATTGAAGTCCCCACCCAAGATCCACGGGAGCCCATCCGCTTCCTCCTTGAGACCGTGCAAGGAGTCAAGGAATTCTAGTTTACGAGAGCTTTGTGAGGGTCCGTAGACGTTTGACAAAAAGCCAACTTGGCTTGTTCCAATGATTTTATAAAAACATGAAATGGAAAAGCAGGTGCTACGAAACCCATAAAGAGAGACGATATTAGGGTTCCAAAGAATTCCTAAACCTCCCACTGAACCGGAGGCGTCGATGGCCATCCTTTTGCATCTTGGCCAGGCTTTCCTGGCTATTTTTCCCAAGACTTCCCCCGAGCACTTGGTTTCTTGGAGAAGGGTGATCCATGGTTGTTCCACCTCAATTTTCCTCTTGAGAATACGAGTCTTTAAAGGACTGTTGCAGCCTCTGATATTCCAAGAGATGGTATTCATAAAAACTAGTTTAGGGTTTGAGAGCCAGAGCCGCTACAATCGTAGGGTACTGGCCTGAGTCGATTAGCTTTTTCCCTAATCGTTGAATCCTTTGCATATTGTTGGGTCTACCCCTCTTTTCTTTTTTTCCCTTGCGTTTACCTTCTACTTCTTTAGGTGAGCCTGAAATGACTCTGAGTTTCTTGTTGGAAAGGATGATAGCCTTCTCTAAGAGGTTGACCTGCTTAGGCGAAATGTCCTTCGACCAATTGGTAGCAACAGCCGCTTCCAAGCCATCCAGGTCCAGATCCTCGATGATCATGTCCTCCGCCTCTGATTCCTCCTCCGCCGGAGTCCTGTCTTCCATGGTAGCTTCCACGGTAGCCTTCTCCTTCTGCTTTGGGTTCTGATGGGTTACCTCACTCGTCAATGGAGTGTTCTGGTCAGTCTGCTTGGGTTCTGAGAAGGTGCCTTCCTTCAGCACTTCAAAGCGGTTCTGGGTCTGAGGTTTCTTGTTGATCTCAGGGCCAGAGCATCTCTTCGCCGCTCTCTTACGATTAGTGACCTTGGTAAATCCCTCCCCATCTTTACTGTCTGAGCTCGCCGCCGATTTTTCGGGAGGGTTGTTTAATGGGCATTCCCTAAAAAGATGGCCGTGCTCATGACACCTGCGGCATCTGAAAGGTAACTGTTCATAGTCGATAGCAAGTTGAACCTAGTCCTCATCATCATGCGTTAACTCAATAGCTTCTGGCAGATCCTGAGATATATCAAGGTATACACAGAGACGGGCATAGGAAATATACTTATCCTGCTTTGTTTGCTCTGAAATCTTGACGAAATCACCGAGCGTATTACCTATGTCCTGCAAAATATCTTCTTTCCAGAATTCTGTGGGAAGTGAATAAAGTCTTAACCAGACTGGGGCGATTGTCATATTTTTAGTGTCTGGGTTAAACCGCTCCTTCCAGGTGCGCAGGTACAGCCCCGCCGAATGGAAAAAGTAAGGCCCTTTATCAAAGATTCTGACTCTGTCCTCACTGTTGAAGAAAATCACTGTGAAGAAGCCCTTCACTCCGAGTTGGGGGTCGTAGTGTCCCTGAGGCTTCCAGGTGGTGTTTATCCACCAGATCAGGGATTTTTCATTTTGCCATAGACCAATAAACTTGCCAATCAGGGCGTGATCCTTGAGGTACTGCACTTGATCTCTGAATCCCAACGTTCAGATTGTCAGTTTTGGCATCGCCTTTGATTTGGGCATGCAATGCCCTGGTTTTCTCGTCATCCCATCTGAGGTGCCCTGAGAATCTGTACCACTTGTCCCTTCTCCTCCCATTCTAGGAGGGAGCGTCTTGGCTGGTTCAGTCTCATTGGCTTTCTCGACCTCATTTGAAGGTGGTACGGGGGGTGTCTCCACCCCATGGATTCTTCTCCCATTCCACAACCAAATCGAAATCACTGAGAAGCCGCCTGCCTCGTCTGACCGCCTTGCCACAAACTGACGCGGAGCCCTCAAACCCTAGGATTCCATCCAGCCCAACCGCCTCCTCACCACCATCATCCTAAAATTTCAATAAAGTAAAAGAGGATCGGTTGAATGAAATACTTGATATCTTTATGTCGTAAGGTTATTTCCATTGTGTTGAATAAGTATGATTCAAATGATTATGTTACAAATTTATGAGATCTATTTTTTATAGCAATAAAACCATTAGTTGAGAAATTTAGGCAAGAAAGTGGGAGCAATGAAACACCTAGTTCATTGCTTACTTTTTTTCTAGAAATGATTTTTTTTAAATCTTGCTTCATTTCTCAATAGAGACAACTTGTTTGTCCTCAATATTCTATCAATCTTGTCTATTGAAAGAGTTTCAGAAGCCATGGTTTCAGCAATTCTGAGTTTCATTGAGAATCTTATGAATTTGGAGCATGGAAATGATGGAGATCTAGATAATATTTTGTTGCATGAATTCTTTTTACTGCATCTTGAATACCCTTCGCAAGTATGCATAATTTGGTTCAAGTTCGTTGGTAGAATAAGAGGAAAAGCATTATAGAACCTAGGAAATGTGAACTATTAAGTTTTTTTAATTGTTGGGAAAATATACAACACATTTTTAAGTATTGAATCAATTTGTTGATTGTCTGTTACCATTCCTTGATGACAAAAAAGTCAAAAAGAATAAGCATTTCGAACAAATACTCTCTATCCTAAAATAGGTTTTGCCAGCTTTGGGTGATAGAAATGCTATCAAAATGCTAACTGTGTTCAACATGTTTCTAAATTCATGTATATTGGATATTTGAGTGGTTATTTTGGATATCCTAAAATGGGTTTTTAAAGTTGACCCTTGGCCTTGACTGCAAAACTGGTAGTTGATTTAAATGCAATATCATCATCTACGGTCGAAGAATATGAGTATGATAAAAGGCTTATTACTTATGAGCAAATATCTCCTCAATTATTCTCCCAGATAGGAAAGACACATGCTTTACTTGTTCTCTCACATTGTGTGTATGATATGTCATTAGAAGACTTCTCACTTAGGCATAGTGTCTCCAACTGTCTGCTTTCTTGTATTCTTTTTCCTACTTCTACATTATACAGTGACAAGGTAGCGTAGAAGGAAGAGATTTAAAAGAACCAACTTGAAGGAATATATAATCCAAATGAAGGAGGGACAAAGGATATCACCCTTAATCTGTGATTTAAAAGTTAGAATTGTAAATATTATATATGTTTAATATGCCTTTGCTCTAACCAATACCAATGCTACATGACAACTGTGAATAGAACACTACTACAAATAGTTGGTGAGAGAAAGAACATGGAACAAATTAGGTAGCAGCATCAATTTATTTGAGAATAAATGCAAACAATGTAATACCCCTTGAATTAATAATTATTAACTCTGCTAGAAAATACTTTGATTATTATTTTATTATTCTTTGATAGGAAAGTCAAGAATAGAACATTTTGTAATAAAACATTCCTTATTAATAAAAGATGTTGAAGGAAAACAAAAGTGGAAGTAGCTATTGAGAGTGTTCGCTGACCCACAAGATGGAAATGACAAGTGGCAGAGACCACTTAGTGAGAACTCGAGATGCAGGAGGCATCATCCCTAAAAATCAAGTCTGGACTCCTAGTTGAGTTGCTAAAGAGCAGGAGGCTCATAAATGACCAAGTCCTCAGAAAAATACTATTTAATAGTATGTCCATGAGCAGCAAGAGACTAGCATTTGACAGGGATTAACATCTGTGTAATGCAAGAGATGGCACATTAAGATAATTTGCTCTTGTGGTTCAGCGAACGGGCTCAAAGGTTCTAGAGCAATTGATTTGGCTACTCTGGGAGTTGGTTGGGAGGAACAACTTCTCCAGTTTTGTTTTCTTGGCATTGGTGCCATGTTCCTACTTTTTTTTTCTTATGACTAATTCTAGTTACAATAGGATGTGTATGTGAAATGTTTAGGTACAGTTACATCTCCATGTAGTAGGATTATGCATTTTTGTAGAACAAATATCCCTGTTTCTCAGAAGTATATTAGATATGGACAATGTTATTATTGTAGTGATTAATAACTCGTTCTGAGTATAAGTTGGTAGAACTGGTTGTTGTTGATATAGTTTCAAATCCAATACTTGAAGAATTTAGAATTCATGATTCTGTATATAATGGATTGAATCCTCTGTTTCTTTTTAAAAATGTACCGTGTATTCCTACTTTTAACTGAGCTTTTTCTATTTTGTATAATTTTTGTTTAACCTAATTATGCTTATTGAATGTGGACCGAATCTGTAATGTTGTTATAGCGTAGATCTATATGTAGAGAGCATAAAGCAGAGAGTGTGTGATTTATGATTGGTTAATTGAATAAAGAATAGATTTCTACTCTACAAGTGTTTTGATCATTTAATACATTTGTTTCGTTAACCATAAGTATAGATTTTCAATCCTCTATGTGTATATGTGTACTTCGAAATCAAATTGAGGTGTATGAGATCAAATATGTCTGTGTGAAGTGTTATAGAAGGAATTGATCGTTTCACTGATCAATTCAGCGAAGATTACAGAAAGTTAAAGAACTTGTATCTTCAACATATTTAAGGTTGAAATCGAATTTCACAAACAGAAGGTGTGCCCGAGTTAAGCCTAAACAAATCGCCATACATCATGTGATGGAGATTGATCTTAGAGAACATCAACGATGATAAGGAATTTTCGTTAGAGAAAGAGTGAGGAAAATATAGGAGGGGCAAGGCTGCGAAATCAAAAGTGATCGTTGGGAATTAAGACCAAGATCTTATACGACCAAGATGGATCATAAAATAGATCGACAGTCCACATCGATTTAACTAGGAGAAGTTGAGGGTTTTGAAAAACTTTTGATGTGTGCGAAAACTTTATGGAATGCAATTCATATTTTTTGAAGTCCACCATTGATTTGGTGGGGACACTGATCAGATGATCAACAAGCCATTTTGTTAATTCAACTAGCAAGTTGATTAACAGCAGAGAGCGAGCATGAAATTTGTATCCAAAGGAATTTGTTATAGGCTTGAGTCCTCCTGAGTGAGTTGGACGACATATTGGCTACTTTGTTTAAGCATCAAGTTAATATTTAGTTCATTTTAGCTTACAGTAAATTAAAACCCCAAATCAAACCAAAAACCTGCTTTAGTTCTGAAAAGTTGTAAGGAAACCCGCTTTCCGCAATCCGCAAGGTTAGATGGCGATCCGCAAAGAAGTAGATCAACTACTGAGATTTCATCTGCAAGGAAGATCAACGACTGATATTAGTCGTAGAGGTTTTGTTGTGGAATTCGCAATGAATTAGATTGACAGTCAAGACTGTATCCTCAAAGAATATCAATGGCTGATAATAGTTGTAGAGGTTTCATTGTTGAATCCACAAAGAAGTAAATCAATGGTAGGGACTTAAGCCGCAAGAAATCAACGGTGCAAAAAGTAAAAAGATTAAGTTAGAACAGTAACTTAGATTTTGATTTTTTGTTCAGAAATCGTTTCTTTATGGAAAATGGTTTCTAATATTTTTAAGGAGATGATGATCATTTCATATGGCCAGGGTTATGCTTTAAACTCTCTATTTGTTTGTAATTCCTCATAACAGTTAGGTATTTTATTAATATGTCTCAAGTTATATGGTTATAGAATTTTTTATGTTTGAAATGTGAGGTTTGTTACATATGGTATCAGAGCACGGTTTCAGCACTAGGCCTAAATAATCTCAACACACTAATGTTTTAGAAAACAACAAACTAACTCATGTTTATTTTGTCTTGAAAATTCTCTTATACCTAGCAAAGAGAAGTACAAATATATTTTGCAGGAAATATGGTAGATGCGGGAATGTCTAAAGAAGAGGAACGTCGCCTAGAACAACCTTTAAATAATGAATAGGGTAATCTAATGGATGGAGAGTTCTGGGTAGATCTAAATGAAAGTTAGGACAAAAAAATTGAATTAAAAAGGACTGTGGATGAACTAAGGTCTGAATTAAGAAAGGTTAAGGAAGATAACGAGTGAATTCTGAAGGCTCAAGAAGAACTGAACACTATCTTGTTAGCAAAAGTCCATAAAGAAGAAAAAGATAAAAATGAGGATTTTGATCAGGAACTGCCTAAAAATGCCCGTACAATAAATGTAAGGGTAGGAAGCTAGAATTTTCCAGACATAATTGTGACACTTCAAGTGAAGAGACAGTTAAACATCACAAAAATCTCAAGTGTCAAGTGAAAGCAATGACGAAAATAAAAAGAATAAAAATTACAGACCCTATGAGGAAATCTATGAGGGGTTCAAGAAAATTAAACCACCCATGTTTAATGGGGAAATCGGGAAGAGAGACGAGGCAAGGGCCTGGCTATCCGAAATGAATACTTCCAAATATATAATTACTCAGATTAGTTGAAAGAAAAAATGGCCATTTATAATCTGACCAGAAAGTAAGATATATGGTGGCAAGACATAAAGAAAGTTAAGGGTATAAAAGAAAGGTATGTAACCTGGAAAAATTTTAAGAAACTTTTTAAAAGAAAATATTTATCTTAACAGTATTATGAAGAAAAATTCAAGGAGTTTTATGAACTAAGGTTAAGGGCCATGGAAATGAAAGAAATTTGTAGTAAGTTCTTAATCTTACTTCGCTATGTCCCCTACATAATTGATGAGAAGCCCAAGATACAGCAGTTCCTTAGTTTCCTGTTTTAAAGAATGAATTGAATATGTCAATCCAAAGACACTAGATGAAGCGATGAGGAAGGCCAACTTCTGTTATGATCAAAACAGAATAAAAGAGAAAGTATACCAGCTTGGAAAAATCAAAGGCCAAATAATTTTTATTCTAAAACAAAACAAAATAAGTTCCATAAAAACATGGGAAATAATCATAGAGGGTATCAGGGTAACAATTACAAAGTTTTTAAAACTCAAGATTCTACGGTACCCTCAATTGTTCCTAGTAAAAACCCAACACAAAAAGAAGTCTTAAAATGTTGGGAGTGTGGAGAGAAGCACTAATTTAAAGACTGTCCAGGAAGGAAACAAAGGTTTAATGTTCATTCTATCCAAGAAGCAGTCACATTTGAGGATATGGCCAAGAGCATGCCCAGAATCTGCGCTACACTGGAAAATCGGCAAGCAGACCACCAGACTTCCATGGTTGAAATTGAAGGTATGATAAACAATCAACTTATCTCTATATTAATTCATCCAGGCGCAAGCCTGAGTCATATTTCACCTAGAGTAGTTGATTTATGCAATTTGGTACCTGAATTTTTTTATAAGTCGTGGCTAGTACAGTTAGCCACAGGTACAAAAAGAAAAGTTACTAGTATTGTTAGAAATTGTAAGATAATGTTGAATTAATTTCTTACACATGTGAATGTAAATATATTGTATTTAGGATCTTATGATATGTTAATAGGAATGGATTGGCTTGAAGAGCATAAAGTTTTGCTAAACTGTTTTGATAAAACATTTACATGTATTGAGAATAATGGAAATATTATAAAAGTGAAAGGAATTCCTAGGAAGGTAACCAAAAATGATGTAAGGTATTCGTATTGTATATAATAAATGACAAGGAAAATGATATGAAACCTAAACTAGAAGACATACCTGTTTTAAACGAGTTCGAATATATATTTTCGGAAGAAGTCCCTGGAGTTCCTCCAAAAAGGGATATAGACTTCACAAATGATCTGATACCTGGAGCGGTACCAGCATCAAAAGCTCCATATCGAATGAACATAATCGAACTCACAGAACTAAAATCACAATTACAAGAATCAATCGATAAAAAGTACATTCAACCAAGCGTGTCTCCCTGGGGAGCACCGGTCTTGTTTGTGAAAAAGAAGGATGGTACACTAAGATTGTGTATAGATTACAGGAAACTAAATAAAATGACTATTAAAAACCAATACCCGCTTCCTCGGATAGATGATCTGTTCGATTAGTTCCGCGGAGAAACTATCTTTTCAAAGATAGATTTAAGGTCGGGTTATCATCAAGTGTGAATAAAAGATGAAGATATTTTTAAAACAACATTAAGGATTCGTTACGATCACTATGAGTTTGTCGTAATGCCCTTTGGGTTGACAAACACACCTACTGCATTCATGTGTTTAATGAACATCATCTTAAGTAACTATATGGATAAATTTGTGGTTGTATTCATTAACGATATATTAATATACTCTAAGAATGAACAAGAACACGAAGAACATTTGAGAATAGTTTTGCAGGTATTAAGAGAACAACAACTTTATGCAAATTTCAGTAAGTGTGACTTTTTCAAAGACAAGATTCAGTACCTCGGATGCGTAGTGTCTAAGGATGGAATATCAGTCGACCCAGATAAGGTAAAGGCCATCATGGATTGGCCATTTCCTAAAAATGTATCTGACATCATATCATTTATGGGAATCAGTGGATACTACAGGAAGTTCATAGAAGGATTTTCTAATATTTCCTACCCCATAACTTCCTTTCAAAAGAAAGGAAAAAAGTTTGAGTGGACTAAAAAGTGCAAGGAAAGTTTTAACAAATTAAAACACCTATTAACCACCACCCCGATCTTAAAAATTGTTGATCCATTCAAGGATTCCGTCGTATGTACGAATGCTTGCAATGAAGGGTTAGGTGGAGTTTTACTACAAGACAATTATGTTGTAGCTTATGAATCCAGAAAACTAAAGGATCGTGAGAAGAATTATGCAACGCATGATCTAGAACTTGCTACTATAATTCTCGCCTTAAAAATGTGGCAACATTATTTAATTGGGAGAAATTTCTTACTTATACCAGACAACATAAGCCTTAAATATTTATTTGATCAGCATAATTTGAACGCAAGACAAGCCAGGTGGTTGTCCTTTCTAAGCGAGTATGAATTCGAAATAAAACATATAAAGGGAAAGGAAAATAAAGTAGCAGATGCTTTAAGTCGTCATGTGAATTTACTGTGTGCAAGCAACAGCTACAAATCTGATCTGGGAAATCAAATTTTAAGTACTGAAAATTATGATGGTGAATATCAGGATTTAAAAGAAAATACTACTAAAAATGAACAAGAACAAGTAAAAATAGACTTTAGTCTAAACCAACAAGGACTATTGTTGTATAAAGACGGGCTATATATACCGAACATACGAAAAATTAAATTGACAGTCATGGATGAACTACATAAAAGACATACTCAGGGCATCCGGGGTATCATAAAATGATTACCATGATCAGAAAGGACTTCTTTTGTCCAAACATGAAAAAGGAAGTGGTTGAATACTTAGTTCGTTGCCTTGAATGTCAGCAAGTTAAAGCAGAGCATCAACATCCCGCAGGATTTTTGCAGCCACTACCCATTCCAGAATGGAAGTGGGAGACCATCAGTATGGATTTCATCACCAGATTGCCCAAGAATTTTAGACAACATGATTCCATCATGGTTGTGGTTGACAAATTAAGTAAATTGGCTCATTTTATACCTATCAAATCTACCTACAAATATGTTAATATTGCAGATATGTTCATGAAATAAATATTTAGGTTACATGACGTATCAAAGGTACTAGTCTCGGATAAAGATGCAAATTTTACAGGTAACTTTTGGAAATCCTTATTTAAAGGTTTGGGTACCCAGTTAAATTTCAGTACTGCATATCATCCACAAACGGATGGGCAGACTGAAAGGGTAAACTAGGTTCTAGAGGACATGCTAAGAATGTATGTTATGGACAAACCAGGTGAGTGGGAAGACTACCTACACTTAGTTGAATTTGCTTATAACAATAATTTCCAAGTTTCTGCAGGTATGAGTCCATTTGAAATTTTATATGGGTGTAAGTGTAATACTCCAATCTCATGGAGAAACCATGTTGATAGATTAATGTTAGGATCTGATTTATTAGAAGATATGGAACTAACCATGAAACAGGTACAACAAAACTTGAAGGTTTCCCAAGACAAGCAGAAAAGTTATGCTGACTTGAAAATAACTCCTAGAGAGTTCCAGGTGGGTGATCATGTATACATAAAGGTAAATCCCAAGAAAAGTACCTTGAGACTGGGAAAGTATAAGAAGTTTCCACCCAGGTATTGTGGGCCATTTGAATTCTAGCTAAAGTGGGGCCAACTGCATACCATTTATCCCTACCACCCAATATTAAAGTACATAATGTGTTTTACGTTTCTATATTGAAGAGATATGTCCATTATATTTCTCATGTGATTGATTGGAATGTAATCCAGGTGGAACCCAAGGGAGAATTCCAATTGGGACTAAAGCGCATTCTCGACAAGAGATCACTTTTACTCTGGAACCGTATCATTGGGCAAGTAAAGGTGCAATGGAAGCACCTTAGTCCGAAAAAAGCTACTTGGGAGCTGGAAAGTAATATGCAGGAGGCATATCTAGACTTATTCCAAAAGGCTAACATGGATGAATAAAAGAAAAATTTATAACACCGAGGACGATGTTATCTTTTAAGGGGAGATGTATGTAATACACCCTGAATTAATAATTATTAATTCTGCTAGAAAATACTTTGATTATTATTTTATTATTCTTTGACATGAAATTCAAGAATAGAACATTTTGTAATAAAACATTCCTTATTAATAAAAGATTCCGAAGGAAAACAAAAGTGGAAGTAGTTGTTGAAAGAGTGTTCGCTGACCCACAAGAGGGAAATGACAAGTGGCAGAGACCACCGAGTGAGAACTCGAGATGCAAGAGGCATCATCCCCAAAAATAAAGTCTACACTCCTAGTTCAGTTGCTAAAGAGTAGGAGGATCATAAATGAACAAGTCCTAGGAAAAATACTATTTAATAGTATGTCCATGAGCAATAGGAGGCTAGCATTGGACAGGAATTAACATCTATGTAATACAAGAGATGGCGCATTAAGATATTTTTCTCTTGTGGTTCAACGAACAGGCTCGAGGGTTCTGAAGCAAATAATTTGGTTGCTCTCGGAGTTGGTTGGGAGGAACAACTTCTCCACTTTTGTTTTCCTAGCATTGGTGTCAGGTTCCTACTCTGTTTTTATTGTGACTAATTCTAGTTACAGTAGGATGTGTATGTGAAATGTTTATGTACAGTTACATCTCCAGGTAGTAGGATTATGCATTTGTGTAAAACAAATATCCATGTTTCTCTGAAGTATATTAAATTTGTACAATGTTATTACTGTAGTGATTAATAATTCGTTCTAAGCATAAGTTGGTAGAACTGGTTGTTGTTGATATAGTTTCGAATCCAATACTTGAAGAATTTAGAATTCATGATTTTGTATATAATGGATTGAATCATTTATTTCTTTTAAAAAATGTATCATGTATTCCTACTGAACTTTGTATGTTCGTATTGTTTCCTCTCAACCTAATTATGCTTATTGAATGTGGGATGAATCTGTAATGTTGTTATAGAGTAGATTTGTCTACAAAGAGCATAGAGCAAAGAGTGTGTGATTTATGACTGGTTAATTGAATAAAGAAAAGAGTTCTACTCTGCAAGTGTTTTGATCATTTAATACCTTTGTTTCATTAACTAGAAGTATAGATTTTCAATCCTCTATGTGTATATGTGTAACTCAAAATCAAATTGAGGCGTATGAGATTGAATCTGTCTGTGTGAAGTGTTACAGAAGGAATTGATCGTTTCACTGATCAATTCAGCGAAGATTACTAAAAGTTAAAGAACTTGTATCTTTGACATATTTACGGTTGAAATTGAATTTCACAAACAGAAGGCGTGCCCTAGTTAAGCCTAAACAAATCGACATACATCGTGTGGTGGAGATCGATCTCGGAGAAGATTGACGACAATAAGGAATTTTCGCTAAAGAAAGAGCGAGGAATATTTAGGAGGGATCAAGATGTGAAATCAAAAGTGATCGCTGGGAATTAAGATTGAGATATACGACCAAGATGGATCATAAAATAGATCAACGGTCCACAACGATTTCGCTGGGAGAAGTTGCAGGTTTTGAAAAAAATTTGATGTGCGTGAAATATTTATGGAATGCACTTCATAGTTTTTGAAGTCCACTATTGATTTGGTGGGGACACTGATCGAACGATCAATAAACCATTTTGATGATTCAACTAACAAGCTGATTAACAATAGAAAGTGGGCGCAAAATTTTTATCCAAAGGAATTTGTTACAGGCTTGAGTCCGCCTAAGTGAGTTGGACGATAGATTGGATACTTTTTTTAAGCATCAAGTTAATCTTTAGTTCAGTTTAGCTTACAGTAAATCAAAACCCCAAATAAAACCAGAAATAATTGAATCCGCAAGGTTAAATGTTGATCCACTAATTTAGAAGATCAACGGTCTAGATCAAATCCGCAAAGAGATCAACGGTTCACAAAAGTTGTGGAAGATGAATTGTAGAGATTTAGTTCCGAAAAGTTGTAAGGAAACCCTCTTTCCACAATCCGCAAGGTTATATGTCAATCCACAAAGAAGTAGATCAACGGTTGATATTGCATCCGCAAGGAAGATCAACGACTGATAATAATCGTGGAGGTTTTGTTGTGGAATCTACAAGGAAGTAGATCAACGGTCTAGATTGTATTCGCAAAGAAGATCAACAGCTGGTAATAGTCGCAGAGGTTTCATTGTGGAATCCACAAAGAAATATATCAACGGTCGGGACTTAAGCTGCAAAAAATCAACTATGCGGAAAGTAAAAATATTAAGTTAACGGAATGTGGAATTTCCGCAACCCGCAACCCACATTAGCGGAATGCGAAATGCGGAGAGCAGGAAGTAAAAGATTAAGCTAATGAAACTTGGTGTTTCCGCAACCCACAACCCGCAATCCGCATTTGCAGAATGCGAAATGTGAAAGGCGGGAAGTAAAGGATTAAGTTCACGGATTTTGGAGTTTCCACGACCCGCAAACCACAATCCACATTTGCGTAATTTGGAAAGCGGAAGGTGAGAAGTAAAAGGTTGACTTGGTGGAATTTGGAGTTTCCACAACCCGCAATCCGCATTTATAGAATGCAGAATGCGAAAAGTCAAGGATTATTTTAAACGAAAACTGGAGTTTCTGCAACCCGCAATACTCATCAAGTCAATATCTACGCTTAGGGTTGATTCCACAAGGAATCAACGGTGCAGAAGGTAAACAATTTATTTAACAAAATTTTGGATTATGCATTCCATATTAGGGAGTGCAGAATGCGGAATGCGGAATCATAACTGCAGAATGGCTCTAGCGGAAGAACGATAACTTAGCTTTTTGAGTTTTTGTTTGGAAATCTTTTCTTTTTGGAAAAGGGTTTCTAAGATTTTTAAGGAGATGATGATCATTTCATATGGCCAGGGTTATTCTTTAAACTCTCTATTTTTTTGTAATACCTCATAACAGTTAGGTATTTTATTAATATGTATGAAGTTATATGGTTATAGAAAAAAAAATTATGTTTGAAATTTGAGGTTTGTTACAAAAACATGCACCTATTTTATCTAAAAAGATATGGGACAGCACAATTAAGGTGTTCAACCCTCTTAATCACCTTATCTACATGCTATATTTAGAAAATAGCTCCACAATCCAAGGAAACAACTCAGCGTTGAAAAATAATAAAGATGAAAATTGAAGACACAAAAAAGGGGGGCAGAGTTTTGAAACCTAGAGCCTAAGTTTTTTTATGATCCCTAGAGGTTTGTTGTATTAAGCTAAATATCAAGAACCGTCCATTTGATTTTTCCCTCTTTTTTGCCAATATGTAAATTCAACGTTTTGTTGGAACCCTTCATGTTTATTAGATCTCCTTTTCATCTCAGTTATAAAATTTTATCAGAGATTCTTTATGGTGTGCATCAATGAACATTTGGAGTATCGTTTGTTTTCTGGTGTAAATCTATTATTGGCTTCGTTAAGGTTAGCACAGCATTGTTAAAGCATCCATGATGTAATCTTGGTCTTGTCTTTCTATATGTGTGAATTTGGAAAGTACATACCTTCTTGAATAGTTTTTAGAGAATTGTTTTTCAGTAAGAAGTGTTAATTTTTCCATGTTATCTTGAACGTAACACATTTGAGGATATTTAAGTCTTGATACCATTTTGTAACCCCAAACTGCAGGATTTATTAGTAAATACCTTGCACGTTTTTCACAATGTTTTTAGGTTTCAAATCTATGCTTATCTTCTTACTTTCCATACCTTTATCAGTTAAATGTCTGGTAGATTAGATTGTTCTTCCCAATGGAAAGGCTTTAGTTTGATGGTTTGTTTCTATTGCAATAGTATTGTTTGTTATAACTTTGCTTCAACTATTTAAACATGTCGTCATTACTTAAATTTTGAATTCAATTTGCTTAAAGTATTTTGTTGTTATTGTTGTGATAATCAGTAGTCATCTCTTTAAAGATTGTTGAGGGTTACGCATTCTAGCCCCAAGAGCTTGAGGCCTAAAGAAGACTGTTAATTCCTTGGCATAGTTCTGTTGCAGCCAAGAACATATCAAGGAACAACATCTTTTTGGTTCCATTGTAGGAGAACGATGTTTTGAAGTTTTCTTCCCTGTGAGACGACATTACAAAGTTGAGTCATATTGGTACTCTAACTGTTGTTGAGATAACATGCATAGATCAGTGCAATAATGATCAAAAGAAACTTCATGTTATTGGCATTGTCAATTGGCTTCATTTGGAAAAGTGGCACCTAGTAAAGGTCACTATAAGTCTCATTCAAAGTTAAAAACTCTAAAATTGGATAGCTCATGTATTTTTGCAAAGGGCCTGGACAACTCTAGAAATTGAATGAAGGATTTTGTCAAGAAGTGAAGTTGGAAATTGAATACAATGATAAATTGCAATCTATTCTCAAGAGAATCAATCCAGAACACTTAGAATTGTTTTCTATGAGTAGTTGTGTCATTTTTATCTCCTTGGATAGTGATATTGGATGAGCTTTAATTAGAAAACTTTCAAGTTTCCTCGATTTCCAACATCTTGAAGGGATTTCCTGTCATATTTTAGAAGCATCATGCTCCTTTGACTATCTTTCCTTGGATAGTAATAACTTGAGAGAAAAAGATTGCTAATCTGGAACAAGATATGTATTCAATTAGTCATTTCGAATTACCATACGGTATAACATCGTGATGAATTGCCATAAGTACTTTGGTTCCTCAAATGGTAACCTTCAAAAATATTACATGCATCCATCCTCGCATCTTGTTAAGAATTTCGGTTTTCTTGAGATAGAAAGGGACAAGTAAATTCCTCTGAATTCTCTAGTCTACAAGAGGAATGATAACTTGAAATCTTAGGATTTATGAGCTTATACCTATCCAATATTGTCACATAGAGCCTGTCGTCCAGGAAGAATATGAGAAAATTTAAATCCCCATTGGTGACAACAAAGATGATAGAACAATCATTAGAACAAGTAGTATTAAATGAGGATTTAATTTAAATCCCAGGATTTTAGTTAGAAAACTTTGTAAACCATGAATTTAATGATGAGCTCGAGGAATAGTTTTCAATTACAATAGATATCTCACACTTTGTTGAAGAATACGTCTTAGTGGTGAATAAGGATGAAAATGTTCATAAGGAAGAGAGTCATTTCTTTATTCAACAAATTGTTGCCCTCAACGCTTATGAAGATCGAGTTGTTTGTGAAGAGAAATTCAAAATATTTATGAAGAAACAATAGAAATGAAGGAAATATTGTTGTTAACGAAGATGTACTGCTATCCAGTATTCTTGAAAATAAGATTCATGGTTTTGATGAACAATTTGATTCTCAATGCTAATAATATTCATTGTATTAATGATGTTTTGGGAGGTGTTCATGAAGGGAAGATTATTATGTCATTATCCTCTTAAATTTTTAGTAGCATACCAATTTATGATGTGTCAATGATGAATTTGAAGAGAATAACAGTTTGCATATCTTTACTTGTACAAAAAATTTAATCAACAAGCCAGAGCCTATATATGACACATATGAGCAGGGATATGAAGAACAACGAATTCAAGAAAATTTAATGAGGAAACTACCATTGGCAGTCATCAAAGAAGCAGATGAAGCAAAAACTATACAGAGGCAATTCATTCTTGCTAACAAAGAAGAGGTAATCCCTACTGTCAGAAGGTAATATTTCTTTCTTTTGAGGATCCTGTGGCAATTTGGTTGGAGTCTATAATAGTGAAGGCTTCAAATGTTTTAAGATTTATGAGCCCACATTTATTTGATTGTAATTATAAGCTCCATGATCCTTTTGCATTTCAGTCTTCAGTTTTATGGGTTCCATTCTTGCAAAAGTGCATGCAAAAAGTTTAGTCATTCAGACAAATGCTCACATGGTTTCATTGGAAATGTGATTTTACCTGACTAGAGCTAATGAGTTTATTAGAGTAGGGAATCTTGTACATAAATAAACTTTCGGTTAAGCATCTACTTCAGATTTTACAAGGTTTTGTCAGTTTGGTGCATACAGTTTTCTTTCAACAATGATGAATAGGCACCGACAGGAACATAGAGAATGGTTACAAAGCATGTTCATCCGTGTAGAAGTTAACGAACAAAGGCTTGTTCACAGTAGAATGTCTCCATGCCCAAAGGAGTAAATCCTACAATTTCGAAGGAATTAATTCTACAGTTTGAGAATCAATTTCCATTATCTATTATGAATTTTATTAATGAAATTATTTAAAATTGTGATAATTAACACGATCATGTTGTATGAGTTTCTTGATAAACTTGTTCGAAGAAATAGTGATCTTATCGGTTTGGAACTTGGAGAAATTTCAACCTACCTTAAATCTCTTGAAAAACTTTTATTTATATAAATGGTTTAATATGGTTTGATGATATGTTTAACATAGTTTGTTAAAAAATCTCGAAAACATAATCCTCCCATAAAATCAAACTTGTCAACCTTAATGCAATCCGTTGATTTTTTTAAAACATTAAAATAAAATGGGCTGAATTTTTTTTTTGTAAGTTCAAATCTATTCTATTAAGAGGAAATAAAAATATAGATAAAAGTACAATTCTACGTGTCCATCAAACACGAAATCAAAACTAGAGAAAGAATGTCATCTTGTCTGAAGAAGATAGCAAGGTTGTGATTGTTTGGGTGATCCTCCCACAAATGGGGAAAACGGATCTTACAAAACATGTTAACAGTTTGAGACAAAATTTCCTGACTTAACCTGAACAAAACTACTCTCAGGAGAAATGAACTAGAAAATAACCATAAAGAGGAGAAATGGAACATTTGACCTGGACTTAGAGCTTTTCGTAGGGCACTTAAATGATCGGGAAACCAAAATCGGTACCCCACTGCAGGCCCTTTTCTTTAGTGTTCTCTACATCATCTCCTGAGCTACTGGTGTTGTTGGGTGTTCTGCTTCATTTGGTGTTGTCCAAGCGTTCCTTATTGTCGATGATGGGTTGCTTGACCGGTAAAGGAGACGTTTTCCTGGGTGAAAGTACCTTGGTTGTCTTTCCTTTTGGCGAGGAAAAATGACGCTGGGGAGGCGGGAAAGAATTGAGGGTGGTGGTCTTGGGAATAGGAATGGAAGGGAACCTAGGTGTAGGTGTGTAGGTGGGATAAGGAGGAGCAGAGGCGAGATGTGTTGAGGGTGGCACCTGAGCAGAGGAGAGAGGAGCAGAGGCCAAATTCATCGAGGATGGTGTGGGCTCAAGGGGAGCAGGTCCATCCGATTGAGTTGGTTGAGAAGGCCAGGCTTCAGGGGCGACATGGAGATTAACTGAGTGCAAAATGAGTCTGGTAATCAGATTTTTGATTATACGGTAGTTCCCTCTACGGGATGGAGTACGGTTTGCTTCTGTGAGTGACCATGAAAGCTCATCCTCCCAATCATCTATCATCGCTCGTAGATCATCTGGAACCTCGATGTCGAATCCCTATGTGCTAGCCTAAGCGTTGAAAGGTGGCGGTCTAGAAATGCCTTCTCCATCTCTGCCATGTCTTCTTCCTCTCCTAGGAGTTCCATGTCCTTATGGTGGCATTTTTATCACTATAAACCTGGGAGCAGAGGGAGGGAGGGAGGTAGAGTTCGGCGTTGCGTGCAAAATATTGAACGGAGGGAAGCGATGCTTCTACAGAGCAAGCTGAGCAGGAATGAACAGAGCGGGATGACTATCCGGGAAGACAATGAGCCACCGATGTTGACCCCAAAGTGCATTGAGGTTTACCATTAATGCTCTATACTCATCCTGCTCGACCTTAACTGTCGATAGGACATTTACCTTGTGGAAAAACATGATCGCCATCACCTGGAGCTGGAGAGTCATCACGAGTGAGGGAGTCATCATCACGTGTGTGAGTGACCTGTGTGGAGGTCGAGTCCAGGCTATCACTTTGCCGTGTTTGTGTCGAGTCAACCCCATCGCAAAGGATGAGGTGTCTGGCAACATGCTGGGGCACTTCATTGCTGCATTGGGTTCCGTATGCCCTCCTGTCACTCGCATCCGAGGTAGTGGGATGACTTTGTTGTTAATACATAGAAGTATAAAAAAATGCATGCTCATTGCTAGCAATTTATATGTTTGACTTTCTCTAGTAAGTGGAATGACAACGTATACTTTAATTTAGTCTTTTGATAAATAATTTGTAATGTTTTTTATTTTATAAAGTATTAATTTAGTCTTTTGTATAAGGAAATGTATTTGTATTTTATTTTAAAAAATATCAATTTAGTCTTTTGTATAAGGAAATGCATTTGTATTGTATTTAAAAACATTAATTTTTAAAAAAAGAAATGTTTAGGTGCTTAAATTTTTCATAAATTTTATAAAAAAAATTCAAGATTATATATATATGAAATTTAAAAATTATTATTTGAATGGTTAAGTTTGCTTTTTTTTAATATAAATTAATATTAAATATAAAAAACTTAATATATATATATTGATTTTTTTCAATAATTTTTTTATAATAATTTATGTCAAAAATCTTGTTAAAAATCTAGAAGAATGGTTGGAGCCATAAAAATAAGTTGTTGAGATTGCACAATCCAAATGCAACAGGGAAATTGATGGATCTGAATTTATTTTAATCAATAATGAAATTTATTAATGAAAAATTATGATTTGGAAAGTAGGGTATATATGTCTTTGTAAGTTGCATCAAGGGTCTCTTATCCCACAAAGAGGGGGGGCTCATACACCAATATTTTGTTTGTAAAGATTACTTATTGTTAGGATATTTAGACACTTAGGAGTTAGTTAAGATCAACTTGTGTAATCTATCTGTTAGGTAAAAGTGTGATTCTTTAGTATGCATTTATAAATATTTTAATCCGACGGTCATGATATGTTCTAGACATAGAGTGATCTGACAGTTCAACTTCTCTTAGATCATACCTACCATTGATCCGTGGCTTAACACCCGATTGGTCTATGATCTCTATTTAAATAGCATAGAGGGTCTCTATCTAGTTGATCGATTATGAGAAGCTCATGTAACTTTCTTTCTTTTGCATAATAAATTGCTCCAAGTAGTTATTTGGCTAGGGCCGTGGACTGTTTCCCTCTCGAGGATTTTAACCACGTGACAAATATTGGTTTGTTGATCTATGATCTATTTGTGTGAAGCAGTTGCTAAAGGTGTTTGGTCTTTTGGGATTACTCTGTGTACCCGAACATGGTATTAGAGCATTTATGAAGAACCACTTTTGGTTTTGATCAAGATCTAGAACCAGTGTTGCCGAAACTTTGAAAGGGTTTCTAGTTCTAGATTTTATGTGTATTTGTGGCCTGTGAGAGCTGTTCCATTGTGTCTGGAGTTTCGTTTCCATTGAAAAATAGTTTTTGTTTCACCGAAAATCATTTCCGTTTGATCCAGAAACACCCATTTCGGCAAATCTGAAGGTATAATGTTACAATGACGGATTTGTTCTTTTTTTAAATCTGTCATATTTTATTAGTTTTATTATTAGATCTTTACTATTTTAGTCTCGAACTGTTTCCTTCCATAGCTGCGTATGCTCTTTTTCATACACCTTGCGCGATCGCGACGAATCAGAAACAGTAAGGGAATGTTTTTTTTCTTGTCTTCTCGGCTACGTATGCTCTTTGCGGTGCACTTTGTGCGATCATGGCAAATCAGAAATAGCGAGAAAACTTGAAAACGTAGACTTTTCGGGTAAGCTAACCAAGATCTAACCACATTGTGTGGAAAAAGTTTTTTTGTTTTTGTTTTTCGTTTTTTCGTGATTTGCATAAAAAAAAGGTAAACATGGAGAACGAGAGAGAAGAGTATTAAAAAAAAATGTCTCCTTCCTCTTTCCATTCTTTTACGTACCTTTTAAACTTAGCTCACTTGGTCCAAAGTTTCCTTATTCCTTAATAAGTCTTGAGTTCAAGTCTTATTAAGCTACTTTTTAGTGCATACAATTTCTATTTTCAAATTACTTTATTGTAAAAGTGCATCTCACATAAATAAAATAAAATAAAAAGTGAGTCACTTAAGTCTTTTAATTTATTGCCGCACTATTTAAAAGTAACATTATTGTAAAAGTGAACATCACTTATTCTACAAAAGTGATTCACTTAAAAGAAAATTTATTGGAAAGTGATTGTCAAAGGTTGATCTTGGGAAGAGGGGGGTTCTTTTTTTAGTTGTTCAAGTTAATATATGTCATGTCACTATTGAGGACATCTTCAACATTTTATTTGATCAAGCATAACTTCATCATCCAGAATCAGTTTTCAGTGCCGTTTTTTTTTTTAAATGCATATTTTTTCGAACTCTTTGCATCCAGATAGTTATTTTATGTTATTTTAGCTATTATTTTACAGTATGGCTTCCCCTTGTGATATTATACTTACAAGTTCTAACTATTTCTCATGGAAATCTCGTATGGAGGATGTTCTGCGAAGTAGGGAACTTTTCAGGATAACCTCAAGGAAAGAAACAGAACCCATTGATGACGATAAGAAAATTAAATGGGCAAATAGATATGATGAAGCTCGTGGATTGATTAATATCTCAGTCTATATTGATTTGTTATTCCACATATCTGAAATTGATGAACATGATATAGCTTGGGAAAATTTGGAATCTGTGTCTGGTAAACACAATGAAATCTGGGGTCATCAACTTGAGAATGAGTTGATTTCCTTGAATCCAAATTATTTTTCATGCATTCAAGACTATTTATCTAAGTATAAAACTCTTAGACTCTTATGTGCAGAATGCAATATTAAGAAAGAAGACAAGTAATGTCTTTACCATATTCTTTCCAAACTTGGACCTGCATATTCTGTTTTTGTATCTACATTCTACTCCATGAAAGAATCCTTGAATACAGCTAGCTATCAAGAGCCCAGTCTTGAATCATTTTGTGATTCCTTAATTAGAGAGGAAGATAAGCTCATTCATCTTGGAAGAATTAACAATGTAGATACATCTAGGAAAGCCTTATTATCCCAACAAAAAGAAAAGTCCAAGCTTCCCAAGAAACATAATTTTCACAATAATAAGCCAAACAACAAGGGTCTCAAACCCTCTCAGTCAGCTCCTTCTTTAAAAAATGACAAAGGATCCAAGCCAAAAGGAAATAAGTTTAAGCATCATTGCAATTTTTGTGGGAAAGATAATCATGATGAATCTAAGTGTTTCAAGAAAATGGCAGCCTTGGAAGCATCCATGAAGAAGCACCACATCAACCTAGATTCGTCTTCAAAATCCAATTCTCATGGACATGCACATTGTGCTTCTGGTTACTCTTATACTGCATCTTCTTCTTCTACTTCAAATGAATGGCTCATTGATTCTAGAGAATATTATCATATGGCTAAGGATCAAGCCATCTTTTCTATTATGCATGAATGTAACACCAAACAAATATTTGTTAGTGATGATAGATATCTACGTGTTGTAGGATCTGGAACAGTTCCAATAGAAAATGGTCATTTCAATGATGTACTATGTGTTCCAAAAATTTCCTGCAATTTGTTATCAGTCTATAAAATTACTCATTCTAGTGAAGGTAAAACTGTGACGTTTACACCTCACCAAGTTGTAATCAAGGATTTTAAAAATCTTCAAAATGTCCTTGCTACTGGAACTGTTGATGATATTACCAGGTTGTACAAATTTAACAACTTTGGGTCATCACCTTTTCCTTCAGTTTTTGTTGCTCGTAGCGATAACTTGAGCAAAATTTGGCATGAGCGATTTGGTCACTTAAATTATCGCTCATTGCAACAACTATGTAAAGACAATCTAGTGACTGGTCTTCCAATGGTATCTTGCAAGGATGGTTTTTGTTCCGGTTGTGTACTCGAAAAACATCATCGGGACAGTTTTGACAAACGTGCCTCTTGGCACGCCTCGGTTCCCTCGGAGCTTGTGCATAGTGACTTGTGTGGTCCTCTTCCATCTGCTTCCTTTTCTGGCTTCAAATATTTCTTAACTTTCATTGATGACTACTCCAGACGCACTTGGGTTTACTTCCTAAAACTTAAGAGCGAAGTATTTAACATGTTCTTCTCCTACAAGGCCCTTGTTGAAAAACAATCTGGTCATCAAATTATTAAGTTAAGATCTGACAATGGAGGATAATATGTTAGCAACAAGTTCACTACTTTCTGCACTGAACAAGGAATCCAACAACAGCACATTGTTCCATATACACCACAACAAAATGGTGTATCTGAAAGGAAGAACCGCACTTTAAAAGAAATGGCTAATTGTATTATCCAATCTAAGCGACTAAGTCTTCAATATTGGGCTGAGGCCATAAATTGTGCAAATTACATAGTTAATCGCACACCCACTAAATTTTTACAATGAATAACACCGGAAGAAGCATGGAGTTAAATTAAACCAGATGTAAGTCACTTTCCTGTGTTTGGTTGTGAAGCATGGGCTCACGTTTCGGATGAAAAACGGAAAGCATTGCAGGCTAAAAGTGAAAAATGCATATTTGTTGGATATTCAGAAGATGTAAAAGGTTATAGACTTCTCTAGCCACATTCTCATGATATAATCATTAGAAGAGATGTTAAATTTGATGAAAATCTCTTGGCCTGCCATCCTAACTTGGCAGGTGTGCCATCTTTGGCCTGTGAGCCTGATTCGACGATTGTGCCTTCTTCTTCTTCTTCCAACTTTCTTGATAGGTTTCTAACTCCAGTTTCTGATGATGATAGTGAGGATGAAAATCCACCTCCGCCTACTCATGTTCCTCCAATTGCACCAGCACCAATGCTTCATCGATGGGTCCGTTCAACATGTGAAGCAGCTGGTGATCTTGTTGGTGATCTTAGAGATCAACGTCGAACACGTTCTCAGTTTCAGCGAGCCTATTCTCTTTTGGCTCAAGTTTTCGAGAATCATGATCCAGGAACTTTTGCAAAAGCTTCAAGAAATCCAGATTGGGATGCAGCTATGGATGAAGAATATCGTTCCTTAATGGCGAACGATACTTGGGATCTTGTTCCTCTTCCAAAAGGAAGAAAACTTGTCAGATGTAAATGGGTCTACAGAAATAAGTATGCATCAGATGCAAGTGTTGAAAGACTTAAAGCAAGGTTAGTTGCCAAAGGTTTTTCCCAAGTTGAAGGGATTGACTACAATGAAACCTTTTCTCCTGTCGCAAAAATGAATTCCATCCGCCTTATTCTTTCCCTTAAAGCCTTACATAACTGGGAAGTCCATCAAATGGATGTCAATTCTACCTTTTTACATGGTGATTTACAGTAGGAAATTTACATGGAACAACCTCCTGGATATGTTCAGGATCACTCTAGCCTTGTATGTCTCCTTAAGAAATCCTTATATGGCCTTAAGCAAGCTCCTAGAGCTTGGTATGCCAAAATGGATAGCTTTCTCCTTGACACTGGTTTTTCTAGATGTCGTTCTGACCCCAATGTCTATACCAAGAAAGTAGGAAACCATCTCATCATACGTGTTCTTTATGTTGATGATCTTATCCTTACTGGTAGTGACCCTAAACTTATAACCCATGTGAAATCCAGTCTTAAGCAAAATTTTGAAATGTTAGACTTAGGACATTTGCATTATTTTCTTGGTCTCCAAGTCTTGCAAACCAAAGAAGGAATCTTTCTTTCCCAATCTAAGTATGCTTGTGACCTTTTCATCGCTTCCACATGGAAGATTGTAAACCAGCCCCTTCTCCCTTCCAGTATGGAGTCAAACTTTCTGCCACTTGTACTTCCCCTGAAGTAGATGCCACCTTGTATCGTCAGCTTGTTGGTAGTCTTTTATACTTGACTAATTCTCATCCTGACCTTTCCTTTGTCATTGGTCATGTTGCTCGTTATATGCAAACTCCTCGTGAAAGTCACTGGAAAGCAGCAAAAAGAATACTTCGATATATTTGAGGTACATTTCAGTTTGGGATTCATTACAGTACAAGGGGGAAACCTTTGTTGGTTGGTTTCACTGATTCAGATTGGGCCGGCGATCCTGATGATTGAAAGTCTACTGCAGGTTATGTTTTCAGTCTAGGATCTGTACCTGTCACTTGGGCTTGTAAGAAATAACAAGCTCTTTCTCTTTCTTCAGCAGAAGCAGAATATCAAGCCGCAGTTAATGCTAGTGAGGAAGCTTTATGGCTTAGACAAATCCTTTCATAGTTTGGATTCGAGCAGCAATAGCCTACTCCACTTTGGTGCGACAATCAAAGTGCCATCAAGCTTGCCAAAGATCCAGTTCTACATCAGCGCAGCAAGCACATTGAGATACACATGCACTTCATCAAAAATCTTATTCATGATAGTGTCATTGAAGTGCTCTATTGCCCTACAGATGATCAAGTTGCAGACATCTTCACCAAGTCTCTTACAGAAGAGAAGTTTTCTAAACTTCGGTCTATGTTAGGAGTTCATGAATGTGTCCTTAAGGGGGGATAGACTCTAATGCCTCATTCCTTCTCCTAATAGTGTCACTTTTGTAAATCCTTCAATCCTATCCCAAGTTGTTCTTAAGGGGGGATGTTACGATATTTAGACACTTAGGAGTTAGTTAATATCAACTTGTGTAATATATCCGTTAGGTAAAAGTGTGTTTCTTTAGTATGCATTAGTATGCATTTGTAAATATTCTAATCCGACGGTCACAATATGTTCTAGACATAGAGTGATCCGACGGTTCAACTTCTCTTAGATCATACCTACCATTGATCCATGGCTTAACACCCGATTGATCTATGATCTCTATTTGAAGAGCATAGAGGGTCCTTGGCTAGTTGATCGATTATGAGAAGCTCATGTAACTTTCTTTCTTTTGCATAATAAATTGCTCCAAGTAGCTATTTGGCTGGGGCCGTGGACTATTTCCCTCTTGAGGTTTTTAACCACGTGACAAACATCAGTGTGTTGATCTGTGATATATTTGTGTTAAGCGGTTGCTGAAGGTGTTTGGTCTTTTGGGAGTACTCTGTGTACCCGAACACTTATAATTGAAAATTATTAATGAATGAAAAAAAATTATAAGCTTGTTTTACCTGGTGTGCGTTAAGATTGATATAGTATACATCCAATTGTACCTGCGTGTTATAGAGTTGTGCACACTACCACACTCACATAAAGGCGATAAGATTGTGAGTGTTGAGCCAATTACTAGAATTGGCATTGACCATGGTTGCACCAATCCACACATTTCAATATGGTGCCTTTGGGTGGGAATTCCACTATGGTGCCTTCATTAGGGGGATTTTGAAGTCTAAAATGGGCCTCATAAGAGATATAATAAAATATTATGACTTACTTATTTTGTTGGGAATGTATATTTACAACTCATCTCTTACACTATAACCAATGCAACTATGGTTAAGTTAAATTGAAAAGATGTCTAAAATAAAATCAATTAAAAAACCATCTTTGATATGATTAAAAGTAGAGTACTTTTGAGTACATAAATTATTATCCCTACAGCACGCATATCTATTGCAGTCCCAAAAAAACAAACACCACTAGCTCGCTAAGTCTGGATTTGGGGAAAGGTCCGGAAAGAGAGTTTGGAAAGCAATGGGTATAAAAAGGGAAAGACATTAATGAGATAACAAGATAGTGGATTTCTCACATCTGCAGAATTCTTGGATTCCAAAGAGGCCACAACGGAACAGGGAACATTTCCTCTTCAATATCTCGGCTAGTAAGCGACCTAGAATCCATAGGTTATATTATAATCGATTTAACTGTTGACCATATATTAGTTTGGGTTTGACTTAAATTAATTTTCACTTTTCCAAAGTTCAACTTAGTAATTCATTTATTGTATTTTTTTAAATTTATTAAAATTCATTTATCTCACATTTCATTGGTAGACCTCTTATTTTTGAATCATTACACTGTCAGACCTTTTATTTTGCAATCATTAAGCTGAAATCATTTCAGTTGACACCTGTCCAAAAATACCATCACATTGCAGGAAAACGAGGGTTATATATGAAATTTTCAAAAAAATATTATTTTATTAAATGCAAGTGATTTTCATTAGCACTCTTATTTTGTAATAATGATGTACATGCATTATTCATTGGCACTTTAACGCTGAGCGGGTTACGTGTCTATTTTATAATCATTATTTACATGCATTATTCACTAGCGCTTTAATGTTGAGCTACTTACGTGTCTTTCTAAAATCATGATGTAGAGACATTATTCATTAACACTTTAATGTTGAGTTAAATGGATTAGATGGCGATTCAGAAAAACAGTTTATATGGATCATTTCAGGTTACTTGAATGTTCACATCAACACATTCACTCCATGTGTTATCAAAATTCAAAAATTTGTGCACGTAAGAAAATCTGAAATAACAGTTGATTGTGATCATTCACAAAGCACTTGACAATGGACTTACATTTTTTCATCTTGTGGTTTTGTTCCACCGTCTTGCCTATAAATCGATGACAATTTCCTCTAGTGATGTTATTTCTATTATGTTATCATGTTTTCCTCTAGTGGTGAACAAGAAAAGTGGGAAGATATTGTATGCTGAGGCAGGTGAGGGTTTTGTAGATCTTCTCTTTAGGTTTCTCACATTGCCAACTGGTTCTGTTATCAAAGTGCTTTCATCATTGAAAAGCACAAAGAAAATTGGTTTCTTCACGAACCTATACAACATCCTGGACAAGCTACAAATTATGTTTATGAATGCCGACAAATCTCATTTGTTGGAACCAAAGGTTATGTCTACGCATTCTAATGATATCCTTATATTAGAGCATGATCCCTCTGTCTATTATGTTTGTTGTTCACAGACTTATTATCGTGACATTTATAATCACTATATGACCACTCAGAGTGGTGACATTTGTGCATGTGGTCGTGCCATGAGCTATGTTGTTCAGTTCCATACTCTGTCAAACGGAAATAAGTCCACTAATGTGGCAAGGAGTAGCAGGGTAGGTTATGTGAAGGATACAGTTACCTTCATAAAGGCAGCGAAGCATTGGTGAGCAAATATTGGTGAGAAAGAAGGAGCCTGTGAAGGAGGAGCCAGCAAAGGAGCTCTCACCAAGAAATGAAGAAAGGAGAGCTGCTTAGTAAAGATTGAGGAAGAAAGACAAAGACTGCATATTAAGAGGAGACTGCACGTAAATTGTTCCGGTAATTCTTTTGAAGAATTATTTTCTTTTTTTTTTAAAGAAAAAGAAAAAGGAAGAGAGCCGCCATTTATATTTTCGTGCAATGGTTTCTTTAAATTAATTATCAAATCTTTGGAGAGTTCTTTTCAGAAAATAAAAGTTTTTAAACATCCATTTATATTTGAGTGCAAGGTTTTTTAAATTGAAATATTAAACCTTTCGAGAAATCTTTTTAGAAGATAAAAAATATTTTAAAGAACATTGGCTAAGAGGAAAAGAATATTTCAGACTATATTTTGTACACAAAAAATTACTATACAGTAAATTTCAATTGTTGGAGTTATTTTGTCTGGAAAAGAAAATTATCAGGAATGGTTTCGTAAAGTTAAAAATACCCTTATTTTTAATGATATGTGGGATGGAATTTGTGAAAATGAGAATTTAGAAGATACGAAAGATGGAGAAGCAATAGATGAAGTGGATAAAAGTGCACCAGTACCACCTACTAATGCCAAAGATTTAGCATTATGGAAAAGCAAGGACAAGAAAGTGTATGCCTTAATTATTGCCTCTGTAACTGAAGAAGTAAGTAGACATTTAGTTTCTAGCAAAAGTGCTTGGGAAGCATTAAAGAAACTAAAATATTTGTATGATTCACATTCTGAGCTTGAAATCATACAATTGTTAATGAAGTTATTTAACTTAGAGTTAAAAGATAATGATCCAATGAAACTTGCTTCTGAAATTAGAGCCATTTTCCATGATATTGATGCAACTGGTGTAAAAGTTGACATTCAACTTACTGCATTTATTAAATCTCTTTATCCTACATATACTCATTATTTAGAATCACTTCAAGCTAGTGGCCAAATGAAAGCTATGAACTTTGAAACACTTGTTGAGAAAATTGCAAAAAGAGAGAAAGCATTCGGGAAGAAGGAGTCTAAACCCAATGACGAAACTTTGTGTCTTGCACAGAAAGGACACAAATCAAAAGAAGAATTTGCAAAGGATGAAAATAGAAGCAGAGGTTGAGGTAGAGGACAAAGAGGACAGTACAGAGGAAGGGGGGGAGATTTAATCAAGGAGAGAAACAATGTTATAGATGTGGAAAAACAGGTCATACTTCCAGTTATTGTAGAACTTCTTGGGATAAAATTGTTAACAAGAAAGAGCAAGTACAAGATAAACGAAATGATAATGGTAACCCTCCTGAATCTGCACATTATGTTGTTGCACATTGTAATCTAGGAATTGAAGAAGCTTTCAGTACTTCGTTTTCATGGAATGATACTTGGTTCTTGGATACCGAAGCCACATGTCATATGACATTTAGAAAAGACTTCTTTGAAACTTTTAGTGATCAAATTGATGGGGTAGTACATTTGACAGATAAATCTCAGTTAAAACCTTTAGGAATTGGTTCTGTTAGATTGAAATTATCGGGACTTGCTAATTATATACTTCCTGACGTGCTTTATGTTCCACAATTGAAGAGAAATCTAATATCTCTTGTGCAAATTAGCAACAAAATCACTCGATACATATGTTTGATGGTATCATTGAAATTAGAAGGGCTTATGATAATGTGGTTGTAATGAATGGAGTGGAAGATAACAAACTTTTAAAGTTGAAGGGTACATCATCCAATTCACAGAATTTTGCAAATTTGGTTCAGCATAATAGTAATTTATCTTCCAGCTTATTGTAGCATGCTAGATTTGGTCATATTAGTTATGACAGTATCAGGATTATGAAATAGAAAGGAGTTCAATGGCTTCCTACTATTCCAAGACAACTTTCCCCATGTGATGCTTGTATCTTAGGAAAGCACAGTAAACAACCTTTTAATGATTCTATGTTTCGAGCTTCAAGAAAGCTTGGTCTTGTTCACTTAGATTTATGTGGGCCCATGCCCGTTCCATCAGCAAATGGTAACAAATATATCATGACTTTCATTGATGACTTTACGAGGATGTGTTTGGGTTTATTTATTAAAAGAAAAATCTCAAACTTTTGATACATTCATAAATTTTCACTTATGGATTAAAAATGAAGCTCAACTCAATATTAGAACCCTTCAAACTGATAACGGTGGTGAATATACACCTCAAGAGTTTGAAAAATATTTGCAAGAGAATGGTATTAAACATCAAACAACTATTCCTTATAATCCATAGCAAAATGGTGTGGCAGAACGTATGAATATGACACTCTTGAATATGGTAAGATCAATGATGTTTTTTAAAAATGTCAAGTTAATGTTTTGGGGAGAGGCAGTTCTTTGTGCTGTCTACATTAAAAATAGATTTCCTTCTCTTGCACTACAAAACAAAACACCTTATGAAATGTGGCATGATCATCTTCCAGCTGTCAAGCATTTTAGAATTTTCGGTTCCACATGTTATGCTTTGATTCCTGAGCAACAAAGACATAAATTGGGAGCAAGAAGTTGGAAGTGTATTTTTTTGGGATATTTTAATACTTCTAAAGCTTATAGGTTATATGATGAAGATAACAGGAAGTTTATTGTTTCTAGAGATGTTATATTTCTTGAGTTTGAGAAAGATGCACTCACTATTGATAAACAACTTGCTCAGCTTGATAGATTTCATTCTAAAAAAATCTATCATGAAATGGATAATGAACTTCCAAATCTTGAAGGGGGGATTCCTATTCTAAGTCGAGGTCAAGTTTTGGAATTTTCTTCTAATACACAAGTTGATGAAACAGAAGATGAGACAGTTGATGATATTGTTAATGGAATGGATAAACTAAGTATCATGGATAATGCAGAATCTGCTCTTAAAGAAGAAACAGAGCAAACACCACAACAAGAAGAAGTTCGCAGATCAATACAGACTAAGAAATTTCCTAAAAGGTATGATGATTTTGTAACATTAGATTGTGAATTAAACTTTCATGTGTTTGATGAACCTGCATCTTTTCAAGAAGCAGTAAATAGTGATGTATGGAAAAGTGCAATGCAAAGAGAGTATGATGCTCTCATAAAAAATGGAACTTGGAGGTTGGTGAACCCTCCAATTGGAACCAAACCGATTGGATGCAAGTGGATATATAAAAATAAGTATAAAGTAGATGGTTCAATTGACAAACAAAAAGCCAGACTTGTAGCAAAATGGTATGCACAGAAAGAAGGTGTTGATTACATAGAAACATTTGCTCCTACAGCTAAATGGGGCACCATTCGAACTTTGTTTTCATTAGTAGCACAAAAAGGCTCTAAGATACATCACATGGATGTTAAAACGACTTAAAAGAAGATGTGTATATGGATCAGTCTGAAGGATTTGCTATCAAAGGTCAAGAACAGAAGGTATGCAAATTAGTCAAATCTTTATATGGTTTAAAGCAAGCACCCCGAGCTTGGTATGAAAATTTAATTGAGCATCTTCTCAAATTGAATTATAAGCACTTCAATCTAGATGATGCAACTTTATTTGTCAAGAAAGTTGGAAGATTGGTTGTATATCTAGTTGTCTATGTGGATGATTTGCTTATCACAGGAAATAATGATGATTATATAGTATCTATCAAAAGAGAGTTGAAAAAGGTTTTTGATATGACAGATTTGGGATTATTACATTATTATTTAGGAATTGAAGTAGATCAAAAACAAAAGCACATTTTCATTTCTCAGAAAAAATATGTTGGAGAGTTATTAAACAAATTTGGTATGCAAGATTGTAATCCTGTTTCAACACCAACGGAGCAAAATCTAAAGCTTACTTCAAATGAAGGTAGCAAATTTGAAGATCCAACAAAGTGCAAGCAGCTTGTTGGAAGTTTAATTTATCTTACTACTACTCGTCCTGACATAACTTTTGCTATAGGAATACTTTCCAGGTTTATGCATCATCCCTGTGAAGGTCATTGGAATGCAGCAAAGCGAGTGCTCAAATATTTAAAAGGAACTCAATCTTATGGCATCAAATATTCTAAAGTTTCAAACTTTCATCTCACTGGTTATTCAGATTCTAATTTTGATGGAGATAAAGAGCATGGGGTCTCTACTTCAGGTTATTTGATGAACATTGGATCAGCAGCTATCACATGGAGATCACGAAAGCAATCTGCTCCTACTGATTCTACAACTGAAGCCGAATATGTTGCAACAGCTCAAGCCACAAAAGAAATCGTTTGGCTTCGTAAAATACTTGAAGACTTGCAGGAGAAACAAATGACTTCAACGCCTCTCTTTGTTGACAACACTTCTGCAATTCAATTGGCCAAGAATCCAAAATTCCATGATCGAACCAAACATATCAACACCAAATATCACTTGATTCGACATCATGTTGAGGCCAAAACCATTCATCTGACACATTGTCCTACTTCAGAGCAAATTGCAGATATCTTTACTAAAGCATTGGGCCGTGAAAAGTTTGAAAATTTTAGAATGCAGCTTGGCATGTCAAATGTCCCTTCGGATTAAGGGGGGAATGTTGAATAATCCTTCGGGATTACATTGTAAATACTATTTCAGTTATTAGTTAGTAAAATCTAGTTAATAATCTAGTTATCTACAGTTAGATAACTAGATTATTAACTAGATTTTACTAACTAATAACTGAAATAGTATTTACAATGTAATCCTGAAGGATTATTCAACACATATGACTTAGAGATATCTCCATCCTCAACCATCACATCTCTGAACCTTCTGAATAATCTCAATGTCAAAGATTGCCTCGATCTTTTTTGGGCTTCTCTAGCTTCCACGATGCCTTTGAACGACATGTTTGGTGTTACTATCTCAACACGTAAATGAAATTAAGCGTGATTTGAAGCCCTGGACATAAGTGTTTTGTTCTTCTAATTTAAAAATAATAATGGAACATTACCTCATTGACAAAATATCTATATATTACTTAACTCAATCTAGTGGACAAGTTCTCATATACATATGTAGATATTCATTTTAGTCATATGGTGTGGTAAAGCTAAATTTAATGGTATGTTTCTGAACTAAAAACCATTATTTATGTTAATCATTGGTTAAATTATGGGAGATAAGGCGAATAGTTATGGAATGGAGACAAACGTCCAACTGTAGGGTAAAAAAAAAGTACAGACACAACTCTTAGGGTTTCATTTTGGAAAATCGTAAGTTTTATAAGGGATTTAAGGTAGCCTACAATGTACTTTAAAATATTGTTCAACTTGAAATACAACATAGCATAGTAACTATTTGCCACATAGACTAGTCAGATGATAAACACAAACTCTATATTTATCAGTCATTCAATATAGAAAATCAAAGAACTGTTAATGGGGTTTCATGCTCAGTCATTCAAAAAAAAATGATAACAAGAGAATATTTATTCCAAAATCAATTTGCAAAGTATGAGAATTTTGTACAGAATGTAAATAGACAAGGGTTCTTTTCCAAATAGTTTCCAAAATGTTGAAGTATTACCAGGATTATAGGTATAAATTTAACTATCCACAAAAGAATTTTTTCGACATATCCACCAGAAAATCTTCCTATGGAATCTATAAGCCCTAGCAGGGTTTAACAAGTGAGGCACCTCTAAACGGTATAAAACCGAAAAAACATCTCTTCCAAATGTTTCTGGTATGGCCGTAAGGCCCAAGGAAGTGCATTCCTTGAGCAAAGAAGAGAGTTGGTATTACAGTGAATTTTCTACTTCTGCAAACATTGGAGAGTTTCCCATTGTAAACCTCCTTATCTATGTATAAAGTTTGTCCAATGAACATACCTGTGGTAAGCCTCCCAATAAGTTGTCAACAATGCCCCAGACTTAGAGTGATGGGAACATGAATTATAGCCAGCAGAAGTCAGTTCTTGAAAAGAAATTCAAGATTTGATGCAATGTATGGATTCAATGTACTAGTCCTGTTGAGTTTGCCTGAAACCTTAACAAAAAATTGCACTGGAAAGGGGCGGGAGAAAACACCAACAAAAGATTTATTAACCTGCATCCAGTTGTTATCACACTCATGCATGAAACTTATCGGCCATGGCCATTGTGTTCTAAATAGTTTTCCAGTTACTTGGAAACAGGTTGGAACTGCCAAGCGTTTGTTTGCATATAATTGAAATGAAACGTGTTTGTTAGTGTGTTTGGTTGGCTGACACTTGGGGCATATGTAGAGGACACCAATGAACCTTTTGTTGGTTGTTTGGAATTTAACTTTTACTTAAATAATTACTCATCAATCTTTTGGAAAACCTTTTGTTGCTCCCAGTTTTACCTTTTCTTTCGGCTACTTTGCAGTCATAGTCCTCTAGTCATCGCCACCATAATGAGGTGAAAAGGTTGACGCATTTATGCAGAATAAAGAATATGAGAGAGAAAGATCAGAAGAAGTGAATCTTGATCACAAGTATTTTTTGTGAAAAAATATACCCATAACTTTAAAAAAATTGAAACTACCTAAAGTTATATTCCCTGTGGATTTTTTGCTTTCCACAAAATAGAAATTTTCAAATTTTTACCATTTTTAATAGAGACCTAATCAAGTTGGTTAGATAAAGGGATAATATAAATAATGGCTTTCATGTCAAGATCTCAGTTTTGCAACTAAATTTCATTGGTCTACTAGGATGAATTTTGCAGTAAAAGAGTTCGGTTGAAGAATTTCGCAGTAATAGTGTTAGGTTGAATGTCAATGAAAGATGTTTTAAATTTTTAATTAAATCCAAGGACACGGGCTCAATACTTTAGTGAAAGATGTTTTAAATTTTTAATTAAATCCAAGGACACGGGCTCATACTATTTTATTTTTTCTTATTTAAATTCTGTTTTGATTTTAATTTTTTCTTATTTAAATTTTGTTTTGATTTTAATTTTTTTAAATTTTGAAGAATTAAATTTTGATTTTAATTTTTTCAAATCTAAAAGAATTAAGTGGAATGTTTGCAACAACAAACAAAAAACGCTTTAATACAATTTTATGAGTGAAAAGGTCATATTTCAATGTTTATTTTAAATTTTGTCAATTAAATTTTGATTTTTCATTTTCAAAAAGATCTTTAAATTGAATTTTGATTTTTCATTTTCAAAAGAATTTTTAAATTGAATTTTGCTTTTTCATTTTTAAAATGATCTTTAAAAAGTTGATATACAAGGTCTGTAAAAATTATTACATTTTTTAAATAATTATGATATGCTAAATTTTCTATATTGAATGTCTTTAAAAACATATTGTTTTTTTTAATAATTATAATATGCTAAATTTTATTTTCATTTTCAAAAAGATCTCTAAAAATTTATATTCAATGTTTTGCTTTCACTTATTTTAAATTTTATTAAGTGAGCTTTTGATTTTTCATTTCCAAAAAAAATAAAAACTTTATATTCAATATTTTTGAAAAACTACATTTTTTAAATAATTATAATATTGTAAATTTTGAAGCCACATCTTAAAAAGTGAATTTTGATTTCTTGTTTTCAAAAGATCTTTACAAAGTTTATATTTAATGTATTTGAAAACAGAAATGCAGTTTTTAAATAATTATATTATGCTAAATTTTCAAGCAAGATCTTTTAAAAAATGTTATACATTTATATGTTTTATGTGTTTAAAAATATCTAGTGTATGTGTTTTTGTTCCATTGTTGTATTGGTAAGATCTATATGGTATGCTTAGCCCCAAGAGTTAGCTCAATTGGTTGAGCACCCGTCGCTAGCCCTCTCGGTATAGAGGTCACGGGTTCAACTCTCATTGACGCCCTTGGGGTTAGGCATGAAGTGTGCCGAAGGTGTGAGGCCCCTTCGGGTGGGCCCGCCTGATTTATTTCCGTGGACGTAGCCCGTCGGTCAAGCCGGCGTGTGAACCACATTGAAAAAAAAAAAAAAGATCTATATGGTATGCCATGGGCACATTCTAATGTAGTTTTTGTTTTTTTAATGGTTAAAATAATATAAGTTATATCCTGAAATGTAAAAACAATGATCCAAGATGTATTTGATAAGTATAATTGCTTTTGTGTGAATTATCTATCACCCCAACAATTATAAGAACATAGACAATCTTTACTTCAATAGTATTTACTTTAATAGCAACGTATATTGAGTTATAATGTCTTCTACCATTATTGATTAATTGTTATAAAATAAATGTCAATTATAAATCTAGCATATGCAGAGGAGATTGAATATGTCTAGAGTTATATGTTATATTTAATTGCAATACATGATGTTGAGCTAAGACCATTCCATGAGACAATAAGAAAAGGAAAGGATGGCAATTTGTAAAAAATTGTATCATCACAATACTAATTATTGGAAAGCCATTGGAATAGTAATTATTTTACTAATGGACACAATATTAATTATTTATTGATGGACATAAGCCAATTTGTCGCCAAAATTCTATATCTTGACTCTCTATTAATAATTATTAATGGGCAAAAATAAAAACTAATATTCTATCATGACTCTCTAATATCTTGACTCTCTAATATTGCTGCAGGTGAGGAGTTTGTGGAGGAGTTTTTCCTAATATTCTATCATGCCACAAACTGATCAATTTCCCATTGCCTGGGACCCAATACAAATCATGTATAAATTGTGGCAGTTCCTTTATGCAAATATTAAAGATTGAAGAGCCATTTTGAATCTCGTGGTTTCCATCAAGGCATCTGAGCCTCGGGCCTCTGAAGTATTTGGCTTTCAGTACACGACTGGACCAGGAGGGCTTAGGAGTGAACAAGTTCTAGAGCAGCTTGGCTCCCATAGCCAAGTTTTGATTTCTGAGATCTCTGATCTGAAGACCGCCCTCAGACCGCGGCAATTTTATAGTTTTCCAACTCACCAATGCAAACTTTTTTCCTCCTCCATTACTGCCACCTTGCCAAAGAAAGGATCTAACCAGTCCTTCGATCTGATTTATAGTTTTGGCCGGAGCTAGGAGGAGAGAGTTTTGATAGAGCAAATAGCTATTCAGGATAGCTTTGATTAAGACTACCTTCCCAGCCAAATTTAACCAAGTTGATCCCCATCCTTTGATTTTATTTTTTATTTTCTCCACAATTGGGTTCCAGGCCGAGTTCTTGGGCTTGGTTTTGAATATGGGGATCCCTAGATAGTTGAAGGACTCCCAAGCAACAACCCCATCCATGTTGAGACCTCGAGAGATATCCAACATTTCCCTAGGATTGATATTCCATCCATCTATCTGACTTTTCCTAAGATTGATTTTGTTTCTAGATGCTTGGTAGTAACGGTTCAGTTCAGTCTTGAATCGACGGGAAATAATTTGACTGGATCCTCCCAGCAAGATAGTATCATCCGTGAATTGTGCATGATTAATATCTTTGATGCCTCTAGCCATCCTAATGCCTGGAAGGTCATGTTCCTGCCTAGCAAATTCTAGCTGAAAACTTAGTACTGAGGCCTAGATGGCATAAAGCAAGGGTGAGAGCGGGCAACCTTGCCTCAGACCTCTCATTGCTTGGCAGAAGGGAGCAGCTCTCCCGTTGACAAGCGGGGCTATCCACGGCTTGTTGATGCAGGCCTTGACCCAAGAGATAAAATCTGAAGCGAAACCAAATTTCTGCATTACCTGAAATAGAAAGGGATGGCTGACTCCGTCGAAGGCATTGGCAAGGTCAATTTTTACTACCATTCCTTTGTCGTTGTTCTTCAGGCTAGAGTGTATAGCCTCTTGGACTAAGATAATATTTTCCCAGATCTTCCTACCTTTGACAAATCCGCCTTGGTTCTCCGGGATCAGACTAGGAAGGATGTGTTTTAGTCTACTTGCCATTATCTTGGTTATGATTTTATAACCTATATTGCACAAGGATATAGGCTGGAACTTGTCAAAATATTTAGCCTCCTTCTCTTTGGGGATTAGAGCCAAGAAGGCAGAGTTCGTGCTGCCTCCAATTTTACTGCACCTCTGAGATTTTCTGACCATTTTGAATAAGTCCTTTTTAATAATGTCCCGGCAAAGCTTAATAAAGTTAGCGGTATACGCGTCAGGCCCTGGAGCTCTATCATCCTCCATGCAATCAACAGCCATCTTGATTTCATCCATCGTGATGCTTTGTGTTAGAGCCTCATTGTCACCATTTTTTATTGCTTTGGGGATCAGGCTCATAAGCTCGGCGTCTTCTACGATAGGCTGGGCATTGAAGAGGTCATTGAAATGCCTCGACGCTTCCATCTTTATATCTTTGAAATTGCTGATAAGTCTATCCTGAGACTGAATTTCAAGCACGTGATTGAAGTTTTTTCTTACTTCAGCCTGCTTGTGGAAAAATCTCATGTTCTTATCACCATCGTTCAACCATTTACATCTAGATTTTAATCTCCACCATTCAGATTCAATACTGCAGGAAACGTGGAGATTCGATTGCAGTTTCAACTCAGTTTGGATGTCATTATGGTCCACATTTTTATCCTCCATGATGGCCTGGTGGCACTCCAACTCACGAGCAGCTTGATATTTTTTATCAGAGGGAGAGGGGATCGCCTTAGCCCAGGATTTTAGTTCTTTTTTGAGCCGTCTGAGTTTCTCCTCCCAAACATAGAAAGGTGAGCCAGAAACCAGGAAGGACCAAGAGCTAGAAACAACCTTTAGGAACTCAGGTTGATTGGCCCACAGGGGGTTAAATCTGAACGGAATAGGGCCCCAATTCTTATTATTAACCATCTCAAGGAGGATGGGCTTATGATCTGATATTCCAAATGGTAAGATTTTGGAAGACAGATTCAGTCCTAGTAGGAGGAAGGAGTCCTGGACCAGGAAGCAATCGAATCTAGAAGCAATAGGCCTAGGCCCAATCCTCTTATTATTCCAAGTATACTTTCCAGAAGTTGGCTTAATATCCATGAGATCCCATTCCAAAATGATCTCATCAACAAATTCTCTTATGGGGTCTTTGACCAAAGAGCCCCCTCTTTTTTCATCTTGACTTAGTATGACATTGAGATCCCCCGCAATAATAACATTACCTTGCAGGTTACTCTTTTCCTCGCACAGGAGAATCCAGCAGACATTTTTTTCAGCAATAGAGTTGGGAGCATAAATATTGAAAATACTTACCGGGGTGTTCGTGTCTTTTTTCCTCAGCAAGGTGACCCCCCAATGTGTACTGTACTTGATGTCAACTGTATCAAATTTCTTTTCATCCCACAGGGTTCCAATGCCTCCGAATGCGCCCCTTGAGCTAATTGCGACTTTACCACTTTTTTTCCAAAATTTTTGACTTACATGGAGGAATGTGGCTTCCTCCATCTTGGTCTCCTGGATTAGAAAGATGTCCAGTTGATGTAAAGAAATTAGATATGTCATTGCTTCTTCCTTGATTTTTCTACCGAGACCTTTGCAATTCTAGGAGAGGAGCTTCATTACTTACTTTTAGTGAGCGAAGGAATCCCTTTCTGGGCATGCCCCTGCTAGCGGGTGTTCCTAGGGGTTTTCAGTAGTTTTTCCAAGGTTAGTTGGGAGCCTTGTAGGTTGCTTGCTCCCTAACTTCTTTCTTGTATTTGCTTCCTTTAGTTTTAGTCATTCTTGGAGTAGTCAGCTCTATTTCCCCCTCCTCATCTTCCTCTTCTTTCGTTCTGGATTCTTCGTCTGATTTCCCCAAGGATTCTCCTACAGTTATTAGTGCCATGTCTTCATCTTGGTCCTTCATTTGTTGGGCTGATAGATCTGCTTTGGGCTCCTTACTATCTCCATTGTTGGATTTCTCTTCGATTTCAATGGGATCATCCCTTGCTTCAACAGTTTCTTTGGTCTTGGATGTTTCTGGGGATCCTTTAGGAGGGTTGAACCTTGTTTCTTTTTTCCCCTCACCCTTCTTTGGATCCATTCCGGTTTGGTTTTTGGACTTAGATCTATTCACCTTATGCCATCCCTCTGCTTTGTCTTGCTGAATCTCGGGCTTTTTAGGACAATTGCGAATGAAGTGTCTGTATTCGTGGCAACCTCTGCACTTGAAGGGTAGCTATTCATAGTCAAGCTTTTGGTAGTGGGACCAGTTCCCCACAGTTAACTTAATAGCTTCTGGCAGACCAGCTTCGAGATCGACCTCAACGCATATACAGACACAAGCATATTGGTCCTTTGGACTAGCCATGTCAATGTAATTCCACAGTACAGTCCCTATAACTTGGAGGGATTTAGGGTTCGAGTAGTGCATGGGGAGATTGGGAAGCTTGAACCAGACAGGCACTGCTTTAGGAGTATCAGCCTCGGGATTGAAGTCCGGAGTCCACCCGTTAAGATAAAGACCCTGTGGCCCCATGAAGTAGGGCCCATTCCTGAAGATTAAATCTTTATCTTCCTTGGATTCGAAGTCGAATAGGAAATAACCTCTTCCAACGGAGTATGATGCTACGTTATTGGTGATTAGGGGCCTCCAATTTCTTTGGACCCAGCTGTCAGTAGTTTTTGGCGAGGGCCAGAGCCCCGTGAATTGCCCGATCAGAGCTCGGTCTTCCAAGGAAAGAGCAACTCGGATAGTTTCTTCCAGAGGGAGGGCAACTTCCGACACATCTTCGATTATTTTGACAAACTTCGGTGGATCTCCTTTGCCGGATCTCCTGTTATGAGAGGCAATTAACCGATCGAAGGCATCTAGGTGAAGATCCAGGGATGGATCATCGCCCACACCAGACACCATCGGACTACCCCACTAGAGAAGCCTCTCAGCACATGGGCATCGCAAGGACAACCTCGGGATCAGCACACCAATGAGAGTAGCCCAGCCAGGTCCTGGCAAGGAGTCCGGGGCCAAACGCTGAACACTGGCAGCGAGGGATCCAAGGAGCAGCCGGCGAAAATCCAATCACTGGCGTGAGCTGCGTGAGCCTACCTCCTCGACCCTATCGCCTCCGTCCAAATACTCTATAATTTATTTTATTTTAATAAAATAAATAAATATAATTTTTATATTTAAATAGTAATTATAATAGATCATTATATATATTAAGTATTTAAAAAAAATCATCAAATTATTTTTAATATAAAATGTTAAATGATTTTGATTTTAAATAAAAATTTGACATATATATTTTATATGTTGAAAAAGTAATTACTCTTTTTTTAATTTATTTTATATTGAAATATAAAAAAGTAATTATATAATATTATTTGAATAAAGTATTTAGTTTTTTTTGTATTTGCAATTTATTTTATATTGAAATATAAATAGTATTTTTCTTTCTAAGTACTTTAAGAGTACTTTAGTATTTTATATTATATTAAAAATAATATATGAGTATTATTTTATAATGAGTACTTCACTTACAACATTAATAAACTTAATTATGGGTTTTCATTCACCATTTACAATTTGACAAATAAGTATTCTTAACTCAAACCTTGTCACCTCAACCATTATGAATGATGTCATCCTCTAGAAAGTGATTGGTTTTTTTAAAGTGGATTTTGATAGTACATTTTTTGTTTTGCGGTCCATTTTTTACCTCAAAATTCTGGATGCATACATTACATTATGTTGCATTGAGTTCATAATCATATTTAAAGACATAAAGGGCATTTTATAATTTCTTTCTCTCATGCTTAAATAAATATGATGTGCATTGGTCTATTGTTTAGTTACAGGCATGGATGCATATAAATCTATAGTATTATCTGTAAGTTATGATCTTTCACAAAATTGATGGGGGTAAAAGTCGCAATGGGGAGCCCAAGCATATGCTCATGCAAAATAATGCACATGTGTTCTAAAAAAGAATATCAAACTCTAAAGGAATAAAGTTTTATCAATTTTTGAAATTTGCAAACCACTACAAAAGTGCACTCATGTTGTCTTTGAGTAAAATTTAAACCATTTATGCACTTTAAAGGGATGCCTTTCAAGAACTAAATAGTATTAAAAAGGGGTGATACAACCTACACTTTTGAAAAATGATTGATTGATTAGATAATGCATAACACTGCATCTTGCAATAGTTGGCCAATACAAATGACTTTGAAATATAATATAATATGAAGAGTGTGTCGTTTAAAGTAGTCTTGGCTTATTGGAACACACGAGTTAACTTATATAAAAATCCATTTTTCAAATGGTAGTCTAATAAAAGTTTTTGACTCATGATGGGTTGATGTAAAGTAAATGTTGAAAGTGCATGTCTATATCAAAATTTAGTGGGCACTAGAAAATAAATGTTAGTACTTAACAATCATAAGTACCAACAACAATGAGTTAACATAAAGGTCCCAATTTTTAAAACCTTGAATGTAAGGCACACACTATGAAAAGTGATGCATTAACGAATGGCTTTGGTACAATGAACATGGTACTAATTTTCCAATTTATATGAGAAATCATTGTTATGTGGATTGATTTCCTTGGTGACATTTTGTGACACGATTTATTTGTCTTAGAGATGTTAAAGGCTAAAGGTTGGAATTTATCAATAAAGAGGGGCAACAATCATTGAATGACAACCAACTATTGTGTTTGTTGTAATGTTCATAAATTATGTACATTATGAGATTGATGTTATTGGTCAGATAGGATCGTTGAATAAGTTCAGGGTTTCTTTCTAGATTACACAAAGTCCACCCTAATAATCAAGCACATGACAAATTTGAGTGAAATCAAGCTCAATCATAATGACAAGTTAGATATAATAATTTTTATTCTATTTAGGGGCCATGTTGCTTGAAACTTGATAAAGCAAAGAATCTTATCACATAAAATGGTGGCTATAACACAAGGTGAAAATGATGTATACATAATTTTTTGTCCCATTGAGAAGAGGGCTTCGCCAAAAGGATAAAATTAGAGCCCCTATCAACATTTCTACAAAAATGGCACCCATGCTTCAAGAGACTGAAGTGAATAAGATGATGGACATCAACCAAACTCCATTAAACATATGATCATGCAATCAAAATTTATTTTAGTGGGATTTTTTGGACGGATTGACGCCCTAAAATTCATCTTGATAGCTAGATTGAAGTGCATAAATTTGTTTCAATCAAGAATCAAGTTTTAGCAACAATATGAATGTGTTGAGTTTTACATACTAAAGTCATAGAAAAATTCTTAACAACATTCCTAGAATATATTCAAACTTTGTAAGATTAATCTTGTATTGTTGCAAGTGATTTAAATGATTTTATTACACTGGGAAAACATAAAGTTATCTTAAAATGAGTGGATGTCGTTGCCAAGGGTCTCTAGGATGTGATAGATCAACACCCAAGGTGGATGCTCTCCTAAAAAATGGTTTGTATACCTGCAATGACCATTGCAATGCCTCCCACTAGATTGCTCACTCATCTAACCAATTTTTAGTGATTGCTCGTTCTTTATCTAACCCACAACTATATATATATATATATATTTCAGTAAAAGTCAAAGTATCTCTATATTTACATTATGACCTAAAATAATATAATATTGTGCTATATATTTTAGAGAATAGACATCTGTGTGGAGATATCACAACTACAAACTTACCTACTAACAATGAATCATTGAGCCTCTAAGTAGATATATCTTATTCATAAGGTGGAGGGTTTGGAGGATAAAGAGAGATTTTTCTATTGTAAAAAATTCCACATATGATGAATAGGCAAAGGGATCAAAATACAAATTTATTTTTCCAAACAAACATGAAAAATTAGAATTATAATAGAATTGTCTTCCTTGAATTAGAAACAAACCAACAGATCGCAAATTAGTAAGCATCATACTTCACAACAAATTTGATTGTACCACCCTTAGACTAATTAAATGAAACCACATGCCAAACTCTTAATGAAATTTGTTTTACTTTTTTCTTTTTCATTTCATCGCAACTATTTTACTTCCTATTTTACCCCTTCGGTATTCATTTGCACCTTCTCGGTATGCCTAAATAGATTTTCCAATTGTTTCTATTGATCAAAATCCAATTGTTGCAAATCTAATGAAGAATCAACCCCTTTCAAGTACTTCATAACATCTGTGAACAATCTATGCATTAACCCCCTTCATGTACTTCATTGTTATTTTCTTATAGCATTATCACACTTATATTGCAGAAAACTTATCCAAATTAGCAAGGACTGATTTTCTATCTGCCACTCACATTCCAAAATAGTGCATTGACATCAAGGGAAAATTTCTTGCTTGTATTTGAGTCTAAGAGAATAAAATTTGATTGCTTTATAAGTTTCAACTTCTGAGTGTCAAATTCCGATAGAGAAAATGGTCGAGAGGGGTTTCATTTGCTTGGTGGCCCAGGATCAAAACCTGCTACTCCTAGAAGGCGACATTTAAATCCAACCATGCTAAGGGTTGGTGCAGCCAGGCCGGGTGCGATCCCCGGGTGATTTTGACGGCTTAGATGCCCCTGGATCGTGGTTTCTCAAACCAAAGGTTCGCCCAACAAGTCACAGGGCACTTAACCAACAAAAAAAAAGTTTCAACTTCTGAGTCTAAGAGTGTAATGTTCTGTTCAATTCTTTAATTGGTCATCATTTTCCAAGATTATAACACTCATACAATTTTTTTTGCCAAAATGAACAGGTAATACCCGTGCATAGAATTAAGATCAATTTTAGTGAATATAATAAATACTATAATATCCTAGGCGCTATTCATACGTAAAGGTTGCAAATCCTTGATATCGAAAGTTCACTCCTACAACGCATTTTTTATAAGTAGGATATATGAATAATTGGCTAGCACTTGACAATTTATATTTAATTTATAAACTCTAAAGCATATTTGTTATTTAGTTCATGGTATTTTTTTGTAGATGCATACGCTTATTCCAGTTCATTTGTAGCATTTCATTTTTTATTCAGTTTGTGGGATCATGTTCCAAAAATTCCATTCATTAACATGCCTATATTTAGCTTGTATCTGCATATATTTGTCTCTGCTATTGGGTTTATTTTCATTCTTTTTTTCATTATGAAAGTAATTACTCTTTCTTTTTGTAAAACAAACTTTTTAATTCCAAGAACAAAGCACCTAATTGTTATTTAGTTCATGGTACTTTTTTATAGATGCATATGTTTATTCGAGTTCAGTTGTAGAAGTTTGTTTTTTATTCAGTTTGTGGGACCATGTTTCAACATTTCCATTCTGAAACATGCGTTTATGTTAACTCGTTTTTCATTATGAGGGTAATTACTCTTTCTTTTTTGTAAAATCACATTTTTTTTATTGCAAGAACAAACTATGTTCAAGTATTTCATATTGCATTTTATGTTTTGATTTTTTATTGCAATTCTAATAGGATTTATTTATCTGCATGTATCAAAGAACAACTGGAATTTCTCCACATGTGTTTGCTTTGATCATTATGTGTTTCTTGTGCAATTCCTCCAATCAACTATGCACGTCTATATCCAAGTCAACAGCAACAATTTCTCAAAGAAAAGGATTCAAAAACAACTTTACAATTTGCAAAAGGGAAAGGGTCATTGCCATTTCAGAGCATGAGGATACAATCTTCATGTACATGAAATCCTTATGTTGGCTTGAAATGTTTCCAACACCATATTTTTCTGTTGAATCCTCCATGGTATTATTATTGTTCATTTCATACTTTGATTTGTATCAAACATGTTTTTACTTTTTATAGTTGTTACACCATCAATTATAACAACACATTGGAGTCTTGTTTATTACGAGATTAGTTTATGTCATACAATGCCAAATTGTGATGTGATGTTCATTGTTAAGACAAGTTGGCATTGATCTCTTTTTGAAAAGAAAATATATCTCATACTTGCTATTTTGTAAAAGTGTTAAGTTCAATAAACCTGTTATATATTCTGACTTTGATTGTTCTCTATCTTTTAAGAAATTCCAGTGTTGCATTTATCAATATACTGGTGTTTTAATGAAATAGCTATAAAGGATTTTTTCATAAAAATTATATAGAAATTGTGATTATTAGCTATGAGCTTGGAGGCTATCTTTCCTCTTCTGTTTTGAAATAATTTGGTCCAATTTTTACATGTAGCTTGATTACAAAATGCCATAATACCACTCCCTTCTCATTTCATGTTGATTGCTTATATTTTTGCACCTTGTTGTCTAGTTTTATAAGTTGTCATTCATGTATAAGTGCAACTTAATACTTCAATCTTCTATCATTTTCATGTTTATAATGTTTTCACACTATGAATTTTCTTCTCATGACAAACCATATGTTCATCCTCTCAGCGTTCCTTTGCACCTCTTGGTGCAAATGCTAGTATATGACATGAGGAGTGCTAACACAACTCCGAAAATTAAATGAGTGAAAAAAACTAACACAATATCATAAAAGTTAAAAAGAAGAAAGGTCATCATGTTGTAAAACTTTTAACATATTAGATACCCCATAGTTATGGTTTCATGGCAAAAATTCGTTATGTTGTAAATCTTTGACATATTAGTACCCTTGAATTGTAACTTCATAGACAAATGCTATCATGTTGTAAAATTTTGACAATGTAAATACCCCTCAATCGTGGTTCCACAGTGAAATCTCATTGTATTGTAAATATTTGTCAAAGTAATACCTCTTGAAGATGTGTTGGACTATCTATCCAAAGTTTTTAAGAGAAATGGATATAAGGATAAATAAATCAAGTACATTGTCCAAAAAAAGTAAAAAGAGGTCCACAAAGAAGACTAAGTATTGAGGATCTAATACATCCTAATAAAAAGTCAGGAGTTTATGTTATTCTGTGCTCATGCGATAAAGAATATATCGATGAAACAGGACGAGCAATCCAAGTAAGGGTATAAGAGCACTACGCTAGCATTCAACATAATCACATTAAAAAATTTGCTCTTGCGAAACACTCGTTAGATATAAGACACTAAATATACATTGAAAACACCTTTCTTTTTGCATATACCTCTTAGTTTTGGCTTTATAATCAAATATTATCAAGCTATGAATCTTTGATATAATGAATACTTATCAGTTATGACTACATAGTTCAAGTTAATCATATTGTAAGATTGTGATAGAGTAGATACCTTTGGTCATCGACCACAATGAGTGGTTCAATTGGCTAAATGTGGAAAAGAAAAGGGATATTACCCCCACAGGTCAAGGTGTCCATTCCTGTTAATGGGTCAAATCTGCGATGCAGAGGCAATTTTTCAGATGAAAAAAGATACCTTTGGTCATTAATGCATAGACAATGATTATCATATTAGATAATAGATACTTCTTTTCAAGATTTCACAAACAAAGTTAATCATATTGTACAGAACGTATATTCCTTATTTTGACTCTATAGAGAAGGGTCATTCATTTTTGAAACTTTGATAGAATAATAATAAGAAATAATAAACCATTTTTAAAATAAAACAAGGCTAAACACTAAATTGAGGCATATACCTTTCTTATTTGTGAGATCATAAACTTCTTCACACAACAATTTCATTATTTAAATTTACAAATGTATATATACTCTGCCTCATTTTGAGTTCAAACTTATAAACTCCTAAATAAAACATACTTTTAATTCATTCCCAATGTTAAATACATCAGTATAGAGCCATCTTAAACATGAATTTATCGAGCATTAAGAGGGATTCAATTTTTTGGGTGTAATTTTTTAATTACTTTTTATTTGGTTTTAGTTTCTAATTTCTTAGATGTGTCTTCGGAAAAAGATGGCATACATTTTTATACAAAATGCTACTATTTATATTTATATATATATTATTGATGATGTTACGGTAAATTTTTATATTGAGATAATTAAATATCTATATTTGCTAATTTATATTTTAATGGCTTTTAAGAAGTAGTTATATAGCAAAGATTAAATGGATACATCGAAATAGAAATGATATTTTTATAATGCCCATAGAAGCACTAAAATATAAAATATCAGTGCTATTTTTATAATGGCATATTTTTATATTAGATTTATATTTAAAAATTGTTATATTATAAAATTTGATGTTTTTAGTATAAAAAAAATGTTGTTACTTAAAATGAATATAACTTAACATAACACTATCAAAAATAAAACTATGATGCCAATAGATACATTAAATAAAATATTAGTACTATTTATAACGGCATATTTTTTACATTAAATTTATTTTGAAAAATTGTTATATAATAAAATTTGATATTTTTAGTATAAAGAAAATGTTGTTATTTAAAATGATTATAACATAACATTATAATATCTAAAATAAAAAAAATAATTAGATACAATGACAAATATTAAAATGAGCTTTATTAAATATAACATCAAATTTGGGGAAATAAAAAAATAATTAAATACAATGACAAATATTAAAGTGAGCTATATTTATGTTGAAGGTGTTTTACAATGGAGACGCAGTCTCAAAATATTTTTCGTCTTCTTGGCCACTAAAATTTTGACATGTGTCCCCTGGTGATTGGCGAGTTTAGGTGGTTGCATGTATATCTGGGTCGTCACGTTCATCCTCCCTGGCTCCGTGCGCATACAATTTGTAAATGAACTCTTCATGCTTCCTCTAATCCCATGAAAGTGTGGTTTGCTTCACAAGTTAGTCGAACGTCAAAGGGTAAAAACACAATGGCCTGAAAGTTGGAAGCACTGCAAGTCATCTAATCCCCTACATTCTAGGCTGAAAGAAATTGGTGAGAAGATTTGTGCTGGTTTTTTACCATGGTCGTTGAAGACTGCACTGCTCGACTGATCTATTAAATGCAAGATGATCACATTTTCTTGCAGCGTGCCTCATCTAAATTGTGAAAACATGACAAGATGAGTCTGGAATTGGCAACGTAAATGGACCTAAAATTGAGGGTTTTTTGTCGAAATTGAAACATCTATCGGATTAATAAAGCCAAAGATTTTTGGTCTTCATATTCGGTTAGAGTCATCAACGAACCCTGTGGATCTCTAAATAGGCAAATGATACCACCTGAAAATTTCATAGTAGATAGGACATTTAGATATGAAATGTTTCTCATACTCAGGCTTATGAAGACAAAGTCGGCAGGCACGTTACTCTCAAGGAATGTTGTTATCTAACTTCATCCGAAGTGCATGAGAGAAAACACGAGAAATTATATAAAAACAAAATCCATTATAACAGTGGATTAGATAGCGAAACATTACAAGTCATCTTTGACAAATCAATATCTTATTTTTCCATTATTGCGAAGTTTTTTAACAATAATGTTTTGTATGTTTCTTTTGGAATAACATGCATGATATTTTTCAATTCAATGTTTTGGGCCATAAATTTGGTCCAGTTTCATGTATCCTTCCCTGATGATGGACCAAGCTTATGGTCTGAAATGTTGGATTGCAAAATAGCATGCAAGTTATTTAAAAAATTCAAAAGACTTATTTTGCGTTCAACAAGTGCAACTACCTTTCATTCATCACTTTCATTACATGTCCACTATAAAAAATCGATGCCTTATTTTCCGGCGAGAGTGGGATACCAGGTTGTTATCACATATATAGTAGTCGGGCTACCATATTCTATTTTTCAGATTTCAGTACACTTTTAAGCCAATTTCCTTACATATGAGATGTTGAGATGAGCATCTATGATGGATCAATATTATTTGATGATGGACTATAGTACTCTCCCATGCCATGACTGAGTCTCAGGACACTCAGATTTGAGGACTAGTGTAGTCACTTAGCCATTTGCAAAGCAATCAGTAGTGCCCAGAGTTGCATTAGTAGTTCTTCATTGGATAGATGTTGGTTCAGATTGATTGTTTACATGTATATGACTTGGCAGATATTATCTTTTGTTATGGTTGTCATTGCTTTTATATTCGTTCTTATGACATGTCTTAGCATCTAGTGCCATGATCTGGCGGTCATATAAATGTGTGGATTTGGATGTATTGATAGTATGTATGTATGTCCCTACTTAGACCTGGAAGTTTTTGACCCATACTCATTGGTTTTACCCTCCTTAGGGAGAATAGAGGTGATCATTCCCACCATACTTTGGCTTGCTAGTGTTGGTTTCATTATTCACTATCTCCACCCATCCATTACCTCCTAGTTATGTTTTTAGCCTAACCTACTACTTGACTTGTGGCATGGATGACCTTTCCACACTAGAGCCTTTGTGTTGGACAAGCTTCCCTGTTTATTTGTGTCTCGATTCTGAGTTGCCTAGGTTGTGTTGGCTAAACCTGAAGCAAGTAGCGCTGTCATCAATACAATGTATTTGGAAATGAAATGAATATCTTATGAAAAATCCCATTCATGAAAATTAGTGTTTTTAAAAATACGTGAATGCAAGGCAAGCCTAATGAAATTGGCTTTGAAGTATAATGAAATGAATATCATGTAACAAACCATTCATGAAAAGTAGTGTTTTTAAACTTACATGAATGCATGAAGCCTCAATAATAAAATCTATGTAATAAATGCATGGACCAAAAGCAATGGTTTTTAAAAAGGTTATATCTAAAGATTGTTGACCTCATTTGTATTTGATTTGGATTGTGAGAATTTGTCAAGGTGAATAAGCACCTCTCAACGCAACTTATCCATTTGTGAGACACAGCCATCCCCTGTGTTGTTGCTTATGCAGCATATGCTAGAGTGATTATTCCCTTTCCATATCCAAAGTGTCACAGTGTCAAGTTGGTAGTCACCCTTCAACCTAGCCTTTTGATTTTATCCTTCACCCTTCACTAGCAACTTGATTACAACTATGAAGTGAGTATGGTTTTGAAAGTCTGGTCTAAGTTATAGTTAATTAATGAAACTCTATATTTGGTTGATAGATCACTAGTGAAATGATTGCTACTTGTTATAATTTTTATTTGAATTATTTGTAGAGCATATCTTAACCTTTAAACACTTGCATCATATGTATGTTAGCCTGGATTATATTATTGATCATTTACAGATTATTATTTTATCTATCTAGGCATATTGGATATTATTCTTGATCATGCAGAGATCTATAGGGTGTATGAGTATGCACCTTAGATGGATTTGGACTCCCCGAGTCCAATGAGACAGCTTGTTTTCAGTTCCAAGTAGTTATAGTGATGATTTGTCTCAATGTACCATTCTAGTGCAATTTTGCCATCTTGAATGGCCTTTCAGAGCAGAGAGGTGATTTGCTTAGTTCACCTAGGGATCTATATGAGGAGGGGGTGGTCCAAACACTTGTTTTTATGATATTACCCCCCTTCCAGAGATCCTGGTGAGCTTATTTTGACAACGCTGACACTCTAGGAGGCAACTTTGGTCATATCATGTTTCCCAAGGCAGATTTAAAATAATAATAGTGGCTACTGAAGAATTTGATTTGGGATACTGAGGCAAGGAAATGGCATGGGATGAGTTTTGATGATGAGTGTGATGTCTTCCACTCCTTCTCCACCAGTTCCAGCACTTGGATGGACCCACATCCATCTCTCTGGCATATTTTATTATTTTTTAGAGCTTTTGGAGGCTCATGATTTCCTTAGAGAGGCACCATTTTGCATTTAAAAAACTATATTTATTTTAATGTGCCATGAGGACACACTATGGGAGTTATTTAACACCCCCTGGATCCACAATGAGCTTTATTTATTTTTTATTGAGTGGGATCCCCTCTCCTAGGGTGATTTGGTCCATTGACATATTATATTATTGTATTGATCCATGTACTCTATGTTGAGCTCATCTCAACCGTTGATTAGAACATATTGATCTTTTAATCTTAGCCACCCATTTGAAAAGTGGTTATGATTTTGATATCTCTCATTCCTATTTAAAGGAGAGAGCTTCTCATTTCTTACAAATAAAAAAACTATTCTTGTGGAAATTCTTATATCTCCTTTGCATCTGTTGTTCTTTGATGGTGATTGGAAAATCTATTGCTTCCTAGCATTTGGGTATTTTTTGTGATATCTATATTTTTGGAAACATTGTCTTGTCTACAGGAGGGTGACTTCAACTTGGGCATTTTTGCATGGGTTCTTCAACTCACTTGGATTGGATGTGTTTTGTATCAAGGGGTTTTCATTAGTATTAATGAGATCTATGATTTCATCTAGCTATTTTTCTGTAGCATTTGTTCTTTTCTCATGACCCGGCAAATCTGATATGGTTGACGTTTGTTGTGCAAGAGAGAGGGTACAGTGGCTTCCTTCAGCAAATCATTTTACATAGAAGCTCCTTCAAATCTTCTCAAATTGACTGGGACAACATAGATCATCATCATCAAGGAATCTACAAGGTTATCCAGGTAAGATCTACAGGTTAGTGTTCCTTTTCTACATCTCAATCCATTGGCATCTTCATTTCTTATCTTAAAACCCTAAATATTAAAAATCAAAATATATTATGGATCAAACCGCTTGATCTCAGGGAAAACCATTTATGGGTTTTGTATATCGGGTCAAAAACTAAGTGGGTATGCCAAAATGTTGTGCTAAAGTGACTCCATTTAGCCCAAATCCTAAGGCATTTTTCTCCAAACTCTAGCGCTACCCTTCTTTTTTCCTCTTTCTCTTGCGATTTGACCTTTTCCTTGTGCCTCGGGTGCTTTCACATTGTCATACCTTCTTTTGAGTCTATCTCATGGTACTAGATAGACCCAATACTATTCTTTCCCTCCCTGTATTGGGCACATTTCCCAAGGTAGCATATATCTTCATCTTTAGCTAATACCTTGATCCCATATCTAGTATTGGGCTTATAGGTCACTTGTGTCTTGAACTTGGATCAAATCTCACATCTCATAAACCTTGATCCAATCCCTAGTTCACCTAGTGATGCCATCCATAGATCTAGGATTTCCTCCACCCTACACCTTACGTACTTCAACTCCATTTGATTTGGTCTGGTGTTTAGGTCTGATCTCTCCTATCGGGAGTAGATCTGGGTCTCCCCCATTGTTGTCTTGGGATAAGATAACATTAAGTGAATATTTTCTCGATTGGCATGACAACCATCCATTTGGGAGTCGAGGCTATCTTGGTTCCACCTCTTTAGCTGCCCATCCCTCTAATGTTCATCCTGGATCCACCTCATAGAGGAAAATACAAGTTTGGTGATAACACGGGTATTTATTTATACATATGATATATATTTTGTGTGTATGTCTATGTTCCTAAGCATTTCACGAGTATGTTGATGGGCATAATGCCAGGAGTATAATATTGGAAGTAGCGGGGATGAAACTATTGTAGGTGAAAAGGGAGACCCAATAATGGAAAACGACACATTATCTAAATTATTTCCCACTTTATCAAGATCATATTCATTTTGATCTTTAGGGAATGAGCATTCCAAATTTGACAGTCACCATCAAGAGCAGAATTCAAACTGCAAATCACCTTCTCCGTATTTTGTCGCTGCAATTTGGAAGAAAGACATGACATAAGATGTACTTTCCAACATTTAATATTCCAGTTGTGACAGTGTGGTGTCACAGCACTGGTTGTAGCATTGGGAAGTTAATAGAGGCAAGATTACCCTCTGGTTAGTAGAGGAAAAATGAGAAAGGCAGAGAAAAAATTCCCCCGAAAAAAATTTTCTAACTGTTTTTGAAGTTGTGTTATTAGCTGCAACAGATCCCATTTTGATTCATTAAAATGGGAGCCCCCATTAAATTTTTTGACTGGCACAATAGAATTTCAACCCAAAATCCGACGTCTTGTATGTCTGAAATTCGACACTTCTCTGTCGCATTTTCGACGCATACACTTTTTTTTGTCGTCAGTGGTGTAACGTCGGATCTTCGACATTCCACCAATGTGGGTCGAAGATCCGACACACCATTGTGTCGCATATTCAACCATTTTTCCTCCCAAAATGCCAATAAAAAATTGCATAAACCGTCAAAAATCTGATGCCCTCCGACCCTTGAAGCGTCGGCCTTCCAATGGACAGAAGCATTGGAGGAATGGTGATGATTTCGATATTTTTATCCAGACAGTGTCAGAAATCCAACGCCATCTGACACTTGAAGCATCGGCAATCCGACACTTTAAGAGTCAGCCTTCCGACCGGAAAGGGTCAAAGGCATGGTGACACTGTCGGATATTCGACGCGGCCCAACACTTAAAGCGTCGGTCATTCGACAGTCTGAAGTGTCAGATTCATGACACTGTTGTCGGATGGTTTCACCGAAGCGTCGAAAGAACGTCGAAAAAGCGACACCTGTTGGTGGATTTTTAAAAAAAATAGAAATATTTCACTTAGTTATAGCGATTTGATAACAAGTGTGGGCCGAGGAGTTGGTGGCTTACAGAGGAACTTCCCCTAGAAAATCATTCAACCTTCCCCTAGACTAAAATGTTGTACATTAAAGCAGGCTCCTCCCAGGAACAACAACGATTTTGCATATGGTCCCTCAAGACATCGATTTGTCATGCATGTGGGCTTGGGATTTGGTGATTTGAGCAGTAATTTCCTTCCTCAGCAAAGTCTATTGTCCTTCCAAACTAAATCATTGAGCTTCCAGTGCACACACATCATCATGCACAACAAATTGCTTCTACTAAGCTCACATAACTATTTAACTCTAGATGGTGAGTCCATATTGGATGTTCATTGATGTTTTTACTTGTCTTTGCTTCCAAAAGGAATCGTTGTGTGTGTTGGTGTCTATCTTCTATCAAAGACAACAATTTACCTTCCCAAAGATAAATCACTATGTATCCTTGCTCAACTGCCTTTCAAAGACAGTGATTCCCTCTGTTGTTACTTAGATAGAAAAATAGTGACAAGTGCATCCCTAGGAGAGGCTGCTAGCAATTACTAGTCCTAGAATGTCGATTATCAAGATTTTACCCCCACGTGGTTTCATCCTAGAATCTAACCACCGAAGGAAACTTGTTTGGACCAGACATTGGTGAGTTGACAAGTAGCTCAGATGATCGAGCAGAGGTTAATATGTGGAGTGTGTCAAAGGGCTCAAAGAGAGAGACTTTACATTCAAAATTGTCAGAAATTTTGGGAGATGAGTTTGAGAATACAAGTGAGAACAAACCTGAGTTTGAGAATACAGGCAAGAAGAATCAGCAAGTTTCTGAACAGTCAGTGATGGATTTGAGAGAAAACACCAAAGAGCTGCCAATTTTGTCAAATTTCTCTAAGCAACATGGTTCATTGTTTGCAATCAATTCCTCCTCAGTCATGGATTGCAGGCCTGTAGAAAACAAGTATGTTGAGTATGTTCCCATGATTGGGGCCTGTTCCAGTAATGGTACCTCACCATTATTCTGAGATTTTTCCCTGTATAAAAGAGAGCTGTTAGAATTGACCCTGACTAAACTATTTTAAATGTTGTTTCATATAAAACCAAAAAAAAAGTAAAAACAATACTAAGTTTAAACTTGCAATACCTTACTCTCTTGCAGAAGGTGTTGATGTCCTTGTCCAAGGTATCGAGAAGACTAATAGCCTGTATAACCATGTTATCCACTCTATTGACATTGAATTTCACGTTGGCTCTACTGTAGCTATGCCCAAGACCCAATTGAGCCTTCTCTAAGTCTATGTGATTCATGATATGTGATTTCAACTCAATGGCGGACAAGATTTCTAAATATACTTTGTTGTTACAGAAGCGTACCTAAACCAAACAAGAATTTAGAAAAGTCACTTCCTATCTGATTCAGAAAAGACTTGCACTAACAACCACTTAATGGCATATTATCTTGGAGTCATAGCTGAGGGATGTAGACATTGGTTATGCTCGTCTTGTTGTATTGCTAGTTTAGATATTAGGACTCTTTTGATGATTCTGTATTGATGACAAATTGAGTATCCTAGAGAATACGTAAGGAAGGATTTTAATAGTTTTCTTAAATTTCTTTGTTTTTGAATGATGGACAACAAAACAGTATCCAGGACACTTGAGTCCTCACAGGACTAGTCAAATGTATATTTTTATTTATTCCTTGGGAATATCAAATATATTTATTTTAAAACACATCTCAGAGAACAAAGAAATCATGGATATGATATAAATCTAAGATAATAAACAAATCCTTTTGCCTTTCAGTATAAATATGATTCATGAGTCCTAACTAAAGAATTAAAAGACACTTATGGGAAATTGACCTCAACTTGACAGTTGTTAGAATTGACCCGGACTGAACTATCTTAAATGTTGTTTCATATAAAACCCCAAAAAAAGTAAAAACAATACTAAGTTTAAACTTGCAATACCTTACTCTCATGTAGAAGGTGTTGATGTCCTTGTCCAAGGTTTCGAGAAGACTAATAGCCTGTATGACCATGTTATCCACTCTATTGACATTGAATTTCACGTTGGCTCTGCTGTACCTATGCCCAAAACCCAATTGAGCCTTCTCCAAGTCTATGTGATTCAAGATATGTGATTCAATTACAGAGCTCTGTTTATTCTTTTTTGCATGATTCCTCAATGTCAAAACTAAATATCCATTCATTTGATGCTATGACCCATTTTGCTCCAAACCAAGCCAGGATTACTATATATCAGCACTATGTACATCCATCAATTACAGTTACCTAGGATATGTATGAACAGAATTAGTCAAGTACATGCAAAAATATTATAAATGGACAAATAGAAGAAAACAATGTGGTTTAGACCTTCCTTAATTTCTATACTTAGATTTATAATACGATCACACTTTGTCTCTTAGGAGACAAGTCACTAACGAAACAATGGACACACCTGAGAGAGAGAGAGATAGGTAGTTGTAGGGAAGAGTGAAACAAATATAGACCACAAGGTCACGGATCAATACTGTCAACCTCAAAACATATATAAAAAACAAAAAAATCTATTTGCATTTGCAGCAGTTGTCGACCCAACAGCTCTCCACCCACAAAACTCAAAATCCCTAATTGAGGTTCTACACCCAGCTTGATGAGATTCAAACTAGATTCAGTTAATTTTTTTAGGCCTTTCTGGCCACAAACAACTACACCTAACTGGACTAAATTTTTAATAGCTACACTTATTGCCTCATGGCTTGGGGCTTGAGGTCCAAACTTCACTCAGCGCCATCCATCCACAGTATCTATATTGACCAAAGAAACACCTTATCCTACTAGCCTGCAAGCAACAAATACAACATAGACAACAATTTACCTTCCCAAAGCTAAATCACTATGTATCCTTGCTCAACTCCCTTTCAAAGACAGTGATTCCCTCTGCCGTTACTTAGACAGCAAAATAGTGACAAGTGGATCCCTGGGAGAGGCTGGCAATGCAGGAAAAACATTGATCTCCCTTATAACCCAATTTATCCAAATTTATCATGCATTTCCCTTTGTAATTTATTATATAGGCTTTCCATTTTTATGCTTTGTGTTGCTGTTGTGTTTTCTACAGGCTAGGAGCATGAGTTTATAACATCCAATCCTTTTGCAACTAGTTAATCCCTTTATTTTCCTGGAGAGATGGAAACAAAGATTTTATGAAAGATTTATTTATAAGAAGACCAATGATCAGTGGATCAATGGCTTTGATGCAGTGAATGGATTCTATGAAGGCTTTGGCTGCTAAAACAAATAGATATTGAAGTCGAGATATCTCACGGTCTAATAATAAAGTATATGCCAGAAGAAGAGAAACTCTATAAGGCTTCACAGTTGCTTTTTACTACAAGCAAACATAATGTTCTATTATCACCATCATCGGTGGCTAAGTATTAAGCACAACGATTACCATCTAACTACTTTGTATTAGCTAAATTGCATGGGGCAAGGAATGCCTTATTGTCTATGAGACTTCGTACAAAGAGGCAATCTTTAAGAGGGCCTTCATATTGAAGAGCATAAACCAATGATTCCATATAAAGACTGGTTTACAATGGCTGTGGAGTTGCAGGAGCATTAGATTGGCCCACTTTTGACAAGCAAAATGAAGCCCACAAAAAAGTTGATCACAAAAATAAATTGTATGTTTTTTCAAAGTTTTTCCTTAAAAATCCTACTCTAGCTTTGTTAATGCATTCTAATGATATAGGCTTGCCTATGGATTCACAGGGTAAACTTATCAAATATATTACTAGTTCTTCTTTGGATTTATGGTAAAATGATGGGTGAATTCTAGGGTTTCATGCACATGCAAGATTGATGCTAGCATTGTTGGAAGAACACAAGCACAAGGAGGATCTATGGTTTTCTTGGTTGCTCCATTGGTAAAGTTTGGTGAAATTATGCTTCTATGGATTGAATGGTGGTTGTAATGCTGCATTTTCTCTTAATTAGGGCTTTTTACCAGCTTTTGTCAACTTTTACATGTTATAAAACATCCTCTTGAAGGATTTTTCTCTTGTTTGTCCTTAAATCTCTAAATTTTTCCCTAATTAGGATCCTCCAACAAACCCTAGAGGTAAATATAGTAGTATTTCATGTGTAAATATACGCATTTGCGTGATTAGTGTAGTGTTAGATTAGATCTGCATTTTTATAAACTAGAAAACCTTAGAAATTTATAAAATTCAATAATCCAAAAATAACAACAATTCTCAAATTATAAGCCACCCTCAAATTTTGGTCTGCCTATTTAGCCCTAGATCCTCCAGTGTGTCACCTATCTTCTTGTCTACATCCACGAACTTGAGAAGCAACCTAAAAGAAACAGTCAAAAGTCAGAGTTAGGGTTTCATACTTGACATGTTTCAGGGGTTGGGATAATTTAGCCTTGACAAAAGGTTACTTTATGCCTTACAACGACCCCATTTAATTATTTAGTAGGGAAATTTAGGCACTCTTTCATTACTTATCAGTGTTACTATCGTTTCTAGCCCTAAAACCTATCAAAAAGACCTGCAAAATCAACCAAGTTAGGGTCATATTTGAGTTATGGGGAAATCTCAACAATATAATTGAATTCTGCCTTCCAAAAGCATTCTTTTCAGGCTAAGGAGTACTTGTATAAACCCTTAAAAGGATGGTTAACTCAGCTGGTAATTCATGTTGATATACCAATGTGTACCATGCCCAACTCACAACCTACAGGGATAAGCGCAAATATAAACATAGGTTTACCACTGCACAATCAACCATTAAAGTTGAACAAGATATGAGATTAATAAACAAATTACAAAACTACTAGAGAAAGATAAACTGGGGCATATAACAATATACTCATGCAGAATAATAGGGAAACAACGCTTCAGATACCATTTTCCTCACAAGTCTATCTATCTTTTTCTGTCTTTTGACCTTTCATATTCCCATCAAATTCAAATGCCTATCAATTTTCTTGTAATGAAATGCCTACATTTAATTTTGTTGTCCTAGCTATATGGTATTGGTAAAGTATTACCAAGGGGCCAGTTATCACGATAAATCAAAATATTTAAGGTAAATGTTTAGATCAGATATAACAAAGTTCGCCTCTATGTATGGTAACCATCATCATCAACTAAATGTATGTGTGTGCACATGCATAAATACCCAATACACAGCTCAATCAAACAAAAGAAAACATAATTATACCTTGATTTCTGGATCTTCACACTGTCTTCTTATGCTTTTCCTTTCAAAACATCATTCAACATACTTCATTTTTTGTCCTATTGCAATAGTTTCATGTTAGGACCCATCAAATATATTTATGTTTGTTTATGAAAATAACAAAACCAATCTAAATAAATACAATTCTATTACAATGTAAATTACAATACTATTCAACTATTCAAGTAAACTAATTGTTAAGAATATATCACCTGATAAAACCTGGATAACCAAAAATACTATGTATATAAGGCCATCGATCTAATCAAAACTCCATTTCTTGCCTCTTATGATCCGTCGGATCTCAACTTGAGTGCATTAAAAGTTTGTTGTAAAAGAATGCGTTCAACAGGTTAATTAATGGAACAGCATTAATAGAAATCAAATGCTCAGAACAGGAATAAAAAAAAAGAACTATACTGATGAACATATATAGAGCAGAAACACAGAATCAGAGAGTCACAAACAGAATTTGATAACGGAGTTCACCCCCTCCACTGGGCTACGTCTCCGGGTCCCTCTCCAATGGGTACCGATCCAATTAATCTCTTAAGAATGGTACAAAATGGTTCTGAAATCAACTTCAGCAACTGTAAACAGAATGCTATACAAAGTCTTTAAGACCTCTCTTCTAGAAATTACAATTAGCATTCAAAGACAAAGAAAGCTAAAATATAACAGAGAATGTCGACTTCTACAGCCCAGCGTTTGGACACTTCGCAGAAAAAAATTCTCTAAGCTTCTCATAACAGAGAAACGATGCTCTGCGCACTAAAACAACTTGCATCTCTCCACTTTGTTTGTTCCCTCTCTACTGCCCCCTCCACTGGTGTCCAGCATCCTCTATTTAAGCATTTAGCGAGAGGATAAGTAACGGGTTTGATTCGTCTGCTACAGCTGTTATTTTCTTGATTATCGTTACAACCATATGCTAACTGAACCATGCAATCCTGCCAAATCGCTGCCCAAGCGTTATGTTACCACGACGTTCCATATTCCCGAAACGTTGCAACCAACTCCACGCACATGTGCTAACTCACAACACATTGCAATGACCGCCACTGGGCTATGCCACATGTAACGTAACCGTTTGATGTCACCATCAACTTCGCAGCATATAAATGTCGCGGCATATAAGGACTTCGTCATATACCCGATCCGCTATCGCAGCATACGAATGTCGTGGCGTATGCCTAACTTCCACGAATCATTCGATGCTCACTTGACGGTGCACAACTGCGCGGCCCCTACATAACTGCACAGCCCATGCGATAAGTGCGCACCATGCGATAAGCTGCGCGGCATGCAATAAGCTGCACGGCTGTGCATGCAATTGTATGGCATATGAGTTAAAACCATAGATTAATAAACCTTGTACCATATTGGATCAGTGTAATTTTTGAAGATGAATAATCCACCGGATCATCTTAACTATGGAAATGTTTCTCAACGCTATTTGTAACAAGTTCCAATGGAGGATTCAAATAGCAATAGTGAAAATTAAACAGTAAAAATATAGAAATAGATGTTTTTTAATGTATTCTTCCTTACCATTCATTGAGCTCTGTTTCGAGAATAATTTAACATTCTCTACTTAACAGGACCAGCCACGTGAAGGTGGAACCTCTTATGGCCCCTCCCCCCCCCTCACATCACTCTCAACTCCCCAAATCCAATGCCTATTCTTGCAAATAACAATTTATTTCACTATTTCACAATGCAAATAACAATACATCTACAATGCAAATTATTTCACTGAATAGTTGAAAAATTCTTTCATTAAATCATTCTTTAAAACATTCATTAAACCATTCAATCATTCAACAGCTGAAAAAACCATTCATTAAACCATTCATTAAAACATTAATTTAGTCAATGGCAAAAAAAAAAAAATCAGTAAACAATTCAGTAAAGCATTCATTCATGAAACAGAGGAAAAAAGCATGAATTTTTTTTTTATAAATAAGAATTACTCAAAATTTGTTTAGTCACTTCCTTTTTACTTTTCCTCTCTTCAAATATTTAGTTAGAGTCACTTCTTCGGGAATCTGATCATCAGTATCCCTACTAGTCTGCTTGCAAGGTTGAACTTCAAGCAAGGGGCGATGAATTTCTGCAATAATGTCAAAATCTTTCATTAATATATTTATATTTTGATAAATACGAGTAATTCATTTAAAAAACATTATGAATGTGTCTTTTTACCTGCCATGTGCACATCAACATGTTCAACATTATCTCATACTGGCCCAACCTGTTCTGTGTTATGATCTGCAACTACATGATCTGTAGTTGAATTGTGTAGAATTAGAATTAATGTTCATCATCTACAATGGTCTGTAAAAAACAATAGCACATTAATAAATTCATTACCAGGATGAGAAGCATGATATTCGTTTGGTTGGTCATGTACTACATCCTCGACATGAACGGGATCGTTACTTTCCTGCACAAAAAGGAATAAATAATTTATGTTAGTTTATTTATAAGGAACAAATTGCATGAGCATTAATAAATTATCATTAAACTATATAGTTTTCACATACCTGGGCACCAGATGGATCAGCAGAAGATCGTGCAGTATTCCCAAACAAGCTTCTCCGGTGTTCAACAACGGTGTCAAAGCCATGTTCGAAGCCAAGCTTCATGTAATCCGCACGGGGCAATTCTTTGAACCAGTCGGCCTTCATATTTGCATGATGTCATTAATTTTAAATCCTTTTGTCAGAACAAAACAAAAATAATAATCTGTATGATATTTGGATGCGGATTCAAGTTTTGCGATACTTACATATCGGGCCGCCAAGTTGGAGTAACCACCAGGCCCAAGCTTGTGTTGGCCAATTTTTTCAATTCTTTCCTTTATGGCCTTAGATGTGTCTGAGAGCCTAATTAATTTTTTAAATACATTAGTCAATGTACAAAAATTGATATAAAAACTAGTAATAATAAGGCTTACCACTACATTTTGGAATGTATTGCATACCTCCCTGTTCCACCTGGTGGTATCTTTCCTGATTTTCTCAGGCCCTTATCTTTTCCATCTTCCACGAGGGCTTTCCACTCCATAGATGGAATCATTGGAGGGCACTCATACCTAGGGTTCTTTTCTAGGTGAACCCTATATTGGTCTCGGAAAATCTTTAGATGTTTTCCAGCCTTCTGTAGTACCTTCAATGTATCAAAGCTATCTTTTCCGAATAGACTAACCAAGCGATTAGTCAGATCATCCTTTAAAGATTTTGGCTGCCTGTTCCACATTGTACAGATGGTGGGCCTGAAGATCTCCAAAGCCAAATCATTCATGTGTTTATAAAATATATCATTTCTTGCAAAACATTATTACCATCATTAGTCAACATTAGAAAATATTATCGGTATATTAGACACAAATTATAAAAAATATATTGAACAATCTATTATGACCTGGAATCCTCTCTATCTTTATTGGAACCAATTATTCATTCACCAAAAATGTACACTTTATTGAACCAGTGTTATTCACATGAGAAGATCCAGGAAATGCTTCCACATCTCTATCTAGCCCTGCATCCACCCCTTCTTCTGCAGCATCTGTTGTGGGTGGGGCAACATCGACTGCACCCTCCACTGCCCTCAGCGGTGTCGCAGAGCATGTTTCCGATTGTTTAGTGGACAATATGGGAGCAGTATGTGGTGTACGTGGAGTGGTTTGGTCACTAGGACCAACATTGCCTTGACCACCACTGATAATCTCCATAGCGCACTGTAAATTAAACCCATTGTATTATAAGTTCAACAGCATATAAAATCAAATATTTTAAAGTTTTTATAAATGAATTTACATTTTTATTCGATAACTTGCGTCCACTTGTTTACGTTGCTGTAACAACAATTGAATCCTTTGTTCGAGCCCTTATGTTAGTGGAACTGCCAATGTCAGAGGAATCTGTTCCTCATTTTGTTTTTCCCTTGTCCTTTGTAACACCCTCAACGGGTCTGCAGACTCTCTAATTTCACTATCTCTCATCAACCGAGAGACCTCATTCTGTAAAGAGTTTTGATACGCCGTTTGATAAATGGAATCCCCTGTCTGCAATTGAAATATATTAAAAATTGCTTAGTCTTTGAAAATATAGTGTGCACAAATAATTATATTAAGGATTACATCTAGGATTACCTGACACCTAGCCGAGGGCGTGGTCTGATCAACAGATGGGGATTTACCTCGATCAGCCACCTGCAAAAAAAGTAGAGAACATTATCACAATGAACGCAATATGTATAAGCTAAGAAATACAGAACAAAAACAAAAATAAACACTATGCTACTTGTTTTATATGTGTACATTTTTTAAGTATTTAGACTGTGGAATTACATTTAGGTTAAATGGTTGACTCGAGTCTCCAGACATCTAATTAATATTTGGGGACTTTCCCCGGTCAATCTGCAAAAAAGGTAGACAACATTACCATCATGAACGCAACCATAAAAATGAAAGAATACATAACAAAATAAACATAATGCGTCACGATATACATGTTTACGATTTTAAAGTGTTTGAAATGGAGAATTACATTCATGTTTGGCTGTTGCCCTAATGTTGTAGTCAGCTGATCAATAGCCGGCTGGCTTCCCTAATCAACACTATGCATGGAAAATCGATAATATTATATAAACGAACCTAATATACTAATGAAAATACATAACAACGTATATGTATGTACATCCTAAATTTAATATTACATTGGCAATATCAATGTATACCTGCTGCCTTGACTCGGGTCGACAAACATCTACGGAGATGGAGGTGCCCCTGAGAGAACCCTGCATCAAAAACATACTAAACGTTACATAAGGAAACATGAAAAGTAGATCATTTCAATTATATGCTAACAAAAATTCCTATTGACATTAAAATAGTTAATAAAAGGGTGGTTAAATTGTTTGTTGATGATTATGATGATGATGATGGTGGTTAACGTCCCCTGAGACCAAACTTTGGTCTATCGGACCTAAAGAAGAGAATTAATTAGGTTGATTTAAAGTTATATTTCTATGCTCAAAGAGCTTGGAAAGAAGCGTACCAAGCTTACTATAATTTTGACAGGCTAAAAGGCTAGGAAAGTCAGTATTGCAACAAAGATTATGAAACTGGGATCTAATGTGGGTGTACGCAAGGCACTCTAAGAGGAATTTATTTTCGACTTCAATGTTCTTACTCTCACAAAGGTGGCAGATCCTTTCTACCCATGGTGTTTTAGGGACTGTCCAATGACCAGTTTCACTATGGAGCTCATGCGAGTTCGTTCTTATCTTAGCTATGTTAAAAAAAATTCTTAGTACTGATCAAAACAGAGAGATACTTTTGATCTTCTAGAGTAGGGTTGATGACGTCCTTATAATATCTTAATTTTCTTTTAGCCTCGAGATCTTTCTCACACCACAATTTTTCTTTAAACTTAGAAGAAATAATAATTTTAATGTTATTAATATTCTGCAAAGCTACATTTTCATCGATCTCCTAGTGATTTAACCAAGACCTGGTATCTTTATACCACCCACGCTTGAGCCTTAAGTGGTTTTGGCTGGAGTTTAAAGCTATCTTAGGGAGTCTATGGTCTCCCGTGTTATTGATTTTGTTCTTGTATAACAGGAGTCTAGTCATAGCTAGGCTCTCGATGGGGGAAAGACCCACTTCTATAAGGAGAATAGGATAGGGTGTATTGTTTTTTATTTTGAGGTTATAAGTTATAAAACGCTTCTAGATTTGCTCGATCTTTCTCCAGGATTCTCTAGAGATGCTGCAACCCCAAACCTCACACCCATACAAGATGACAGGAGTGACTAGAGTTTCAAAAAGGAGCTTCTTTTTATCCCACATCATGAGGTTTGCATCTTTATAGTTATTTTCAAGACCAAAGTAAGCTTTCCACCCTTCGTTAATCCTTTTCTTAATGCTATAGTTCCAGTTGAGCTTGTGATGAATATCAATTCCTAGGTACTTGTAAGAAGACACTTCCTCCAAGTTTCTATTGTCATACATAAAATTAGTGTATGTATCATTCTTGGATTTGATAATCATAACTTTTGTTTTGTCAGTGTTAACAGTCATACCCATGTTAGAGCAAAAATCTTTGAGGAGTCGAAGCTGCTTATCAAGATCAGAAGAACACCTTGCCATAAGGACAATATCATCAGCATAAAGAAGAAGGATGATGACTATTCTAGCTAAGATCGTACCAGAACAACCTACTTCTTCTAAACAACCCTCTAACTTATCAATGTAAATGCCAAAAAGGGTAGGGGAGAGGGGGAAACCTTGCTTAACTCCGATATTACACTTAATATCTTTCGAACACCCCTCATTGCTTTTAAACTTGGCAATTACATTCTCGTAGAGCCTTATCGTGGCAGCTCTCAGCTCGAAAGGAACCTTAAGCTCTTCTAACCTATTCCAAAGGTTATTTCTGGGTACCGTATCGAAAGCCTTTCTAAAGTCCACAAAGCAGCAAAAGAGATTGGATTTATCATTGCGGCACTCCTCCATAATGATCCTAAGTGTAATAAGGTGGTCAGTTGTTGAGTGATGCCTTCTAAAACCCGCTTGGCCTTTAGCCCGCTTACCTTCACTTTCAAGCCAAATGCTGATTTTCTTTTCTAAAATAATACCATATAACTTGGCTAAGAGGGGGCTTATCATAATAGTTCGATAATTTGAGGGGTTATTTGTATCCCCACTTTTGAAAATAGGGATAATGAAGCTCTGAGTCCAAGGTTTAGGGAACCCTTGCTTGACTACTTGATCAAAAAGCTTGTGGATGTGAGGGATGAGGACAAGACCTCCAATCTTTAATATTTCTTCCTGGTAGCCTTCAATGTCCTTAGCTTTTCCATTAGCCAGACGCTTAACCCCAAAATCTATGTCTTTTAAAGAGAAAACTTCTTCCATTGTGAGGAGGATTTCAAAGTGGTCTATGACATTCGGGGAGTCATACCACAACCATACTAACATTGTTTGTATCTACATGATTCAAATTGTAATCAATAAGCAGTTCTTCGTCAGCAGCTATTGATTTAATTGCACATACAAAGACACGGTTTCCTTCACACGACTTGAATATGTAGTTGGGTTGCTTTAATGTAGACCCTGGTTGTGTACTATTTATAAACCCCACAATATTATTGGTTGTTTTTGGCCTTTTGTCCATGTACATCGTTGCTCCTTTATTTTGAGCTTTGTCTTTCAGTTGTATATAATTCACTGACAACCCATATCTATGCATACTTCGTGTATATTGGACCAGGCGCATCCAATCACTATAGTTGTAACAGGGTCTAACATACTCCATCAATTATGTACATATATCGTATCCAACCTTTATGCCGTCCATGCAAAACAACCCCAATCCATGCAATGAGGACGGTGCAATTCTATATATCCTCTCATTCACACAAAAATTAGTGTTTACTTTAGGAATATCTCTAGGAACCCATTGTTTCACTAGGTGTTGGTACCTTAAGGACACATCGATGTCTCCCACTGTCTCATCATCATAGGAACATGACCCCCCTCGGAGAAAAAAATTCATGCGTTTGTCGAATTTTCTTTTGATCTTCTGACATCTAGTTGATCTAGCCCGTGTAGACCTACTGGATGTCTCACTTTCCTCTAGCCTTCCCAATCTCCCTTCGCTGGAGGAAGACAAGTCTGACAAATACCTGTTTGGTTCTACATGCACCGTGGCCAAAAAAAAAATTGGCATAAGCATAGCAAAATACCAGCAAAAAAACGTGGAAAGACTTATAAGAAAAAAAACTTGGAAAGACTTGTAAGCCAAAAACTTGTTAAAGAAAAATCTTTTCAAGAGTGAGTTTGGTTAATAGGTGTGGGCATTTGGTAGCCCTAAAACTTCTAATGTATGCCCCTCTTTTGGTTACATACAAGTCTCCATTCTAACTTATTGCTTCCATTGCATTTTGCTAACATGAATTGGGTAGGATTCATAAGCTTCATATGTATGCTTGTGGCCATTGTACTTTAGCCTTTCAACATTGTCAAGCTTGAGACGATATGTTATGCATATGCATCACATGTAACATTGCAATTTATTCCAATATATGTCTATACAAAACCTGGAGGTTCTCCTTTAATGGACTATCTCCTTCAAAGAACATATCTCCTTTAAGTGGTTTTTAGTTTTCCCATGAATGATTTTGTGATGTTGTAGATGATTATCCATTTTACCTAATATGTTTTATGATATTTTCCATGTTTTCTAGGGTGCACATACTTGTTTTTGATGGCTTCTTTTGCTTGAAAGTTGAACTGCCTAAAAGTGCACAAATCTCATCTAGGACCCTTTAAGAGTCATAATAGCAACTATTGTTATAGGATTTTATTCTCCAAATGAAACACCAAAACCATACTTATCGGTTAATATTTGTGTAGGGATGTTTTTCTGATCTCTCCCATAATTTATGATACTAATGGGATTGTATGCAAAAATTTATGTATGCCCTAAGAATTCTTATGTATGCCCCTCTTTTAGTTACATACAATTCTCCATTCTCACTTATTGCTTGCATTTCCTTTTCCTAACATTGCCTTTTCCTTTTACTAGCCTAACCCCTTTTCAACAATAATAGTTGCAGATTTAATCAAGTGTTTTACTACTGAGGTGGCTGAGTCAACCGAGTTGACCCCCAACCGAGCTAACTCAGCCTTTGAAACGATTGGAGTGACAAGTTTGGTACCAAACTAGGCAAATCAGGGTATGACAGAATGGATCAGTAACAAAATGGTCAATTCATCCCAATCTGTACTAAATTGACCAAGTGAATGTGGGAATGCATAGGCCACGCACATGACACTTCAATTCAAAAAAAAAATTAACCTACAAATATAAACATCTAGACTCTAAACCTACTTCATTGTTGAGTCAATTAGCTTTGTAGGATTCCTATACATCATAACACTATTTGGAGTAAAACACAACTTGCTTTGTAGGCCCTAGATGCCACCCATGTGCACAATAGTCAATCTATAAAGCAGCCCCCAAATACAAAATCGTTCTTCACAAAATAGGGCATGAGCCATGTGAACAACCTTCCAAGTGGACCAGCTCAATGAGTAACCTCCAAGCATGTAATATCTCTCATGAAATGGTGTATAAAATAGTGTAAGCATGCTTCAAATGATCACTTTCTCCTTTGGTAGGGCTGAACACTGCCCTTATGCATGTGTCTCCAAGGGTGAATGTTCCTCAAATAATGAGAGAAGGCCTTCCTCTAACAATAAACCAGTACACCAAGGTGAATTGGCCCTATTTAGGCCTTCCAGAACAAACTTGGTATTTTCAATGTCACACTAGGAGCAATGTTGGGCAGTCCTATAGGCATAAACAACTCTAGAATCAAGTATGAGCATGAAAGGGACAAATCTGAGCACTTTATAGTAATGGAAAAATAACGATGTTGAGTTCTTGGAGATCCTGTAGAGTGGATGTTTTAACCTCTGTGCTACTCTGAAGTGCAGAAGCCGGCACTTCAGAGGCATATTTCTTAGTGGTATATATCACTTCAGAGGCATATTTCCCTGTGGTAACCTACAACAATCATATATATAATCTATGGTGGTGAAGAGCAAACATTTCCAGATCTGCTACTTGGCACATTCAGGAATGAAAATAATGTTTTAAATACATTTATATCAGTCTGTAATATTTGCTGATTCTAAAGCTAACCAACTGTCTAAACCACAAAGGTCATCTAATCGTGTTAATTGCAAGAGGGACAAAAAAAACTAGACATGGTGAAAATTGACATAAAATGTTCAAATAAAAAATAGAGGACATCAAAATACCTTAGACTATAATAGACCACCTTGGTTGGACACTAATGCAAACCTGTGTATGAGTTTGAGCCAACATTTACATCCACTCTACAGGATCTCCAGAGAACTAACATCATTATTTTTCCATTAGTATAAAGGAGATGTACTAGAAGATTTTCCTATACATGTTGATTTTACTGTTTAGTTTAACCTAAATGAGAAACAAAGAGGAGCACTAAGCAAGCTACAACACTTTTCATGTGTGTCAAAGAGTTGTAGCTTGCTTAGTCTCCTCTCTGTTTCATTCAACTTCTCCGTGAAATCAACAAGTCCTCACAAATATTCTAGTACAATTCCTTTACAGTAATGGACAAATAATGATGTTGAGTTCTTGAAGACCCTGTAGAGTGGATGTCTTAACCTCTGTGCTACTCTGAATTTCATAACCCAACACTTCAGAGGCATATTTCCCAGTGGTAACCTACAACAATCATATATATATATATAATCCATGGTGGTGAAGAGCGGACATTTCTAGATCTGCTACTTGGCACGTTCAGGAATGAAAAGAATGTTTTAAATACATTTATATCAGTCTGTAATATTTGTTGACTCTAAAGTTGATGATGAAGAACAAACTTCGTATTTTCAATGTCACACTAGGAGCAATGTTAGGCAGTCCTATGGGCATAAACAACTCTAGAATAAAGTATGAGCATCAAAGGGACAAATCTGAGCACTTTGGGAGCATTCTGAAGGTCACAACAAATAGTAAGGCATCTCAAATGATGTTAGGATTGCCAAGAACTAAAATCATTCAAGTGAAGGATGTATGCAGACTGCTCCAAACATTATATCTCTACTCATTCGATTTACCATAAAGTGTTGTAGCTTGCTTAGTGCTCCTCTCTGTTTATCATTTACGTTCAACTTCACCGTGAAATCAACAAGTCCAGGAAAATCTTCTAGTACAATGCCTTTACAGAAATGGACAAATAATGATGTTGAGTTCTTGGAGATCCTGTAGAGTGGATGTTTTAACCTCTTCACTGCTACTCTGTAGTGCATAAGCTAGCACTTCAGAGGCATTTTTCCCAGTGGTAACCTACGACAATCATATATATATATATATAATCAATGGTGGTGAAGAGCGGACATTTCCATATCTGCTACTTGGCACGTTCAGGAATGAAAATAATGTTTTAAATACATTTATATCAATCTGTAATATTTGTTGATTTATTCCTTTTAGCTTGTATTGATGATGCTTGTTTTCCCATAGTAATTTTAAACCCTAAGGCAACGCTAACTTGTTTTCCCATACTAATTTTCAACCCTAAGGCAACGCTAACTTGTTTTCCCATACTAATTTTCAACCCTAAGGAATACAATTGATCAGCTTCACAGGAATACTAGACAAACATTCAAAGGTAACACCTATAATCTAGGAATCTTGACTACATCCACATCACTAACCTTCAACAGACTGAGAATTCAAGTCTAATACTGAAGTAGCTAATCATCCAAAGGATCTGTAATATGAGGGGATCATCCACCTCAATCATCCAAAGGATGTCAATAGAAACAGCACATAAAAGACTCAAGTGCTAAGGGCTAGAAAAGCTGGAAAGTGCCCTGATCAGTACATTCACCATCAGTGAATTTAGTAAACTGAAAATGGCATGAGGCCAAGGTTAATGCTTCTTTGGATAAGCTATCAGCCTTAGTATTGTGTTCTATGAATATGTGAACTACTTTTAGCTGGATGAAGTAAGGTTCCATATCATGGATACGTTGACACCAGCCATCAAGTGCAAGTAAAGTTAGTGTCGATCTTCTATTGAACCAATTAATGATGGCTATTGAGTCACCATGAATGTGCAGAGTGGGAAGGACCATGGATTTAGCACAATAAAGGAGAGTCCATAAAGAAAGTAGTTCAAATCTGGTGTTTGTACTCAAACCAACACCCAATTTGAAGCAAAAATAGTGGTCCTGGGTTATCAAAAGATGAACACCTATACCTCCAACTTGATTGGCTAAAGCCCCATCAAAGAAGATGTAGGTACAATTATCGTAGTTTATTTAGTCAAACTTATTACCTTTCTTTTTTGCGTTGACTTAGCCACTTTCAATTCACTAACTCTAAAATAGCTAATAAGTGTTGGCTAATAATGGTGACGATTCCTAGTATTATGTTTCATTAGGTTGCAACATGGAAAACTTGTGAAGCAAAATACCAAGAATTGTCACCATTGCTTGGCTAAACACTTGTTATCTTTTGTGAGATATAGTTCATGTGGACAAAGTTCTTGAACACTGTCCTCATGGACAGTTTTGTTTGATGATGATATTAACAGGTATATTGTAGAAAAAAATTTAATATTTTGAAAAAATAGTTATTGTAAGTGGATTACTTCATTCAATCACTTAATTAAAATATCCGACATAGTCCAAGCTCTCATGGTGTTTAGAGCTTGGGAATTACTGGGTTAGGTTCGAGTTTCTTTCTAATAGAAGGTTTATATAATAAAATACCTTAAAGAGCAAATCCATAACATCTGGCAGAATTCTGGCAAACCCCTATTGTCGCTACAATTTGGAAAATACTGGGTTAGGTTTGAGTTTCTTTCTAATATTGACAAAATAAAAGTTGCATGCAAAACAATGTCGTGCCAAAAGGCCCTATAATATAGTTGTTTTGGAGAATAAATAGGAAGAATACTGTCAGTGAGAGAAGGTACACATACCAATAATAATAATGTTGATATTACGTCGAGATAGGTGAGGCATGCAAGCAATGCATGTAGCGGAAGATGTAGGTACAATTATCAAAATGGTTTATTTAGTCAAACTTATTACCTTTCTTTTTTGCGTTGACTTAGCCACTTTCAATTCACTAACTCTAAAATAGCTAATAAGTGTTGGCTAATAATGGGGACAACTCATGGTATTATGTTTCATGGGGTTGCAACATCGCAAACTTGTGAGGCATAATACCAAGAGTAGTCACCATTGCTTGGCTGAACACTTGTTATCTTTTGTGAGATATAGTTCATGTGGACAGAGTTCTTGAACTTTGGCCTCATGGACAGTTTTGTTTGATGATGATATTAACAGGTATGTAGAAAAAAATTTAATATTTTATAATTATCTTCAATGATCTAGGGGTTAGGTTCTAGTTTCTTGCTTATAACAAAACATGGCTCGGCAATCCTGCTCGGGGTAGCGACCGATTTTCATCCTTCTCCAACGGACCAAGCATACATGTGAGCAAAAAAACTATAACTATCATGGCTATGGTGGAACTTGAATCCTTATCTAAACCTCCCTTACACAACAGGATTTGAACCCAAAATCCGACGTCATCCGACATTTCGCACGGATGTGTCAGACAGCAATCACTGAAAAGAATGCCGATCAAAAATATTTATATCGTCGTCGAATATCCAACACAAAGGCGTCAGAATAGATACAGCTATGTTCATCATCAGTAGACAGATGACAATTGATCAGCTTCACAGGAATACTGGACAAACCTTCAAAGGTAACACCTATAATCTAGGAATCTTGACTACATCCACATCACTAACCTTCAACAGACAAAGAATTAAAGTCTAATATTGAAGTAGCTAATCCAAAGAAGCAATAAACAAGAGAGATCAGTAATATGAGGGGATCATCCACCTCAATCATCCAAAGGATTTCAATAGCAATAGCACATAAAATACTCTCAAGTGCTAAGGGCTAGAAAAGCTGGAAAGTGCCTTGATCAGTACATTCACCATCAGTGAATTCAGTAAATTGAAAATGGCATGAGGCCAAGGTTAATGCTTCTTTTAATAAGCTATCAACCTTACTATTGTGTTCTCTGAATATGTGAACTGCTTTTAGCTTAATGAAGTAAGGTTAACATGATAGAGTTGAAGTTGTTCCCTGATAGTGATCAAGTAACTAGCAAGTATTGGATGCATACACTAGAAAATATGTGGTATAAACCTCAATACATCCCTAAAATAAGACTTTCATTGAGAGAAGGTACACATACCAATAATAATAATGTTTATAGTATGTCGAGATAGGTGAGGCATGCAAGCAATGCATGTAGCGGAAGATGTAGGTACAATAATCAAAATAGTTTATTTAGTCAAACTTATTACCCTTCTTTTTTGCGTTGACTTAGCCACTTTCAATTCACTAACTCTAAAATAGCTAATAAGTGTTGGATAATAATGGGTACAACTCTTGGTATTATGTTTCATGGGGTTGCAACATCGCAAACTTGTGAGGCATAATACCACGAGTCGTCAACGTTGCTTGGCTGAACACTTGTTATCTTTTGTGAGATATAGTTCATGTGGACATAGTTCTTGAACTTTGTTCTCATGAACAGTTGCTTTCTAATATAAGGTTTCTATAATAAAACACCTTAAATAATAAATCCATAACATTTGGTAGAATTTTGGCAAACCCCTATTGTCGCTACAATTTGAAAAATACTAGGTTAGGTCCGAGTTTCTTTCTAACCTAGGGCTTTTATAATGATCTCTATGATCTTCTCTAAACCTCCCTTAAGCATCACATTTGGGTAGAGTCAACTTAATAGCTTATTTGGGAATCGGTTGCTGAGATAACTCACATAAAAACAATCAAACCAATTTGAATGCGAACCAAAATGTGATGGGTTCGTCCACTAATTGTAATGCTCAAACTGGCCAGACTTTAGAATCCATATCAGCTAATATGGGTCAAATGCGGGTTAGCTGAAACTGTCAAATTGGGTCTGTCATTAGCTGATCAATGTAAATGCATGCACAACGAAGAAAACCCATGTTTGAAAGCTGGTAAGGACGGATTGAAGTTGGTGAAGAAGCAAGCAGTATAGACAGAGACCCTTTGGGTTGTTAGTTATGAAAGAACCCATTCTCCTATTATATTACCTCATCCAAAGAATTTGAATTAGATGGTCCATATTGTTGAGATTCTAATGAGGAATATTTTGTAGGCAAACCCTTGTTTGATGATGAGATGGAAAATGCATGCATTTATCCATTTTATGAAGAGTTGGATGCCATATTTGAAATCAATAATCATAGTTTTGGGGGGCCCATATATGATTCATCTAGTGAAGCATCTAATGAGGAACCTAAATATTTGGAACCTATAGAGCAACCAAGCATCCACTATACAGAATCTCCAGGAACTAACATCATTATATCTATACTCATTCAATTTCCTACAAAGTGTTGTAGCTTGCTTAGTGCTCCTCCGTGTTTGTCATTTAGGTTCAACTTAACAGTGAAATCAACAAGTCAAGGAAAATATTTCTAGTACATCTCATTGGTATATTATAGTCCAAGCATTAGCATATTCAATGGCTTTCCCTTATGTTGGTAATCCATGTGTTTCCCCTGTCCAGTTTGGAATACACAGCAAACATCACAGAGACGTTATGAGACTTTGTTGTTGATCTATGGCTTGGAGCCGGATGTGAGCATATTAATCGAGCCATGTTCTAAGATAGCACTCATTAACTAACTCTTCTAAGGCCATAAGTCCAAGCTCCGGTTCCTCATGTTAAGGAATGGAATGGCCAATTGGGGTGCTTATGGTAAACCCCAACCCTGGTTATTGGGAAATGGGTTTATGAGTTTGAGGTACCATAGCAGCTTTCCAAAGTGAGCAGTTGATGGTATCAAATTATATAGCATAGGGTCCCCTCCCCCTTAAGGCAAGTCAATATTGGAGCAAACATCACAGCGCGCACAAAAAACCCTTGTCACAGCATGCCCAAAAAAAGGAGGTCATGATGCTTACCCGTTGAACCATGAGCTCCAAATCCAAACCGTGAACTCCAAAACGTGAACTGTGTGCTCCAAATTTGAACCGTGAGCTCCAATTCTCAACCGTGAGCTCCAATTCTCAACCCTGAGCTCCAATTATCAACCGTGAGCTCCAATTCTGAACCCTGAGCTCCACCGGATCTACTCCCAAATTCTCCAAATTGAACTGTCCAAAACGAGTCACGACAATGTCCAAATACACTATTCATTTTTTATTATATATTATATGTATTTTATTTTTATAATATATTATTTTATATTATATGTATTTTATTTTTATTATATGTTATTTTATATTATATAAATTGCCATAATAGTATTTTTTCATTACGTATAGTATTTTTAACTTAGCTATATGTATTTTTTAATATATGTATTTTTAACTTAGGAATAGTATTTTTTATTATAATATGATGATGATGATGGTGATCTCACCTAATCCCTACAACGAAACCCCTGAAGATGAAGATGATGATGGCGACCTCAAGTAATCCCTACAATCTCACCTAATAATTATCGTTAAGTTGATCATCATCATCTTCATCATCATGATCATTATCATCATCATCGTCATCATTGTCGTCTTTGTCTTCAACATCGTGGTCTTCATTATCATGAACCTCATCATCATCGTCATCATCGTCGTCGTCATCTTCATCATCATGATGATCATAATGGTGATGATGACAGCGATGATGATGATGATGATGATGATGATGATGGAAATGATCACCATCATCACCATAATCGTCGTCATCATCGTCGTTATCTTCATTATCAGGACCCTCATCATCA
>LPNX010579537.1:102298-141873 GCA_001517045.1 Pseudotsuga menziesii
GGGAAACCTGCTGAATTGAATAGGATAACTTTTCATTCCTCGTGGAAGACCATTAATGCCTTCATGATCATGATGGACATAATGAATATTAGTTTATAATTAATAAATTACATCATAAATCAAATATGGCCACTACAGCAAACAACTCACAATAAAAATTAAAATACATAACAATTCATATATGATGATCCATACGTACCATGATGACGATTTCTATTGTATTGCATCTTCCAAAGGTGAGGTGTCATTCTCTGTGGATTTAAAGCAGTCTCTTGCTTCCCATTGAAAATATTTCTTTTAGTTGTTCTATACCTGTGATTCTTAGAGAGGAAATGCCTATACTCATCAAACACCTCCTTTCTTAAGCTTTTTGAACGACGAGATTTTATCTTAGGACCACAAACTGGACATACAAATTTACCCTTTGTCTGAAAACCTACAATATTTAGATATGGAATATCTATGTAAAATATATTCATATGTAAAATATATTCATATATAAAATATTCTAACTACTCCATATCATTAAATGCAATTAAAGTGGAACTTAAAATTACAAACCAAAAAATGAAGTTAACCCAAGGGCATCGTGTATTGTCCATACAGCCATTGCATGGAATTGAAATTGCCTTTGTCATATTGGTCTAGATACATCATACATAGTTATTCCATTCCATAACTTCGGTAGCTCATCTATAAGAGGTTCGATGTATACATTCATATCTTTGACTTGAAACTTACCTAATTCATAATTTGAAGTACATATAAAATATATCATTATGAGAACCATTAAGATATATAAACCATGTAGAAGAGTAAAATAATATATATATATATATATATATGAAATTAAGATACATATTACGACAAATGAGATGCCACAACTACATTATAAATAAAACAATTTTCATCAATAAAACCTGGAATAATCATCGACAACATTATGTGCTCCCTCTTTATTGACAACCATGGAGGAATGTTATTGTTGATAACAAAAATAGGCCACATCGTGTAAATGGACTTCATCTGTGCAAATGGATTAACACCATTTGCTGCCAAAGAAATCCTAAGATTATGTGGTTCTTCTTTAAAGTGAGGCCACTTTTCCTCAATATCTCTAAAAGCAGTACCATCTGCTGGCATTCGGATAACATCATCTTGACTTCTGTTCCTGGCATGGTAGTCCATAAATTGCGCTATGTTTTTGCACCTGAATAGTCATTGAAAATGTGGATTGATGGGAATATAATGAAGAACCTTCTGAGGCACCTTTTTTGTTACTTTATCTGTACGATATCTACTTACATGACATTCCTAACATTCTGTTGCAAATCCATGCTGATTATAATATATAACATGGTCATCGGGGCATGCATGAATTGCTTCATAAAGCATTCCAATCTCTTTCATGATGGAAGATAAATCTCGATATGTTCGAGGCAAAATATTTGATGGTGGTAACAAAAATTCAGCTATCAAGCTACACAAAAAAATTGTTAATGTAATAAATAAATAATATTAACAAAACACGCTTCATCTATACGATGATCAATAATGAGTTAACAATACAATTATTAGAGGAATACAAATAAACTTTATCACAATCCTATATATGTGATGGATTATTTTAGATACCTTAGCATCCATGTGATTGCAATGTTTGAAAGACCATTCATAACCTTCAAGTTCATTATCAACAATATAGTAGAGAGAAGATTTATTTTGGAGCCTTCATAAAGGGGTTCATATGCCTTATCGAGAAGAGGTATATCGTGAACATCATCAAATTCATCATCATTTTCATTATCAACATCATCCATTCTAACGTTAAATGAATCATGGATCAATGTATTTGTACCATCATCTTCAATTACATCATCGGCATGATCATCTTGTTCAATACGATCATTCACTTGTTCTCTATTAAACATACACGCTCCATGATCCTGATCCTAAACTTGTTCTGAAAGCACTTCCTCTAGACGACATGCTATAGGGTGTATTTCCTTTAATATAAATACATGGAAACATCAATAGATATACATTAATATATGGAAGAAAAAAAATAATACATACAATTACCAAAAAAAATGAATATAATAATGTTTATAATGCTAAACCTACAAATGGACGATATTCGTTCCCCCCCTTAGCGTGTCCATGTTCCCTGCAATGTTTTGTGGCTGTTGAGATCAATATTCTTCTCCTCTTAAATCCCCTGCATTGAGTACACGGACAATAACATTTGCCATCACCCCTTCGTTTCGTTGCATCCTATAGTCTAGCAAGCAATTGTCGGTTGTCTTCGTTTGGATCCAGAATATTTAATCTATTTGACATTTTGTCATAAACTTTGTTAGTGAATATAACCGGTTGTCTTAAAAAATCAAGTTCCACGCATCAACATTTTGTCAAATGGAGAGATGTCGAAGAATAAAAAATTCTTGGCAAACTGTCTATCGATGAAAAAAAAATTCCCACAACCACCTGTTGAAGAATAAAACAATTCCTGAAAACGTCCCTCGAGGAACAAATAATTTTCACAAATCATCCGTCGCTTCTACAACAAACATGTCGAAATCTTTAAAACAATTTATATTTATAATGGACATGCATCGGATATTCGACACCTTGAACATAGTTACCATTGAAAGTATGGGACCATAACATTTAAAATCATGTAAACCTTAAATTTTATTTTTTTTTAAAACCTATAAAGCCCGTCGGATATCCGACACTTAGGGGTCGGATACCCAACACTATTGGGTTCACAAACCGTCGAAGATCTGACACGGAAGTGTCGGTTATCCGACACTAAATGGGTCAAAAATTCGACGCCTTTGTGTCGGATATTCGACGGCAATATAAATATTTTGTTATCGGCATTCTTTTGAGTGATTGTTGTCCGACACATCCGTGCGAAATGTTGGATGACGTCAGATTCTGACATTGGAATTCGGGTTCAAATCCTGTTGTGTGGTTTTCCAAGCCGATCTCCCTCATGGGGACTATCGAGTTGTAAGTATTCTTGTTTTGGACTTAATAAATTTCCTCAATGAACCGTTTTTTTTTGGATTTTAAGATTTTAGAAACCATTTTCCTTGTTTTCCAACTATTCTTTCTTGTTTCTGATCCCCACTTTTCGAATTTGGGAAGCGAAAATCCCTTTTTTGGAGGCTCATTGAAACTTGTGCTCTAATTTTTTATTGCTGATGTTCAGATCCCAAAAATCCTATTTTTTTCAATAAGGAAAGTCCGTTTCCCGATTTCCGATGTCCAGGTTGCGGAAAGCGGAAATTTGGTTATTTTTTCGAAGGATTTTATGTTATTCCCAATTTCTGACTTCTAATTTTCGGATCGTGGAAGTCGGCAAGATCACTTTTTACGCTTATGATTTCTTAGTTTTCTGATTTCCACCCTTTCTCATTTCGAGTTCGAAAATAGGAATAGTCACAGGTTTGTGCATCGAATCTTTGCTTCCCAATTTCTGACTTCCGAAGTTCGGAACGCAGAAATCGAAAACTACAATTTTTTGGACTTTATCACTTACCCGTTCTATTTCTACCACCTTGGTCTTCGTCATCCATGTATACTATATCTACAGTCTAGATCGTTTTAGTCATTTAATTTCGAGTTTTAAATATGTTCGAAGTAGTACGATCATTTTGTACCATTTTTCCTGTCATTTCTTACTATGCTCGAAGTTTTTACTGCGAATTTTTCTCCTTGCTCTAGCTCACGGATCTACGGTTTTTTAGTCGTTTCACGAGTAAGTAATTTCCACTCGACCGTTTTTTTAGTTAATTTCAACTCGTGTCACCACTGTAAACATGGTTTCCAAAATCCAATCAAAGACGGTGTTCACCACCTCCAGGAACACCAGGTCAAAAACAACTTTTCCAAATAAGAAGAACAAAGAACCCAATGCTGGTGTGTTTATTGATAGTAGTGGACGTGTGTCTAATACCCTACATCTAGACTGGTCCAAAATTGATCCAGGAGGATATTGGTGGCCACCCACCTATTTCTCTTGGACCCCCACCACTGTTTCTTTCAGTTTTCCAGTTTCCTTAATTGTAGCACAATTTACTATTTTTGGCAATTTTCGGGTCCTAAACTTCCAAACCCATTTTGAAGCCCTAAACGACATTTTTTTGGCATCGAATGGTCGGGCAAATATGAGTCTGTTTTGAGCTCAATAATTTGCTATTTGTGGATGTAGTCCTTAAACAGATCTTTCTAACGATGTATCATGCGCGTCAAACGGAGGTAGTATGCTAAAGTTACGACCCCGGGAAATTGATGTACCAAGTTACCCAACGAGGCCCACATTAAGGCGTTTTACCTCCTAGGGTTAGGTTTTTGGATGTGTAGGGTTTCCATTGTTTCTCAATAATATATAGGCCTTTGAGCCTCATTAGAACACAGAGTTCAGAGGCATGTAGCCGCCACATCTCTTTTCAGAGATGAGCTACCAGCACTCTAGCTAGTATATTTCCATTCTGTATGTAAAAAAGTTTTAGTTATTGATTAATGAAATGAAGTGTTATTTCCACTGCATATTTGTTTCTATGGTTATTTGTGTATTCTGTTGCGTTCCTGCATAAATCCAGATCAAAAATCTACTGCATTTTTTGCAAGGACAACTTTTCCTCTATCACCCATGACTTGCCTTCTTATCAAAGAATTTGGAATTCTGAGCTCCACTGCATAACTGCTAGACCCCCTTTCATGCCCTACACAGATCCCGTCAAGTGGGCATTAGACCACACAAACCCTAAGGAACTTTCTTTTAACGACAATGTTAATACCCTGGTTGCGTCGTTCCATTCTGATGTATTTGTTAGGGCTTACGCACTTGGACCTCCCATATAGATTTTGACATCAAAATTTCTCGATGAAGCCATTTCCCGGTTCAACTATGAAGAAGTGGTCAAATCTTGGATGGATAACACAGAATTGTTTGTCCCTACACCAACTAATGCCTACCCAATTTCTTGGTTTAGGGAATCATTTTCTTTATTGGAAGCTATGTTTTGTTGCTTATATGTGTCATTGAGTTGTACCATGTTCCAATCGAAGTGGGTTACACCATGTTTTTCTTACAGGTGATTCTTTCAACTAGGCACAGGTTTTGTCTTTCAATTTGAAATATGAAATTGAAAAATATCAGAAGATCCCAGCCAACCAAAATCCGACACTCTACATGTTAGGGTTTGTGATGGATGCATTCTGTGCAACTTCTCCTTTCTTGTCCTTGAATTGGAATTGGAACAAGAGTTCTCCTCCCATACACATATATTGTTATGATATGTGGGAGGACAACTTCATTCCTCAAGACTATGATATTTGCGACCTGTTTTTCGGGCCGATGTATCACAAAATTTTCAAGGCTGACACTCCGGCATTTTCTGAAAGAGCCATGGCATTAATCTCATTACATGGTGATTGTTATGTAGGAGAATATTTCTCCTATATGAGGATTTTGGGCATCAACACTGTGCATTTTCTACCCAAAATGGTTCTTGATCGTAGCGTACTACAGGAATTCGCCTTTCAGACTATTATCAATGGGGTTTTTTCCAAATTGACAAAACACAAGAAAAAGGCGTGGCCCAAATTTCCCTTGTATCTGGACTTTCTTGTACTTTAGAATTCTACCCATGCAGCCACGTTGGGTAAAGAAATTATTGTTATGCACTTGGGAGAGGCACCCAAGAGGATGCATGACCCAAAGTCTTATCTGGAAAGCCTATTTGCACATGATCATGCTAGGTCTCAGTATGTTCATGAAAACGATCCTGATGATTCTATGTTTAGAACCGCTATGGATTTTCGGCATGCAATGGGAAAGATCGAGGATCCAAAGGTTAAGTATTATCTCTACTAATACCAAAAGGAAACCAAGGATCGCACTCTTCATTACAGGGAAACTAAACTGAAGATAGAGCAGGACATTGAGAAGAATAACATAGAGAAGGAAGCAAAAGAGCAAGAAAAAATCTTTGTTGTTGCTCTAGCTACTCATCCTAAGGACAAATTTAAAGGTTCCCTTGAAGGTCCTTCAAGCCCTCAGCCTGCCTCGATGGAAGACACCCTGCAAAAGGGAGTAGAGTTAAAAAGAATCTTGAGAGAATCAGTTCTCAATTACAAAATCACATAGAAATGGCTAAGTCACAGCCTAAGAAACAGAAGACTCGGTTGAGTTCTGAACAGGTTCAATAATAGGAGGTGCATAAAGAAGAACAGATGGTCCCCCTATTGCAAATTGCTCAAAGTAAACATGCACTAGTGTAGGTCCCTCCTATTCAAGAGGTAAATCCTACACCTCTGGCTGATATCAAAATTCATGATATACACAGTGATATGGAAGAAGAGGAAGGTACTTCTACTTGCCCTGTTAGTGTTTTGACCTCCCTAATATCATATATTCCTGCCCTTCAACAGCTTGATACCATGTTGGATTCATCATTTTCCCAGCAGTCTTTTTTGAAGTAAATTTTTCACCAATTAGGAAAGCTACCAATAGTATTCCCACAAAACTGGTTGACTCACCCATTCATATGTCTTCTCCTCCCCATTCACCACCTCACCCTATCCCAACATCCCCACTTTCTCATATTCCTCAGATAAACATTCCTACCATCTCTACAACTCTTTCCTCTAAGGTTGACACACCTACACCTAATTCTTCCTCATCCCTTACAATTCCTTCTTTTACCTCTCTTATAAACATCCTTCCCCTCAATACATAAATCCCTCTTTCCCAGAGACAAACTGACCCCCTATTACCACTCAGCAGTTAACCATTTCACCCCCTGAAGGAATAGCATATTTTGGAGAATATGTTGCGGTATCTATGGGAAAATACTACTGGGGTAAGAAGGACAAAGTTGTGATCCAAAGATGAGGTAAGAGGACAAGATAGGGCTCAACCAAACCGATGCCTCCCCTCAGTCAGGTTATATGGAAATTAGACACCCCTGATATCAAGCAAGGGGCATTATATACAATAGCTACTATGGGAGCTTTTGTAGGGGATAATTATGAGTCTGTTTCACAACTGAGTGTGACCCTTACTAATAAGGAACAAGAAATTCAAATGGCTAAACTAGACTTGGCAGCAACTGAGGAAAAACATGAATAAGAGGTTAAGCAGCTGAAATAAGAATCTAAGAACAAAATCAAGCAATTGCAAAAGAAGACAGAACATCTCAAACATCAGCTTGGCAATGCAAATGTTCTCAATCAACAACAAGAAGAAAAAATAGTCATCCTTTAGCAACAAGTCAAGGATGCTCAGATAACATCAACAACCTCTTCCTTTTCAAGTCTGTCACCAAAGCAGTTCAAGCAAGTGCTCTGCAAGGTACATCGAGAATTCCGCCAGGCCATGGTCAATCTATATACCTATTTTGATGAGATGTAGGGTTTATATAATTCATTTGGGAAACACTCTAAAACTTTGGAAACCCACCATGACCAAACAAAAGCAGCATCTAGGTCTGTTGAATAGGTGATAGATTGGAAAATGCATATTTCAATTAGACCACATGATATGACAATTCTGGATAAGCTGCAAGCCAAAACGATTGAGGTCACAATTGAGACATGGGAGAATATTGGTGACTCAATGGAAGCTATAATTAGAGAAGGACAATTGGCTTGTGAAAGTAGGTGGGCAGCTTCTAAGGTTTTGCTTGGTTACTTGGACTTGATTGTCTTAGATCCTGTTGCTTAGGTACCTTCACCAAAACTCCAGCTGGAATAGGTTGAACGAAATTTCAATGCAGATAAGGATCAGATCCAATAGATAAATCAACTCACCATGCAAGAGATCGAGAGATGGATTGAGATCCCTTATGCTTCGGTTGCTCAGATACAGGTGTACCTGAAAGAGTGGAAGAAAGTTAGGAATATGGAGATCACCTCCCAAATATGTAAAACATAAATCCACTTGAGACATGCCAATTTCCAGGAGATGGACGATCTCATGAACCTACATGCCAAGTGGCATTCCACCCTTTGCAAGCCTTGAAACTATTTGATTTTTTAATCCCACACCTTGGGAATTTTCTTTTCTTGTAAAATTTGCAATATTATTTAAAGGGAGGAATTTCCCAAGTAGAGGGGGGGGGGACTTTTGGAGAGATTTAGAAACAAATCTTGAGAGATACATAGGAGAAAGGACTACTGAGATCATAACAGCAAAGTTTTTGGTTTTAGAGCTTTGTATTTTTTTTCAGATTAATAAAACTACAGTCATTCCATATTATGTTTCATGGTTCTTCATTGAATGTTTTTAATGAATTTCAAGATTAGGTGTTAGGACCACAATCATCATCGTTAACACAAGGTGTTGGGACCACAACCATATCATCAGCATCAACATACAAATGCTGAAGCAACAACATCATCAATATCAGTATAGAAATATTGAAACTACCTCATTATCATCAGTATAGAAAATACTGAACTTGCCACATCAACATCAGTATGAAAATACTGAACTATCAACATCAGTATGAAAATATTGAACTTGCAACACACATGATCCAATTATAGGATGATCAATCCATTTCACTTTAGGACATAAGTCCAAGGATGATACAATCCTTTCACAAAGACAAAAGTCTGTGGATCCAATTACGGGAAGATCAACCCCGATCACTTTAGGACATAAGTCCAAGGATGATACAATCCTACCACTTCACAGAAGAAGAAAAAAAGTATGTTGATCAATTACGGGATGATCAACCCCTATCACTTTAGGACACAAGTCCAAGGATGATGCAATCCTACTACCTCACAGAGACAAAAATATGCGGATCAATTACGAGATTATCAACCCCTATCATTTTAGGACATAATTCCAAGGATGATGCAATCCTACCACCTCACAGAGACAAAATTATGCATATCAATTATAGGATGATCAACCCCTATCATTTTAGGACATAAGTCCAAGGATGATGCAATCCTACCACCTCACAGAGACAAAAGTCTGTGGATCCAATTACGACATGATCAAACCCTATCACTTTAGGACATAAATCCAAGGATGATGCAATCCTACCACCTCAGGGAGAAAAAATTATGTGGATCACTTTAGGACTAATGTCCAGGGATGATACAATCCCATTGCAACACAGAAACATAATTTTTTGGATCACTTTAGGACTAATGTCCAAGGATGATACAATCCCACTGCAACATGGAGAAAGAAGTTTGTGGATCACTTTAGGACTAATGTCCAAGGATGATACAATCCCGCTGCAACATCATAAACCTACTCCCCCTTTCAAGGAGGGTCTGCAACATCATCATCAATGCTCCCCCTTTCAAGGAGGGTCTGCAACATCATCATCATTGCTCCCCCTTACAAGGAAGGTCTACATCATCATCGTCATTGTTCCCCCTTTCAAGGAAGTTCTGCAAAATCATAATCACTAAGGTGATCTTTCTAGCACTTCCTCTTTGCATCTATAATGAGTTTATCCCCTTCTGTTAGGTCATCAACATATACCAGTCTTCCACATTCAACCTTAAAGTAAATGTTGGAACCCGCTTTACTCTTGGAAAATCCTTAGTCCATCAGGAAGTTGTCCATCCCGCCGTACCATGTTGAACTCGGAGATCTTCTACATTCACTCCCCCTTTCTATGGGGGTATTTTAGAACTACACCAATCTTTTCTCGAAAGTGTTCAATATTTACACAAGACAGAGGCTTAGTCAACACATCTACCACAAGTTCCTTTGTAGGAACATACTTGAGCTTTACAACTCCCTTCTACAAGTTGTTCTTTATCATTCTCCTTTTGTACATTCGCAACTACATCGTACATCCGTAGCTTCATCATTTTATTCTCTTGTAGGTGATTGCCTACAATCCTTCCTGCAATTCAAATGCAATTGTATAATTAGAAACATTTCATTACATATTCATAATGACAAATTCTTATGCATAAAGATATGTGTTATATAATTATGCAATTATTTCAGCTAATACAACATTCATCCATATCCCGTATACATACGGTAACTTTCTAGGTGCCTTCCATATCTACCAAGGCATTATGTCAGCAAATAGGTTCCATTCTAGATAAGTAGCAATGGAATGTTGTACGACACCATAAGCCACTCACCCATCATATGCATATTAGCAGTAAATTGTTCATCAATGCAAAACACTCTAACATCCATAATACACTTTCTGAATCATATGTACATAACTGAACAACTAGATATATAGGAAATGACAATTCAAAAACTTATGTTTGTTTGTTTCGTAGACTCCATATTGATCTCTATCTTCTTGAATTACTTGAGTCTCTGCTAATGTGTTCAACTTTGTCATATGATTCTGAGGACTTCTAATTCCCAAGAATCATGTCAAGGTTCTCGAAATTTGAGATCTACCGTAGTCACTCCCTCTGAGGTGTAGCACCATCCTCCCTCTGTATCTTCTAATCTCTACATTAGGATACTGGACTAATAGGTAGCCTCCTCTGCTACTAATTTTCTTTGTATCCATCTATGTTACTTGTCGAGGTCACTAGATATGAAGATCCTTCATCTCGAACTTTGTTGCAAGTTTTCTCTTGCATCCATTTATGAGCTTATTGTCCTTTGTAGGATTATATATTCAACCTTGTAGTAAAGGTTGGGATCTCCATTGCTCTAGTTGATCCTCAAGCTCCTCATGTAACTCTACGTTTTATTCCATGGGTGCCTACTAAGATTTTACAAATCTTTATATCCGTAGGTGGTTCTCTGTAAAGAGTCTCAAACCCTAGATGTTTCTTGATCTGTTCTTCTACTTTGATTACGCCAACTGTATAGTGTAATATCCACCATTGAAGAGGTCTATCTAGCCTCTAGAAAATTATCTTTCCATAATCAAATCTTAATTTCTAATACGAACCTTGGTTTGTATCTTTTGATACTTTGATCTGTTGTATACATGATCTTGTAGATATTCTTGGAAGACTTTACAAAATTTCTCTTCATATCTCAAACTCATATCCGAACATCACTCTGTATGATCGACTGGTACTTCTCTATCAAATCATCCTTCCATTCTTCCTTCTTGGAACATTCTTTCGCAAAGTGTTCTTTCTCATCACAAGTACTGAACATCTGAGTTGTTGGATGTCCTTCTATTTTTTATGGGAATGTTCTTCCTTCTTGTTCTTTCTCTTCTTGGCATGAGTTGTTAAGGCTCGATTGTTATATTTTTCCATCTCTTCTTCTCTTTCCATCAATCAAGCTCCTTCTTACATCCATTCCTCCATAGGTGATCTTCTTTCTAGAACATCTCCATCGACTGAACTTGGAATACCATTCAAAGTTGCAACTATGCTTCTGCTTCATTGGCATTATCTCCATGTCATGCTTCTTCAAGTATGAGAACCACTCTGTAATTCCATGCTTATAATTTCTCGATTCTTTCAATATTGTCCTCAAGCTTGGTACATTTTTTCATCATAATCAAAAATAAGAACCTCAAATGGAAATAGAGAGGATAGAACTTACTAGTGAGGCTGCTTCAACTTGATGCTTGCTTGAAGACTCTTCTTGAAGACTACTTCTAGTGGACCTAGGGTTTGATAGAGAAAACCTAATTTTCCAACTTGGGTATCCTTCATATCTGATTGGATAGAAATATGCGCCTCCTTAAGGTGAGTTGAGCAACATACATTAGAGAAAATTTCAACTCAAAATGGGCCTTTTAAATTTTATTCAAATTCCATGTCATCATGTGTTAGCCAATGAAATTTCTTTAAATTTGAAATATCGTATAGGTCTTAAACACTTTTTAATATAAATTTGGGGATAGGTATCATAAAAAAAACTACTTTTTTTGTTTGTATTTTTGACATATCTCCTCGTGTTTTTACTCAAATTTCGATCGGGAGAGCTCGTTGGATGCGAAATTAAATTCTGCATCCAACGAGTACCCACTCAGCATACTTTTTATGTACCCCGCTACCCTAAAAACAAGAAATACCTGAAAAAATGGAATGATGACATCATCATTCCATTTTTTCAGGTATTTCTTGTTTTTGGGGTAGTGGAGTCCATCAAAAGTAAGTCGAGTGGGTACTCGTTGGATGCAGAATTTAATTCCGCATCCAATGAGCTCTCCTGACCGAAATTTGAGTAAAAACAAGGGGACATATGTCAAAAATACAAACAAAAAAAATAGTTTTTTTCTTTTCTTCCTCCAAAATTAATAAATATTATTTTATTATTTTAACTATTATTTTATTAGTTCATTTTAGGAGGCCCATTTTGAGTTGAAATTTCCTCTAATGCTTGTTTTCCCAAAACTGTGTATAGAACTGCAAAATATCTGATGCACTTGTTTTTCATGGCAGTAGTGTTAGGTAAAAAATTGAAAGTCCACAAAATGGGAAACTTCTTACATAGAAAGATGCTCTCTCCTAAGGTGAGTTTGATGGTCCTCCTTTTTCAACTGATTGGCGAAGGGAAGTGCTCGGAATAGGAAGCCCTAGTTTTTCTCTAGTTTCTTCTACATAATTGACTGATCTTGTTTCTGCTATAGATATGAAGTTTTTTCTCCTCAAGATTTGAAACTTTGACCTGAAATAGCCCGGTCCATCTTATTTACAACCCTATATATTAGAGCACAATTTGATTCCCCAAGTTCTTATGCAAATTTTCTCGAGGTGACTTATTTAAGGATTGTTCAGCATATCAAATTTGTATGGACTGCCACATGTCATTGTTTCACATTCAGGGTCTGAAACTTTTACCATAGAAACTACATTCTATGCCCTATCTTCCAAATCTTGTGAAATTTCATTTTGACCTTCCTATCCCGATATATAGCAATTCTCCCTAGGTCACATGTTTAAGGTTGAATTCTGGTAGAGGCCAAAACCCTAAGTTGGAGGAGTCGTAGATCCTCTATTATAGAGAATCAAAGTTTGAAATGTTTACACAAGGTACATAAATATTTCATCTCTTTCCTATCAAAGTTTTCTCTCCTGAAACTTCACCAAACTTGAGTTATAGCGAAAGTACCAACATGACTAGTTTTTGTCTTCTAGGGTTTTCAAGCATGAAACCCTAATCTTCAGTAGTTGTAGTTGTAGAAGTGTTTGGTTGCACAAAGACTTCTTTCAAGGTGGCTCTGATACCATGTTATATTTTAACGGTTATACAATATCTAAATACATTTAGCATTATAAAATAATAACTATAAGCAAAGGATCACTGAAAGAAAGACAAGTACAACAACACAAGAGAACACAAAATTTTTCCTCAGGGAAACCACAAGGGAGAAAACATCGTAAAACTTCCTTAGTATAGAATTCGACCAAGTACTGTGTAAAACCCTAAGAAAAATAATAGATGCTCCTCTTACATAGTATACTCTCTCTCTCTCTCTCTCTCTCTCTCTCTCTCTCTCTCTCTCTCTCTCTCTCTCTCTCTGTTTCATTATACACAAGTGATTGTCTGTTCAAATGAGAAACACACCTCCTCTATTTATACTTTATATTTAATTTGAAATTTTCCATAATAGGTTGGCCCCAACAAACTTACTGGGCCAAATTCACCTAGGACGACACAAAACAATATAATATTATATTATGGAGGCTTCTATTGACCTGACTTACATCGGAGGTTTTACCCCATGACTCTATGATTAACAAATACAATAATAGCATTCCGATGAAGGAATAAAACATCTCCAATAGATTACAACAATAAAATACATTTAGAATATTCTTCAAAGATACAATATTTTAACATCCAATGAGATCAACCATAAATATACAAGCATCTCAACTTGGATTCAGACAACTTGAGCACCCCTATCACCTCCACCCTCACCCGAAGTAAGGTTCACTTCTCTCCTACACAGTCCTTCGAGTGCCCCTTCCCTCAGCATTTACCTGGTTAGGTATGGATGATCCCAACTTCTAAACTGATATATATTCTTTTCTCCATGAAATTTATTAAGTAAACCCAACATCTGAACTCACACCTGCTTCAATCCACTCTTGGATTTTCCCAATTTCTTACCATGTGAATCTTTGTCACAGATTTTAACTTTCGGGCCTTCAAAATTGGGTTCTCCTATAAATTTTGGGGTTCTTTTTCACTCTCAAATTCACCCTGAGGTTCATATCTATGGATTCCCCACAAAATTTTACTGCCCACACAAATTTCTAGGTGATTTTTGCACTTCAAAACGCAACTTCTTTCCAATTTTTGATTTCTAGTTTTTCCACTACTCGGAATGCATAGCAAGCTTAGAATTGCAGTATATTTTTTCAACAATGGAATTGGGCAGATGGAAAACTAGTTCCCATGAAGAAATATGACTTATGGGTCAAGTAAATTGAGCCCATAATTTGCAAACCTCTACAAAAGTGCGCTCGCGTTGTCTTTGAGTAAAATTAAAACCATTTATGCACTTTAAAGGGATGCCTTTCATGAACTAAATGGCATTAAAAAGGGTTGATACAACCTACACTTTTGAAAATGATTGATTGATTAGATAATGCACAACAATGCATCTTGGAATACTTGGCCAATACAAATGACTTTGAAATATAATATAATATGAAGAGTGTGTCGTTTGAAGTACTCTTGGCTTATTGGAACACATGAGTTAACTTATATAAAATTGCAGTTTTCAAATGGTTGTCTAATAAAAAAATTTGACTCCTGAAATTGGGTTGGTGTAAAGTAAACGTTGAAAGTGCATGTCTATATCAAAATTTAGTGGGCACTATAAAATAAATGTTAGTACTTAACAACCATAAGTACCAACAACAGTGAGTTAAAATAAAGGTCCCAATTTTTAAAACATTGAATGTAAGGCACACACTATGAAAAATGATACATTAACAAATGGCTTTGGTACAATGAACATGGTACTAATTTTCCAATTTATATGAGAACTCATTGTTATCTGGATTGATTTCCTTGGTGACATTTTATGACACAATTTCTTTGTCTTAGATATTTTAAGGGATAAAGGTTGGAATTTACCGTTAAAGTGGGACAATAATCATTGAATGACAACCAACTATTGTGTTTGTTGTGATGTTCATAAACTATGTGCATGACGATATTGATGTTATTGGTGAGATAGAATCATTGAATAAGTTCAGGGTTTCTTTCTAGATTACACAAGGTCCACCCTAATAATCAAGCAAATGACAAATTTGAGTGAAATCAAGCTCAATCACAATGACAAGTTAGATATAATAATTTGTATTCTATTTAGGGGCCATGTAGCTAGGAATTCGATAAAGCAAAGAATCTTATCGCCTAAAAGGATGGCTAGAACACAAGGTGGAAATGATGTATACATAATTTTTTGGCCATTGTGAAGAGGACTTTGACAAAAGGATAAAATTAGAGCCCTTATCAACATTTCTACAAAAATGGCACCCACGCTTCAAGAGACCGAAGTGAATAAGATGATGGAAATCATCCAAACTCCCTTAGACATATGACCATGCAATCAAAATTTATTTTAGTGGGATATTTTTGGACGGATTGAAGCCCCAAAATCCATCTTGATAGCTATATTGAAGTGCATAAATTTGTTTCAATCAAGAATCAAGTTTTAGCAACACTATGAATATATTGATTTTTATGTACTGAAGTTGTAGAAAAATTCTTAACAACATTGCTATAATATATTCAAACTTTGTAATATTAATCTAGTATTGTTGTAAGTGATTTAAATGATTTTATTATACTAGGAGAACATAAATTTATTGTAAAATGAGTGGATGTAGTTGCCAAAGGTCTCTAGGATATGATAGATCAACACCTAAGGTGGATGCTCTCCTAAAAAAATGGTTTGTATACCTACAATGACCATTGTAATGCCTCCCACTAGATTTATCACTCATTTAACCAATTTTTAGTGATTGCTCGTTTCCTATCTAACCCACAACTTTGAGTGATTGCTCATTTCAACAAAAATCAAAGTATCTCTATATTTACATGATGATATAGAATAATATAATATATATAGTGCTATATATTTTAGAGAAGGGACATCTATATGGAGATATCACAACTACAAACTTACCTACTAACAATGAATCATTGAGACTCTAAGCAGCTATATATTATTCATAAGGTGGAGAGTTTGAAGAAGAAAGAGAGATTTTCTAATGTAAAAACTTCCACATATGATGAGTAAGCAAAGGGATCAAAATGCAAATTTTTTTTTCCAAACAAACCTGAAAAATTAGAATTATAATAGAATTCCCTTCCTTGAGTTAGAAACAAACCAAGAGATTGCAACTCAGTAAACATCATACTTCACAATAACTTTGATTATACACCCTTGTACTAATTAAATGAAACCACATGGCAAGCTCTTAATGAAATTTGTTTTACTTTTTTCTTTTTTCATTCCATCACAACTATTTTACTTCTTATTTTACCCCTTCGACATTCATTTGCACCTTCTCGGTATGCCTCAACAGATTTTCCAATTGTTTCTATGGATCAAAATCAAATTGTTGCAATCTAATTAAGAATCAACCCCTTTTAGGTACTTCATAGCATCAATGAAGAATCTATGGATTAACCCCTTTCAAGTACTTCATTGTTACTTTCAAATAGCATTATAACACTTAAATTGCAGAAAACCTATGAAAACTAGCAAGGAATTATTTTATATCTGCCACTCACACTAAAAAATAGTACATTAACATCAAGTAAAATTTCATGTTTTTATCTAAGTCTAAGAGAATAAAGTTTGATTTATTTATAATTTTCATCTTCTGAGTCGAAGAGTGTAATGTGTTGTTCAATACTTTTATTGATCATCATTTTCCAAGAATATAACACACATACAATTGTTTTTGCCAAAATGAACAGGTAATACCCGTGCCTAGAATTAAGATCAATTTTAGGGAATATAATAAAGACTATAATGTCCTAGGCGCTATTCATACGAAAAGGTTGCAAATCCTTGATATTGAAAGTTCACTCCTACAACATGTTTTTTATAAGTAGGATTTCTTAATAAGTGGCTAGCAATTGACAAATTATATTTAATTTTTGAAATCTAAAGCATGTATGTTATTTAGTTCATGGGACTTTTTTGTAGATGCACATGCTTATTCCAGTTCAGCTGTAGCATTTTCTTTTTTATTCAGTTTGTGGGATCATGTTTCAAAAATTGCATTCATTAACATGCCTATATTCAGCTTGTATTTGCATATTTTTGTCTCTGGTATTGGGTTTAATTTCATTCGTTTTTTCATTATGAGAGTAATTACTCTTTCTTTTTGTAAAAGAGACTTTCTAATTCCAAAAACAAAGCACATATTTGTTATTTAGTTCATGGTACCTTTTTGTAGATGCATACGTTTATTCCAGTTTAGTTGTAGCAGTTTGTTTTTTATTCAGTTTGTGGGACCATGTTTCAGCATCTGCATTCTGAAACATGGGTTTGTGTTAACTCGTTTTTCATTTGAGAGTAATTACTCTTTTGTAAAATCACATTTTTTTATTCCAAGAACAAACTATGTTCAAGTATTTCATATTGCATTTTATGTTTTGATGTTTGATTGTAATTCTAATAGGATTTATTTCTCTGCATGTATCAAAGAACAACTGGAATTTCTTCGCATGTGTTTTCTTTGATAATTATGTCTTTCTTGTGTAGTTTCTCCAATCAACTGTGCACATCTATATCCAAGTGAACTGCAACAATTTCTCAAAGCAAAGGAATTAAAACAACTTTACAATTTCAGGGTCATTGCCATTTCAGATCATGAGAATACAATCTTCATGAACATGAACTCCTTGTGTTGGCCTGAAATGTTTCCAACACCATCTTTTTCTATTGAATCCTCCATGAGATTATTATTGTTCATTTCATACTTTGATTTGTATCAAACATGTTTTTACTTTTTATAGTTGTTACACAATCAATTATAACAACACATTGGAGTCTTGTTTATTATGAGATTAGTTTCTTCCATGCAATGCCAAACTGTGATGTGATGTTCATTGTTAAGACTAGTTGGCATTGCTATCTTTTTGAAAAGTAAATATATTTCATACTTGCTATTTTGTAAAAGTGTTAAGTTCAATAAACCTGTTATATATTCTGACTTAGATTGTTCTCTATCTTTTGAGAAATTCTAGTGTTGGATTGATCAATATACTGGTGTTTTAATGAAATAGTTATAAAGGCCCCTTTTTTCAAAAAATATATATACATAAATTTTGATTATTAGCTATGAGCTTGGAGGCTATATTTCCTCTTCCATTTTGAAATAATCTAGTCCAGGTTTTACATGTAGCTTGACTACAAAATTCCATAATACCACTCCCTTCTCATTTCAAGTTGATTGCTTATATTCTGCACCTTGTTTTCTATTTTTATAACGGGTCCTTCATGTATAAGTGTAACTTAATACTTCAATTTTCTATCTATCATTTTAATGTTTACAATGTTTTCACACTATGAATTTTATTCTCATGACAAACCATATGTTCATCCTCTCGGCGTTCCTTTGCACCTCTTGGTGCAAATGCTAGTATATGATAGGAGGAGTGCTAACACAACTCAGAAAATTAAATGACTGAAAAAACCTAACACAATATAACAAAAGTTAAAAAGAAGAAATGCCATCATCTTGTAAAACTTTTAACATATTAGATACCCTGTAGTTATGGTTTCATGGAGAAAATTCATTATGTTGTAAAGCTTTGACATTTTAGATACCCTTGAAATGTAACTTCATAGCCAAATGCTATCATGTTGTAAAAAATTAACAACGTAAATACCCCTCAATCGTGGTTCCATAATGAAATCTCAGTGTGTTGTAAATATTTGTCAAAGTCGATACCCCTTGAAGATGAGTTGGACTATCTATCCAAATTTTTTAAGAGAAATGGACATAAGGATAAATAAATAAAGGACATTGTCCCAAAATTAAAAACAGGTCCAGAAAGAATACTAAGTATTGAGGAGGAGGAAATGGGGAAAATTCTCTGCTTTACATCAAAGGTATCAAGGAAAAAATAACCAAACTCTCTTAGAAAGAAGAAAATCCGGGTGACTTTTTCCCCTCACAACACCATTCGAAAAAGCTTGGACCAAACAAAAGATCTAATAGATCCTAATAAAAAGTCTGGAGTTTATGTTATTCCCTGCTCATGCAGTAAAGAATATATCAGTGAAACAAGATGAGCAATCCAAGTAAGGGTAAAAGAGAACTACCCTAGCATTCAACATAATCACATTAAAAATATGCTCTTGTGAAACACTCGTTAGAATGAGGACACTAAATATGCATTGAAACACCTTTCTTTTTGCATATACCTCTTAGTTTTGGTTTTGCAATCAAAGATTATCAAGCTATGAATATTTGATATAATGAATACCTATAAGTTATGACTACATAGTCGAAGTCAATCATGTTGTAGGATTATGATAGATTAGATACCCTTTGGTCATTAATGCATAGCCAATGATTGTCATATTAGATAATAGATACTTCTTTTCAATATTTCACAAACAAAGCTAATCATATTATAAGTTTGACATAATGTATATTCCTTATTTTGAATCTATAGAGAAGGGTCATTCATTTTTAAAACTTTGATAGAATAATAATAAGAAATAATAAACTATTTTTAAAATAAAACATGGCTAAACACTAAACTAAGGCATATACCTTTTGTATTTGTCAGATCATAAACTTCTTTCGCACAACAATTTCATTAGTCAAATTTACAAAGGTATGTATACTCTTCATCATTTTGAGTTCAAACTTATAAACTCCTAAATAAAACATACTTTTATTTTTTTAATATTAAATACATCGGTATAGATCCATCTTAAAGATGAATCTATCAAGCACCAAGAGGGATTCAATTTCTTTAGGTGTGATTTTTTAATTACTTTTCATTTGGTTTTAGTTTCTAATTTTAAAAGTCAACATGAGAAAATCTATTTACTTTTTATTTTTTATAATGTAATGTTACATTATGTTATATGACAATATCTCTTTCTTGAACACAAAGCATATGCATGGTGGACAGATTAATCGGTATGTCAATATAGTTCTCTCCACTCCCTTTTCTCTTATGGAATTTGGTGGGCAAGAAACACGGTTATATTCAATAATAAGTTGATCCCACCTGAAGTAACATCAGCTCTTATTGTTCAATGGGTCAAAGAGCACAGATCCCAAGAGAAAGAGTAAAAGATTAGAGTTATGATCTCTCCAGAAATAAACAAAGCTATACCATGGGCCTTTTTTGATGGTGCAAGTCAAGGGGATCCTCTTATGGGAGGGTCGGGAGGACTGCTTTACCTTTAAGTCAATAATAATATCCATGCAAAACATGCTTCTGGTCACTTCACAAATAATAAGGCTGAATTAGCAGCTTTGCACTTGATCCTGAATGTGGCCATCAATAACAACATTTCACAATTACAAGTTTTGGGGGATTCCAAGATGGTGGTTGACTGGGTGAACAGGAAAATACAAATCAATGCTCCACACCTACAACAACTACTAAACACTATCAGAAGGCTATTAGAACTCTTCACAGGTTTTAGAATTTCTCACATTTACATAGAGTTGAATATGGAAGCAGATGGTCTGTCAACGCGAGCCCTGTTACTAGATCCTGGTAATCTACAAACAAAGGAAATCCCATAGCACTAACATATTTCACTGAAAAAATCTTTTTTGACAATGAAGAGGTATAAAGGACACAGGTTCACAACAATGAACTCATGAGACTCAATTTTTTGTAAAGAACTGGAATGCAAAGCCTGGATATCGAAATTGTATATATTGATACTCAAAAAGAGGTTTTTGGGACGAGAGGATTTTGGTCCTTATGTAATGAAAATTTCCTATGGAACAGTTTATGGTCACTCTTTATTTAGAGTGGCAGATATTTTCCTATTGGAAGATATGACAACATCTCTCCATACTAGACTATAAAACACCTTGCTACTCAAATAACAATAACAAAAATAATCATAATATCACTAACCAAATAAATATCCTTCCATCATAACTTTGTAATAAAATATCCTTTAATTATAACTTTATTATGGTACAATACTTTCCTCTCGATACATTATCGTATTATAAGGTTTAACGTAAGACATCATATTGTAAAATTTTTGACAAACTCTATGCATTTCTATACTTGCTTAGTAGTCAAAGGTTGTCACATTATAAAAACAATATCAAGTGAGAAGATATCTTAGAAAGACCATATCTAGATTTACCAAACATAAAAGAAAACCTAACATCTTTTGTCGTTTCACCTAAAATGAGTGCATGCAGTTACCAAGGGTCTCTAGGATGTGATATATCAACACCCAAGGTGGTGCTCACTCATTTAACCAATTTTTAGTGATTGCTCGTTTCCTATCTAACCCACAACTCACTCTCTCTCTCTCTCTCTCTCTCTCTCTCTCTCTCTCTCTCTCTATATATATATATATATATATCTGTGTGTGTGTGTGTGTGTGTATATATATATTTATATATATATATATCTGTATGTATATATATATATATATATATCTGTGTGTGTGTGTGTGTGTGTGTGTGGATATGTATATTTATAGATATACATATCTGTATGTATATATATATACATATACATGTATGTATATATATATATTTCAACAAAATTCAAAGTATCTCTATATTTACATTATGATCTAGAATAATATAATATTGTATTATATATTTTAGAGAAGGGACATCTATATGGAGATATCACAACTACACACTTACCTACTAACAATGAATCATTGAACCTCTAAGTAGATATATCTTATTCATAAGGTGGAGGGTTTGGAGGAGAAAGAGAGATTTTTCTATTGTAAAAAATTCCACATATGATGACTAAGTAAAGGGATCAAAATACAATTTTATTTTTCCAAACAAACATGAAAAATTATAATTATAATAGAATTCCCTTCCTTGAATTAGAAACAAACCAAGAGATTGAAAATTAGTAAACATCATACTTCACAATAACTTTGATTGTGCGACCCTTATACTAGTTAAATGAAACCACGTGGTAATCTCTTAATGATTTTTTTTTAGTTTTTTTTCTTTTTCATTCCATCGCAACTATTTTACTTCCTATTTTACCCCTTTGGCCTTCATTTGCACCTTCTGGGTATGCCTCAACAAATTTTCCAATATTGATCAAAATTAAATTGTTGCAAATCTAATGAAGAATCAACCCCTTTCAGGTGCTTCATAGCATCTATTAAGAATCTACCCATTAACCCATTTCAGGTACTTCATTGTTATTTTCTTATAGCATTATCACACTTATATTGTAGAAAACCTATCCAAATTAGCAAGGACTGATTTTCTATCTGCCACTCACATTAAAAAAAGTACATTGACATCAAGGAAAATTTTCATGTTTTTTCTCTCAGTCTAAGAGAATAAAATTTGATTGCTTTATAAGTTTCAGCTTCTAAGTCTAAGAGTGTAATGTTTTGTTCAATTCTTTAATTGATCATCATTTTCCAAGAATATAACAAACAAACAATTGTTTTTGCCAAAATGAACAGGTAATATCTGGGCATAGAATTAAGATCATTTTTAGGGAATATAATAAAGACTATAATGTCCTAGGCGTTATTCATACAAAAAGGTCGCAAATCCTTGATATCGAAAGTTCACTCCTACAACGCATTTTTTATAAGTAGGATTTCTTAATAAGTGGCTAGCACTTGACAGATTATATTTAATTTATGAACTCTTAAGCATATATGTTATTTACTTCATGGTACTTTTTTGTAGATGCATACACTTATTCCATTTCAGTTGTGGCAATTTATTTTTTATTCAGCTTGTAGGAGCAGGTCTAAAAAATTGCATTCATTAACATGCCTATATTCAACTTGTATCTGTATATATTTGTCTCTACTATTGGGTTTATTTTCATTCATTTTTTCATTATGAGAGTAATTACTCTTTCCTTTTGTAAAACAAACTTTTTAATTCCAAGAACAAAGCACATATTTGTTTTTTAGTTCATGGTACTTTTTTGTAGATGCATACATTTATTCCAGTTCAGTTGTAGAAGTTTGTTTTCTATTTAGTTTGTGGGACCATGTTTTAGCATTAGTATTTTGAAAAATGGGTTTATGTTAACTCATTTTTCATTATGAGAGTAATTACTTTTTCTTTTTTGTAAAATCACATTTTTTTATTCCAAGAACAAACTATGTTCAAGTATTTCATATTGCATTTTATGTTTTGATGTTTGATTACAATTCTAATAGGATTTGTTTCTCTGCATGTATCAAAGAACAACTGGAATTTATTCACATGTGTTTGCTTTGATCATTATGTGTTTCTTGTGCAGTTCCTCCAATCAACTATGCACATCTATCTCCAAGTCAGCTGCAACAATTTCTCAAAGCAAAGGATTCAAAAACAACTATACAATTTGCAAAAGGAAAAGGGTCATTTCCATTTAAGAGCATGAGGATACAATCTTCATGTACATGAACACCTTATGTTGGCCTAGAATGTTCCCAAATCCATCTTTTTCTGTTGAATTCTCCATGGGATTATTATTGTTCATTTCATACTTTGATTTCTATCAAACATGTTTTTACTTTTCATAGTTGTTACACCAGCAATTATAACAACACATTGGAGTCTTGTTTATTACGAGATTAGTTTCTGCAATGCAATGCCAAACTGTGATGTGATGTTCATTGTTAAGACTAGTTGGCATTGCTCTCTTTTTGAAAAGCAAAGATATCTCATACTTGCTATTTTGTAGAAGTGTTAAGTTAAATAAACCTGTTATATATTTTGACTTAGATTGTTCTCTATCTTTTGAGAAATTCTAGTGTTGCATTTATCAATATACTGGTGTTTTAATAAAATAGTTATAAAGGCCTTTTGTTCATAAAAAATATATAGATATTGTGATTATTGGCTATGAGCTTGGAGGCTATCTTTCTGCTTTCGTTTTGAAATAATCTAGTCCAGGTTTTTTATGTAGCTTGATTACGAAATGCCATAATACCATTCCCTTCTCATTTCAAGTTGATTGCTTATATTTTTGCACCTTGTTGTCTAGTTTTATAACCGGTCCTTCATGTATAAGTGTAACTTAATACTTCAATCTTCTACCTATCATTATAATGTTTACAATGTTTTCACACTATGAATTTTATTCTCATGACAAACCATATGTCCATCCTATCGGCGTTCCTTTGCACCTCTTGGTGCAAATGCTAGTATATGACATGAGGAGTGATAACACAACTCTAAAAATTAAATGAGTGAAAAAACCTAACACAATATCATAAAAGTTAAAAAGAAGAAAGGTCATCATGTTGTAGAACTTTTAACGTATTAGATTCCCCGTAGTTATGGTTTCATGGCGAAAAGTCATTATATTGTAAAGCTTTGACATATTAGATAACCTTGAATTGTAAGTTCATAGCCAAATGCTATCATGTTGTAAAACATTAACAATGTAAATACCCCCCAAACATGGTTCCATACTGAAATCTCATTGTGTTGTAAATATTTTTCAAAGTAGATACCTCTTGAAGATGAGTTGAACTCTCTATCCAAAGTTTTTAAGAGAAATCGATATAAGGATAAATAAATCAAGTACATTGTCCAAAAAGTTAAAAGAGGTCCACAAAGAAGACTAAGTATTGAGGAGGAGGAAATGGAGAAAATTACTTTACTTTACATCAAAGGTATCATGGACAAAATAGCCAGAATTCTTAGAAAGAAGAAAATTCGTGTGACTTTGTCCCCTCACAACACCATTCGAAAAAGCCTTGGACCAAACAAAAGATCTTATAGATCCTAAAAAAATGTCTGAAGTTTATGTTATTCCCTGCTCAGTGAAACAGGACAAGCAATCCAAGTAAGGGTAAAAGAGCACTATGCTAACATTCAACATAATCACATTAAAAAGTATGCTCTTGTGAAACACTCGTTAAAATTAGGACACTAAATATGAATTGAAAACACCTTTCTTTTTGCATATATCTCTTAGTTTTGGCTTTGTAATCAAAGATTACCAAGCTATGAATCTTTGATATATTGAATACCTATCATTTATGGCTACATAGTCGAAGTTAATCATGTTGTAAGATTGTGAGAGAGTAGATACCCTTTGGTCATTAATCCATAGCCAATGATTGTCATATTAGATAATAAATACTTCTTTTCAAGATTTCACTAACAAAGCTAATCATATTGTAAGTTTGACCGAATGGATATTCCTTATTTTGACACTATAGAGAAGGGCCATTCATTTTTAAAACTTTAATAGAATAATAATAAGAAATAATAAACTATTTTTGAAATAAAACATGACTAAACACTAAATTGAGGCATATACCTTTCTTATTTGTGAGATCGTAAACTTCTTCTGCACATCAATTTCAATATTTGAATTTACAAAGGTAAATATACCCTTCCTCATTTTGAGTTCAAACTTATAAATTGCTAAATAAAACATATTTTAATTCTCAACGTTAAATACATCAGTATAGATTCATCTTAAACATAAATCTATCAAGCACCAAGAGGGATTCAATTTCATTAGGTGTAAATTTTTAATTACTTTTTATTTGGTTTTAGATTTTAATTTTAGAAATCGACGTGAAAAATATATTTACTTTTTTATTTTTGATAATGTAACGTTACATTATGTTATATAACTACATCTCTCCATACTAAACTATAAAACACCTCACGCAATAACAAAAATAATCATAATATCACTAACCAAATAAATTTCCTTCCATTATAACTTAGCAATTAAAGGATTTATAACTTTATTACGGTACAATACTTTCCTCTCGATACATTATAAATGATCATATTATAAGGTTTTACATAAGACATCATATTGTAAAAACTTTGACAAACTATATGCATTTCTATACTTGCTTAGCAGTCAAAGGTTGTCACATTGTAAAAACAATATCAAGTTGGAAGAGATTTTAAAAAGACCATATCTCGAGTTACCAAACATGGAAGAAAACCTAACATCTTTTGTCATTTCACATGTTAGATGTGTCTTCGAAAACACATGACATGTTTTAACTTTATTACGATGTAAAAATTTCACCTCAATATATTATCATATTATCAAATTTATCATAAGCCATCATATTTACGCCATAAGGCATTTTTCTCCGAAGTTCTTCGGAAAAGCACTATTCATTTCATCATCTATTCAGCCAACCGTGCTCCTTCGCCTGTCTTCTTCATGATCTGCTGGTTCTCTGCGTGTCTCCTTCGTGATCCGTTGGTCCTCCGCGTGTTTTGAAATTGACTTGTATAAAAGTTGGGCCTTCCAAATGTTTTGGAGGTAAAGGTTAGAACCCAGTTCGTGCTCCTCCGCAAGTGACAGCATTGATGGTTGGACCTGCCACTTAACCCCCATCCCCGCGTGTCTCCTTCCTGATCCACTGGTCCTCCGCGTGTCTTCAAATTGAGTCTATATAAAACTTCTGTGCTGATAGTTGGGCCTTCCGGATCTTTTGGAGGTAAAGGTTAGAACCCAATTCGGGCTTCTCCGCAAGTGACAGCATTGATGGTTTAAGGTTTGCGGTTGCTGCCTTGCTCTATCCTCCCATTTCGCTGTCCTCCCATTTCATAATAAACTCTAGGTATTCACCCTACAAGTTTCAGTGTTCGCGTGTTTTCCACCTCTTTGCTAAGCATTGTTCATAGGATTTGTCGTGACTCTTGAGTTAGTCAGAACCACAGTTGTTCGAAGATTTTGGAGTGCCATGGGTGATTTATGGAGAGCCCGTCCTGTGAAAGAGCCCATCCGAAACATGAAGTGACTGTTGGGTTTGTCAGATGATCAAAGGATGGCTTCTATTTTTTTCTCAGTTTGGCATTTATTCTGAATTTATTAAACCCCATAGATAGCTTGCTATTGATGGAGGAGGTGGTTGAACATCTTGTCATGGCGACCGCCCCTCCCTCCTACATAAATGGTGTTTACTGGTCACATTTAGTTTGAATTTTTAAAGGATTTGCACTATTTGGGTTTGCACAGAGAAGTTGCATTGTTTCTAGGAATACCTTTGCAAGAATTCTGATTCAAAGAGCCAAAGAAGAGGAAAAAAACACAGGTACTTTGTTTTTCCACTGCTCCTGGATTTCATTCTGTGCAATTTCATTTCTATAGCAATTTTGTTGTGTAAGACTCCCAATCAATTGAATATTAAGATAATACACTAGATTAGAGCATTACCAATTACAGTTATTCAACTAGGGAATGATGCACTTGATTTTAAATTCTATGAATCAGAGCAAATTACATGTTTAGCATGGCCCAGAATGCGGTTTCTCCTGCAAGATCTGACCCAGGATTGTTAGTATCAATCTTGTAGGCTTGTCTGGGTGTTGTCATATCTTCTGCCCTCTGCAAGTCGTTCATCAATTTCCGTAAAACTGCCATTAAAAGAATCGGGCACCGCAGCTGGCCCGGCCACTAAACCGCCATTCTCGTATAGCTTAGAATAATTCAAACCCCCTGAATCAATAGTAGAGTTCCACGGTGTGGTTTGGTAAATTATATATGATGTTAATTGGGTGGATGACGAAACAAAACCCTCTTATAGAACGTAGCGGAAGCAATAATGAAACGATGAACCTCCTGCTTATCTTATCCTTCCGTCCGTTGGAAAACCTACCTGCTTATAAGAACTGGATGAACTAATATGTTATTTTTAATATAGATTTAATTGCGAAATCCAAAACTTTCATTGATTTTCCCCTGTTTGTCCAGGATTGAGTTTGTTTATTTATGTGGCACTACATTATTTTTACCCCTGGCTCATTCCTGCTGAAATTGAATTGTGGTGGCCAAAATTTAAGATTCAGAGGACTTACTTTGTGGGGAAGTAGGAAGAGAACTATGTTTAGGTGCAGGAGAGGGCTTTGGCTTTGGCTTTGGAACTATAGTTGGAGCAGAAGATCCTGAATCTGATACAGGCTTTGGCACAGTCACTTCCAGAAGAACAACCATTAAAAGCATCACCATCAACATCACTGAAACCAAATTAATTTCATCCTATAAAACAATAATACCTGGGAGAAGCTGGTTGTCTCCAGCATTTCCACCTTGAAGTCTAGCTAAAATTCCAACCATTGGGCCATTGTTGTAGGTTGCAGGTTCTGTTTGCTCATAGTTGTCTCTTGCATCTACAAAGTTATCATTGTGATCGGGTCCTCCAACAATAGTACCAACTAAAATATTCGGATCATTTCCTTGGTGGTTGAACCATGTAGCATATCCTCCTTTGCAACTCACAAATGATGAATCTTGTTTGTATGATGCAATGGAGGAAGCTCTATGATGGACCTAGCGAGGATAGTTTGGACTATATCCCACCATGTAGCTTGTAGCTCTTGGATTGTCACTAAGTATGTAATCAACCTACAAGAGCGTCGTTTTAGCCAAAGGACTGAATAGGAATTAAGGCTTTTTAGATCTTGGACTCATTAATATATCTTCTTGATAAGGAGGTTTTTAGCCCATCATGGGATTTACAATTATTATACCTGTGACTTAGCTAATGCCAACAGCTGAGATGGATCTACTTCTCCACTGGGGCATTGCAGTAGGCTTGCCAGTAGAAGACAAATAATCAGAGTAGACTATGAGAAGGAATGAGGCACTCGTCACAAAATGCATGTTGTTCCATTTCTGCCAATACAATAACCCACCTGAATAGCCAATGATGCACTCATTTATTCCACTTTGTGGCTTGCTATCAAGATAAAATGATGTATGTATTTTGGAAGGCAGATTGATGAAACCAAACCTGGTGTTCACTGTACACTGTGCCCATTCTTCTGAAGGCATGCACACATGAAATATTCAGCTTTTTCTTGATATTGTTGCATTACTTCTTTGTTTTGCCCACCCTTGCCTTGCATGAAGAACTAATCATAAACCATATACAATGTCAATTGTTCAATCGATTTCTATCCAAACTAAATGAGTTGATTGGCAACCCAATCTGGCCATTGGTATTGAGGCCTGCATTGTAAGTTGATGGCAAATACTACTTATAACTAGGTAAAGTTCACTGGACATATTGAGATTTCAAATCATGATCGATTGTTGCAAAGCCAACTGCTACGGCCCATCTTAGAAATTACTACTCCTAATCGGTGACCGCACGCGAATTTTCCACCATCATTAACCTCAGGGCTTGCTTTCAAATAAACTCCATGGGCTAAGTCTGGTAAGGGAAAGGAAGCTATGGTTAAAACCAAAATAGTCGGGACACTTGTACTTTCGGGCTAGGTATGCCCACTCCGGAATCCTCAGAACTGCCCTAGGAACTACTACCAAAACTTATTAGATCGAATGGGGTCAGTATACCATTGCTATTAACCTTTAGTAGGAAGAATGAATGAATTGAATTTAGACCTTTTCACTTCTGACTTTAGACATCCTTTGTAGGCGTAGGGTCCAAAAATTGGACTGGTCATCTCTTTATCAGCCCTATTTTGCCCTTTCTTTCCAGACTGAAAAAAGGAGTATCTGACTAAATAGTATTCCCAGTGATGCTTGCACGGTAATTTTTATGCCATAAGGCATTTTTCCCTAGATTTCTTTGGTAAACCATTGTTCATTTCGTCGTCTATTCAGCTAACCGTGCTTCTCCGTATGTCTTCTTCGTGATCCACTGGTTTATTAGTTGTGCTGATTTTGAATGCTGAATACTGTTTAGGACTTTATTTTTATCATTCGTTTAGATATCTTCTACTTATTGCTGAACAACACTAAGAATTCTACTCAAATATTCAACTGTATCGAGTTATAATATCTTAAAAATTGTAATACAATTGGAGTATGTGATAAATGAACTTGACATAATCAACTTCAACTTTTTAAAATTGTTTGTTTTCCAGAATTTCTGTCAAAATTAGCTCATACCAAGGCAACTGTTAGACGACTTCAGCTAAATTCTAATCTACAAGTATTGGTATCTCTTACAAACCAAATAATAGGGTAGTGTCTCAAAACTACAAGATGGGTTTGTTTTTACATGGAATCGCTTTCATAATTCCCAATATTGTTGATTCTCAGAAAACAGCTTCTGTAACAATTACCCCTAGCTATTTACCCAAGGGAGGCTTTTACATAGAACCACTCTTTCAAAATTCTCAATGTAGTTGTTTCTCAGAAAACAGCTATTGCCACATTTACCTCAATTGTTTACCCAATCCCTTATAGCTAGAAGGGCTTGATAAAAGCAAGAATTAAAATACAGAATATACTTGGTTCTTAAGGTGGAATTTACAATTTAACAATAAAAATCTATAATATTCTAGAGATTACAGGCAACTAAGAAATGGAAAATATAGCATTCTGCAATCAAGAAACAATTGTATTTAAGGAAACCAAAATGGATAAAGGATTAAAATTTGTTTGAAATAAAGGGGCGAGAAGCAATTTTCTGAAATGAATCCTGACATTTGCTACGAGAAGAAACTGTATCAATGTCACTTTGGTTGCTAGGCATTAAAATTGAGAAATGTTCATTATGAAAAACTAAACTTAAAAATCACTGGTGGTATAAAAAATAGAACAAAGAGAGCAAATATGTTAGAGTTGCTTACCTTTATCCAATTTGTAAGCAAATGAATGTCTATGTTCAATTCATGGAATACATCTTTTAGATTCACTGAACCTTCTATAATGCACATAACTATATGCACGTAGACACCAGACCAATGGAGTGCCCCTGTATTCTCTGGGTGCATAGTTATTTAAAGGCGTGAGGGAAATTGCATATGTAATAAGCTTTTGCATATTTTCTTAATAGGAATAAAATAAAATAATAAGATATAGAAAAAAAAAATGAAAAAGGTGAAAGTATTTCATGGAGTTTTTGTAAATTCCTTACGTCAACCAGCATTTTGACACACGCCGAAAACTTTTTATCTGTAAATGCTTATAACACAAGTTGTGAATAGTCTTTATAGATTGCCTGAGGGAATCGGAATTTTACATACGAGGAGGAAGCCTTTTTTTTTGTTTCGGGACTTCAGAATCCATTGAGTGCAGAGTGCACTCTGCAAGTCATTTTCCCCACTTAATTAATGGATTCTAAAGTCATTCCAGTCCAAAGACCTTACAGTTATGTTATCACTTTCATATGAATCAAATCAATGTCCATAGACTTCTGCCATGTTGAGGATAAATGATAAATGAGTAAGGCAGGTTGCCTATCCAAGAGGGTGCAAAAATAAGTTTTAAGTATAAATTCTGCAAAAATTTGATGTTTGGCATAGTTTTATAAGTTAAATTTTCAAAGATAGTTTTCCATGCCCTAGAGGTTTTGAGGGTCTCTCTCTAAAACTTTCAAAAATCCTAAAACAATCTAAAAGAAAAACTAAAATTGTGTCCCCTTTTGATTTTCCGCTTCACCAAACTCTAGTAAAAATGAAATTTTCTAAACTGTTTTGGATAAAGCATTAAGTCATAAGTAATGAAATGTAACAGGAGAGATGGATGATTCCACGTGCAAAGTAAAGAATAAGTTGAAATATAGACAACTGTACTAAAACTTATAATTGAACATATTTTAGAATGTTCACTTGCATCTTCAATGAAATCAAATCACAGACTTGAATGGAATGCCGTTAGGTGTTTTTCTCTGAAGTTTTGTTCTAAACAACTGTAGATGTCATCGTCCCTCTTGCCAGTGCTACTTTTACGCGTGTCTCCTCTTGCACTGCTCATTTTTCATAGGTTTCCTATATTGTCAATTAGGACAAAGCAAGGCACCAACCAGAAACCTTAATCAATTAAGAACTCGGGGATGGGGGTTAAGTGGTAGGTCCAACCATCAATGTTGTCACTTGCGGAGGAGCCCGGACTAGGTTCTGACCTTTACCTCCAAAAGATCCGAAAGGCCGGACTATCAACACCGAAGTTTTATACTACCCAGCAAGAGTCAATTTGAAGACATACGGAGGACCAGCATATCACGAAGAAGACACGCAAAGAACCAGCGGATCACGAAGAAGACACGCAAAGAAGCACGGTTGGAAGAATAGACGACGAAATGAACATTAGTTTCCAAACAATTTTCTTCCTTCTACAGTCCGGTGATTTTTGGAGAGCTGTGACTCTTGTCCAGTGATTCTGGATTGCCATGAGGTGATTTCTTGAGATCCCCTCCTGTGAAAGAGCCTGTCTTGTAGAAAGAACCCACTCGGTGATTCCTGTAGAGGTCTGAGCAACAGCTGTAGGAAGCGCCTTGGTTTTTGGTTTAACGCTCGATGTTCTGAGATAACTAAACTCAGAAGTAAACCCTGGCTCCTTTAGGGTTCTAAACAACTTATTCATGTGTTGCAGCACATTAGTACCGGAAAACATACCACATTATGAAGACATTTTGGGTTTCTCACTCATAGCGGTTTCAGCTTACGGTATTTATTTTCCCCTTCAGTTTACAATCCTCGTTGAGCTTTAAGGAAACATGAAGTGACCCTAGGGTTGGTCAGATTCAATATGCACTCTATAGTTCACTTCAAGTCATGAAGAAAAAGCGTTTTCCAACATTTACAACCCAAATACCAGTATGAACTAGAAAGTACTTTACATAAGACCAGAATGAACTAAAAAGTACTTTACATAAGAGCAACTTCCTTTGGTTCTTGTGAAAGTCCCTCCTATGTTCTGGGCTGCTATAGTTGCTTGATGAGCTTAAGGTATAAGAGATGCTAAAAAAATAGGCCTTTACGTTGAAGTTAAAGTTGGCTTTTAAAATCATTAATAAGCAAACAAGAGGGGTGGCTTGCTTTTGTGAGAAAATGGGATTCTAAGATAAGAATACGAAAGATCAAGTGAGGCTCAAAGTAGCGTACCAATCACCCTTTGAATAGAATTAGTTTACAAGTTGATTTTGTTCAAATGGACACTATGCCTCGACACAGTCATGTACCAAAAGTTTGGTACCATTAATGGCTAAAAAAAATCGGAAGTGTTAGAGTTTATATCATTGCCCTGTGTATAAATTTTGAAATTGAAGTATGGCACAAACTTACAATTATATACAAAAATATGGAGTTTAGACGTCCTTGAAAAGATAATTCTTACCAAAAAAAAATTATGGTAATTTTAAAGTTTGTTGGTTGAAACTATGTAATACGTGTACCAGTCCAACGAAATTTGTCGTCATTGTGAAATGGAAATTAATGTAAACAAAATAAAGATAAGGTAAATTATACTCTGAAAAGGATAGCACCATCCAATTTTAATCGTAACGAATTGGAGTTGTCTCATGCTTCATCAAACTATTGCTTCACTCATTTTCTTTTCTAGGCTGATGTTGGATCTGGGATGCCACTTGCTTGGTATTAGAAACGGGCATATTTCCGGTGGTTTCATTTGTCTTCCATATATTATGTGGAGAGATATGCTCAACCTTTGTTTTCTTTATGAAGCTTCCTAAATTTGCTCTTTCTCCATATAATTCTTGCCTTGTGGTGACAAACTCACAATAGACTCACATTAGGGCCAGCTGCATCTGTAGCACCAACAGACCTCAAAGTGCAATCCATAAATTTGATGGCTCTCTTCATTGAATAATTATATTGTTCTGACTTCCAACCTTCAATGAAAATAACAACCCGAGCTGGATAGTGTTGACCAGGCTAATGTTGATGGCATATAAAGAGTGTTCTCAATGTTATTCAAAGCATTCAAATTTATTCCCTTTTCCATACTTCAACTTAGGAATGATATTCATTTCTGCAACGTGTACCCATTTCCTCGTTTGTGATAATATTGTCAAGGCTTTCCTATTTATTATGGTTTTGCTATAGATTTCAATTTATTCTAGCTTTTGAAGTAGTAGAGGATAGGAATTAAAGGCACAGTTTTCTCTAACAAATTTTTGCAAAAGGAAGCATTTACTTAAAATGAATGCATGCATAACCTGTTCTGACATTTTGACTGCTACCACTTCTTCTTGGCAGTACTTTCATGTAACCTATTTGGAGCTTCGAGCTTTATGTAACAATTAATAATGTTGGAGCTTGAGTACCGAAAAATATTTATGTTGTTGAACATTGCGGTTTTTTGCATTTTCCTTCTGCAAATAAACATCTATTGGCACCACTTTAAAAGGGAAATCTTTGACAGATTTGGGTTTTGCTTCTTTAGTAACACCACTCGGTTGTCCATATGCTTCAACACCTCTGTCTGCTGCCCTGTCTGTATTTTCATTTTTTATGTTTTCACTAAGTTCTTTAATCATGATGCATCTCCCATGCCTCTTGGATAAGTTTTTATGGTGGATGTTATATCGTGTTATTAGTCGTTCCTTAACTTGAGATAAGACTCTTAGTAACAAATTTTTATCAGCTTGTGAGTTTTTTACTATTACTACTTTATTCTTTATTTAAAGCGTTCAAATTTATTCCATTTTCCATAGTTCAACTTAGGAATGATATTCATTTCTGCAGCGTGTACCCATTTCCTCGTTTGCAATAATATTGTCAAGGCTTTCCTATTTATTATAGTTTTGCTGTAGATTTCAATTTTTTCTAGCTTTTGAAGTAGTAGAGGCTAGGAATTAAAGGCACAGTTTTCTCTAACAATTTTTTGCAAAAGTAAGCATTTACTTAAAACGAATGCATGCATAACTTGTTCTAACATTTTGACCGCTGCCACTTCTTGTTGGCACTACTTTCATGTAAACTATTTGGAGCTTGGAGCTTTATGTGACAATTAATGATGTTGGTTTTCATGGAAAACTATTATGCCTATTAGTGTTCTTAAAATATAATATATTCAAAGTTTCTTTTTAACAATGTTGGCTCCTGTGACTTCTATGGACGGTGGTAAATGGAATATGTTGAACCTTTCATTTAATATTTGTTACCTAGTATGTTGGATCCTTTTATTTATAGTTGGTTTTGGTTATTCCTACATACATAGTAAACATTACTAAGTGACCCTACCAACTCCTCTTAACCTCTATTCTATATTCCTATCCTTATCCCATTGCTATCAGCTCTTATTTATTCTTCATCCATTGCATCATCGCTTCTCCCTCGTTACCTATCCACTACAATGAATAAGAATTCCATTATCCTCTCCCACTCTTCCCAGCACATAAAGGTTGTATATAATGTACATATATTGTGATAGGAATTTGATGTAAACTTACAAGGTCATTTGGCTAAATAATTGAAACATTTTGTATATATTTTTAGTATACATTTTGTATATATTGTTAACGATAGTGCTATTAAACTTTTAGAAGAATATGATCAACTCAAGTGGTCCAAGAATAGTGGAGCAAGGGTATACACTATCAAGTTGGGTTATGCTGCAAGCATTGAAGAATGCCTTCTTTCATATAAAGTCTATTTGGGGAGAGCGGTCTAGAAATCAACATTTCCTTTAAAAATAAAAATTATTTTATGGTTATAAATAGCCAAGAAGCTCTTAACCTAGGATAATAGACATAAAAGAAACTAGACATGCTAAGAGATGCATACTTTGCAAGCACGATTTAGATATAGTAGATCACTTGTTCATGGCCTTTTAATTTGAGTTATATGTTTGGAAGGAGGTAGCTCTTTTCTAAGTAGGATGAGATAAGAGTAACTTGGTGAACAGTCTCTTCGCACAGAAGGGCTCCAAATTTATGCAAAAAACTTACATATCTGACATAAAACACTTTCTTGTGCATTCTGAAGGTGCTCTTAGAGAGGAATGTAACGAAAAAATGTGGCACTTCTTTGCAAAGAAGTGACTTCTCTTCAGTAGACATATTTGAAAGTTTGTTGAAGGGTAGATTTGGTATGAAGTTATGATGCAAATCTGAAGTAGTTATTGAGGATTGTTTTGGCACATTTCACAAAGAAAATAACTTTGCTTATGCATGGAATAAAAAAATTATTCCCATGAAGCAATGAATATATGAAAACCTGAAATGTTTAAGTGTACAAAATTATCTTAATTAAAGGGCCATGTAGAGACCTTGCATTTTTTAAGCTTGGATGTGGGAGCAGTACTAATACTAGAGCATAACTTTTAGCACTCTGGGCATCATTACGGGTCGCCAAATATATTGGGCTGCCTTACCTAAATATCTTTGGCCACTCCTCGGTGATTATATATTCAAAAAAGCAGGAATCCACCCTTCACATGGTGAACCTTGAGGCTTGGTGCTACAACACCAGATTACTCATATCCTCATTCACCTAGGTGGATTTTAGTCATGTCTATAGGGAACATAACAAGAGGGAAGACATTTTCTCCATGGAGGGTTTGTGTATGGCTCCGGGTCACCTGTTACTTACTGAATATTATGATGATGAGTTTATTGGGGAAGTCTCAATCCAACTTTCTTAGAATTTGCTCATTCTATTTCAAATATTTATCTCAGGGATTTTTTTGATATATTTATGGTTATGCTGAGCAGCAGTTACAGGAATTTTGAGAGTCGCTTGCCTACTTTGGATAAGGTGTCTGGGCTCTTGTTATGTTCTTTATGCACATTTCTCTACCTTATGTATATACTGCTCACTTATGAGAGGACCTTTTCATGTATTGATGCCCAGGTGTTGATAGTAGTTTTTCACATCTTGGGCATAGTTATATTTTTTATTTGAACTGCACTGTAATGTAGTATTTACTGTTCTGTCTGACCCATTGGGGTATGGACAGTTGTTTGACAAGGGTATACACTATCAAGTTGGGTTATGCTGCAAGCATTGAAGAATGCCTTCTTTCATATAGAGTCTATTTGGGGAGAGCGGTCTAGAAATCAACATTTCCTTTAAAAATAAAGGTTATTTTATGGTTATAAATAGCCAAGAATATCTTAACCTAGGATAATAGACACACCAACACCATATTAGAGCTTTTGGCTCTTTGGGCACTACTTTCAGTTGCCATTCATTTGGGGATCCCTCTCTTATGTGTATTTGGGGATTCACAGGTTATCATCTCTTGGGTGAACAGAACTGCTTCATTGAAAACCCCACTTCTGAGTCATTGGTGTGATGACATTCTTTCTCTGCTGCATCATGTCCCTTTAGTGACCATCAATCATATCTATCGCGAGCATAACCAGCAGGCTGACAGTCTCTCCAAACAGGCTCTTTCGTTGGCCCCGGGGCATGGGGAATTTTTTGAATCTTTAGATGGTATGATCATTGATCATGGGATATTTCAGTTATTTTGGCTTGTGTCGAGCTTTTACCTTTCACTCTCTTTATTAGGCACAAGCATTCAGTTTGAATGAATGGTTCTTTTGCTGACATGGATGTGCCTATCAGTCTTCTTGTTATGCTCCTAATTCATATGTTTTTTGGTCTCTCACGAATTATTTCAGATAGATTTTCCAACCTATTACTACAGGAATGATGAGAAAAGTCTACCCTTAGCAAACTTTATGCTTTTCTGTCCCCATTTTGGTTGGATGACTGGAATTCTCTGACTTTACAGCTATTAGAGAGATCCCCAAATGTATCTGCATTTGCGGAATTCTTGTGCATTCTCAAGGTGCTCTTAGAGAGGAATGTAACGAAAAAATGTGGCACTTCTTTGCAAAGAAGAGCCTTTTCTTCAATAGACATATTTGAAAGTTTGTTGAAGGGTAAATTTGGTATGAAGTTATGATGCAAATTTGAAGTAGTTATTGAGGATTGTTTTGGCACATTTCACAAAGAAAAAAACTTTGCTTATGCATGGAATTGAAAAAAATTTCCCATGAAGCAATGAATATATGAAAACCTGAAATGTTTAAGTGTACAAAATTATCTTAATTAAAGGGCCATGTAGAGACCTTGCAGTTTTTAAGCTTGGATGTGGGAGCAGTACTAATACTAGAGCAGGACTTTTAGCACTATGGGCATCATTACGGGTCTCCAAATAGATTGGGATTCCTTACCTACATATCTTTGGCGACTCCTCGGTGATTATAAATTGGGAAAAGCGGGAATCCACCCTCCACATGGTGGACCTTGAGGCTTGGTGCTACAACACCAGATTACTCATACCCTCATTCACCTAAGTGGATTTTAGTCATGTCTATAGGGAACATAACAAGAGGGCAGACATCTTCTCCATGGAGGGTTTGTGTATGGCTCCTGGTCACCTTTTACTTACTGAATCTTATGATGATGAGTTTATTGGGGAAGTCTCAATCCAACTTTCTTAGAATTTTCTCATTCTATTTCAGATATTTATCTCATGGTTTTTTTTGAGATATTTCTGGTTATGCTGAGCAGCAGTTACAGGAATTTTGAGAGTTGCTTGCCTACTTTGGATAAGGTGTCTGGGCTCTTGTTATGTTCTTTGTGCACATTTCTATGAATTATGTATATACTGCTCACTTATGAGAGGACCTTTTCATGTATTGATACCCAGGTGCTGATAGTATTTTTTCAGATCTTGGGCATAGTTATATTTCTGATTTGAATTGCATTGTAACGTAGTATTTACTGTTCTGTCTAACCCATTGGGGTATGGACAGTGGTTTGATGATGTACAAGGTTACCTTTGTTTCATTAGAATATCAAGCAACTATTTTCCCCTACTACAAAAAAAATGTGGAACCTCAACTGAACTTAGGACCAAGAATATTAACTCCTGTTTTAGATACTCTAACATCAGGAAGACAATGTGATATTACCTTTTTCCTTCATTTTATCTTAGTTTAGGGTTGGGAAGAGAGAAATCTCTTTATCTTTACCGAATGTAGTATTATCATCATTCTACCAGAATGACAAGGAAATAAGTCTAGAATCCACTTAAAGTCTTGAAAGTGATTTACAAGTAGTAGATCAATGAACAGATTTTAGTATTATGTCGATTTAGTATTATGATTATTGTCTTATATTACAAGTATTAGATCAAGAAGGATATCAAGAGTAGTTTGATATATTTGAACTAATTATATAATTTTGATTCAATCTTTTGAATAACACATGATAGTCAATATTTTGAATAACACATAATTATACAGTGATGACACACAAGAAAAAAAATACCTACATTGAGAGATAGAAGATAGTCAAGCCCTTTTTTAACTTGTGCATCACATTGTTAGTTTGAATCTCCTCCCTATACAGTGATGGAAAAAAATGCAAAGCTAGATATGGAAGATTAGAGGACAAATAGAGTGTGTTGCATCAAAAAAGTAGAAGGAGGGGTGTATTGAAGCGACGAGAATGGGACTCAATAAAACACATAATGAGGGTCGTAATGAGACAGTGGGTTGACCAGAAGGGATATGTTGAGAAGGATCGAAGTATCCAATAAATTCCTTGCTGGATCGCACCTCTAATACACTTTAAGCATTTACAACCTAACTTTGCATAGTTCCATTGCATGCTTTTCTTCTCACATTATATTAAAAAAAATTCAAAAACTACTGTCTTTCTGTCACTGTTGTACATTCTACTCTTCTGCCTGCTACAGTTTCATTGTACGTATGGCATGGTCGTATGTCACTCCTACAATAGTATATATATATATATATATATATATA
>LPNX010579581.1:3246-14166 GCA_001517045.1 Pseudotsuga menziesii
TAACATCCACAGTCATAGCATCCTTACTCTGCCAAAACATCTCGTGAAACCCTAGCTTACCATCAAGCTACTTCCATCATTGAGACCCCTTTTGGCCTATTTTCCACCATCGGAGAAGGAGAAGGACCAGCTCGGAGCTCGGAGCCACCGACATCGGACCAGCGCAACGGACTCCACCAACCTCTACATTGGAGGTAATTTTAATAAAAACACCATTACACATTTCCTTATTGTCTTTTACTCCCTGTTATTTACTTTTACTGTCTTAGCTCAGCTTTTTACTTTCTAGTTTATTTTTAGTTTAATCGAACTGCTACTAAGGATTCCAGATTCCTTAGTAGGTGCTCATCAGCACAAGCTAGGGTGAAAACCCTAGCTACACAAACGACGCTAGATTTCCCAAAATCTCATTATTACAGGTAGTTAATGTAGTTAACGTACCGGCACCGCCAAGTCTAATTTTTCCCAATGGTCGGATTTTAGGCTTCGACACGCCTTTCTTCTTTGGCACAACCACTAACTTCATATTTGCCACAATAGGGACCTTCGACACATCCGTATACCACGACAGAATTTCTTGGACAGCCTCACTGATTCTTGTAGCAAGCATCTTTTCTAACTTCATCCTGACTTTTTCTTTATACTTGGGGTTCAGCCTATAAGGGCGCTGTTTCACAGGCTTCGCATCAGGCTTCAAAGGGATTTTTATCACTCCTATATCACCAAGGACACCTTTCATTTCTGAGAACTTTGTCGAAAATAAGTCTTGATACTCATGGAGAAGTTGGGTCACTTTGCTCACCATTTCTTCATCCCAATAATCTCCAATGGTAGCGTACTTAGGATTTTCTTCTGATCCAATGTTTACTTGCCTTATTTTCAAGGGCTGAGTTACTTCAGGAGCTTCAACTGCTGGGCCATGTACTTCACAATATCCTTCTGACTCATGAATGTTAATATTGCACGGGTCTTCATCCTCGTCAATTGCGAGGTTATAACATTCTACTGCATTAGCTTCTTGTGCCTTCCAATCAGGTTGGTGCTCTACTATTTCTTTATCATCAAACACCTTAGTATGGATCAACCTAATAGCTGTGTCCAAAGCAGGACAAACCTCATTAATAGAGAATGTCAGCACAAAACTATCAACAAGACTATCCCAACTTACAGTACCATGGCGAAGCTCTACCTTCGCATACCAGTTCTTTGCTACAGGTTCCAGAGTGTGCACAAACCTGTGTACCCATTCTTCATGAGGTACATGCTTCCATGCTTCGTGACATTGCTCCAAATGTTCCTGAGGGCTAGTCTTACCATTAAACCTGCTTTGCACCTCCTGAGGTTCATCCACGAATCTGAGGCAAAGAAGCTTTTGACAATATTCCCAACTCTGAATATACTTCTTATGACCATTCCACCATCTGGTAGCTGTGGTTCTAAATACTGAATCTAGAGTCTGCATTTTTTGTGAATCTCGTACCTGCTTTGAAAATTGCACAATAAAATCTGTTGGGTTTGTCAAGCCATCAAAAATAGGTAAGGCTCTTGTTTGTAAGCTAAGCCATCTAAGAGACTTGGTAATTCTTGCATGTCGATGTCCATGTAGCTCATATAGTCTATTCTGCTAGTTCTCTAGCCCGTCATCTGAATCAGTCATGCAAGAATTGTCACACTGCCAATCCATCATACGTTCAGTAGTGGGGTTAACATAGTCTTCTTCTTTAGCTGTGATGTTATAAATATGATCTAAGACATCCTAATCTTCATCTTTGACTGGCTCTGTATACCTTTCTCCTTGAGAAGGGTCCAAGGGTACTATGACTCTCAAGACTTTACCTTCAAAAGTCATATGCCTGCTCTTAAGGTTGATTACTGCAGAATTCTCTATTGCCCATTAAATTCCTAGCAATGTTGGATAGGGGTTGCTATCAATTATTTCAATGACTTCAAAATCTGATAAGGTACTAACTCCATCAATGTCTACTGGGACACTAGGGAATCTTCCTAGGGGCACAATCTTCTACTGATTGGCTAATCTCAACTGTATAGGGGACCATTCAAGGGTAGGTTTCCCCATTTGTTCCCATGTCTGCTTAGTTAATACATTTACATATGATCCCAGTCTAAAATGATATCGGTCATGTCATACTCTCCTATCTGAGCATGCAATATCATTTCTCTTTCAGTCCTTCTAACTCTATTAACAATTTTTTCTTTACCAGAGCTTCGTTGAGGCTCACAAGAAGCAATAACTTTCTGTAACTCATTTAAAGAATTCTGATTTCTTAAGAGCTTCATACAACTCTGTAAAAATGATGATAGTGTACTTACTTTATCCATCGAAGCTTCTTGAGACTGTAACTGTTGTTGATGCTGTTGCGTAGGTGCTACTGATGTGCTCAGATTAGCAAAGTATTTTTTGTCTTTCATAAATGTTTCTTTTTCCCTTCCCACATCAAAGTTTGGAACTTTCTCTGGGGTCTTACGAACCCAAGCCTCGTCAGGCTGTTTCTCCTTGTTCTGCACTTGCGTCGTAGCTCCACTCCTTGTAACAATGTTAATGGCTGGGACAGGTCTTTTCTCTATAGAAATCATTTGGATATTCTGAGTAGGAGCACCATTTCTTTCTTGTATTTTAGCTATCAGCTATGGGCATTGCTCAATAACATGATCTACCGCTCTGCAATATCGGCATGTCGTAGTTGGGTTCCGACAGTCTCTAGCTATATGTCCTACCTGATTACAGTTATAGCACACAACCTGGACTCGACCTCTTCCAGGCATACCACCATGACCATGACCTCCAAAAGTACCTCGACCTGATGTACTACCATGGTAACCATATCCATCATTGCCTTATGCATCGTTTTGTACCCTATAAGCATCATAGGTTCGCTCTCTCATAAGGTCAAAGCTGCGACATTCCTCTTCGTTGTGTCCTACTGACTTATAGAACTTGTAATAAGGATTCTTGGGGACTTGAACATATCTCTACAGCAGATAGCAGTCTTCAGGTCGATGTTGGCCAGTTGTTCTATAGATCTCACAATATAGAACATTAGGGTTAAATGGGTTTGGCGCACCAGTATTCAGGTAATTTCTTAATGCAGGACATTGTTCCTTGTCATGACCTTCTGTCCTGCATCGTGTACACCAAATCTCTTCATGAATATATTTCCCCTTCTTCATGTTGCGAAGCTCCAAAGCCATTTCTTCCAACTGCGCTTGTATTTGGGCTATGCCAGAATTATCTTCGACAAGAGCTGTTTCAAGCTTCATAGCAATTTCCAAAGCCTCTTGCTAATCAACAACCTTCTGTTGCATAAGTGGAGACCTGATATGAGGTAATAGAGCTGCATTGAACCATTCTTTATGCTGTGCTGGTCCAATAGTGAAACTAACTTGATCAAGCAGAACTTTGAACCTCTGATCAAAATGCCAAACTGATTCACCTCACCTCTGCTGAATCTCTTTCAGTTTAGTTATACACTGTGACTCTAATTTAGGCTTCTTGAACTCTTTGATCATTGCTGCTTTAATATCAGCCAAGACATGGTTCTGAGTACTGGAAAAATTCATAAACCAAGTCAAATCTCGGTCTCTAAAAGAAGTAACCAGCTGCACTCTTCTTATATCTTGATCCATAATGTTCTTTGCAGTCCACACAGCTTCACATAAGAACCAAAACTGTTCTGGATCCTCTGATCCAGTTCCTTTGAAGAATAGGAGCTTGATATCATCAGTTATATGGGCCATAGTGGATCGAGGGGGGGAAGAACTTACTGGGGTAGACTGACCTATGACAAGAATACTTAGGCTAGGGTTACTTTCAGGCTGCGACGGGTTCTCAGGGGTAATAGATCTTTGCAGCAGAGTTATAGGAGGGTTTCTAACATAAGGGGTTTTTTCAGATTTAGGGTCTTCTAGACTTAATGGCGTATACTCGGTATTATGGCCTAGGGTATAGGATTCTAGGTTTCTCTTGTATCTTTTCCCGCTTCGCAGCAAACCACTTTTCTCATTGAAGTTACTTTCACTTCCAAACATAGGTTAATAAATCTAGCAATCTGATTCTATAAGCAATATGCCTTTCTCAGCCAAGAGCATTTTAATTTGCAGACTAAATGAATTTAGGTACTTACCCCTTGGTCCTTTGAAGAACTACCTTTCAGCTTCGCTAAAAGAGGTACTTGTGTCGATGGCAAATTCTGTCACAAAAGCTTCAAGGGTTTGCATTGTCCAAAATCAACAGCTCATGATATCGTGTTATTCACTCTTTTCAATATGTTAATTCTTGCGGGGGTCTAGTCAGGAAACTGATCTTCCTTGAAGTTGGTCTTTCTTTCTGTCAACCTAGATAACCACTGGTGCAATACTATGTGGATACTACCAAAGAAAATTTCATGAATATCAGTAAAAACGTACCTTTGCAAGAAGTCGTCTGAGCTACGACGAGGATCCTTATTTTCTTGTGCAGCAAATTTTTGATAGGTAGCTTCAACCCAATCACCGATTTCTTTTACTGAGGGCCTCCAAAACATAGCCCTTCAGGTACGACGTAGATCCCTCTTAAAGCAGATACTGAGTTCAACCGGCAATGTAACCAATTTTTTGGGCTATGGGCAGACCCGGGTTTTATACCTTTTATCTTCGCACCAACAAAAAGACCCACAGTGTTGGCCCTTTCGGCAACAACCTGCGAACATGTTGCAGTCTCACCCGAAACAGCTATGGGGTGCCACAGAATCAGGTTTCTGCAAGCAGAAGAGGGATATTATTGTACCTTTAGCCTTAACAACAAATATTTATACCAAATAGAGCTTCAATATTCACTTAATTAGCTTCGCAATTAGATCAAAGACTTTTCTTGCTTAACCCTTAACTGGGAATTCACAGCGAAGTTAATATTTAACAGTTATCTTACTTTAGCATTCACCTACTTATCAAAAGCATCAAAACATAACAGAAACCACATAAAAGAACCACAACACAAGATATAACGTGGTTCACCCCCAGTGTAGGGGCTACGTCCACAAAACTGCACTTTTATTCCACTTCTTACAAAACAACAGTTCCCACGGGAAGGGTTTCATCTTCCATTATTCTGAAAATATTAGATCTCTAAGATTACATGGCATCCTCACATATGCATTACATCAAGCTCCATCACCCAATCATGTCACAATCATGTGTGTACAAATGGCATACACAACATGTGATGTGTGATGAACTACAATCAACACATACACAAAAGGTTCTCCTTCACCTCTCTTATATACCAAGAGGTTTGTATCACAATACATCCCATAACACATGTGGGATAATTGAATTTCCACCTCTTTATATAGAGAATGGTTACAAAGGATATAATTACAATGATGCACATGGGATAACTCTATTTTATAATTTTAGATCTATTTTATGCCTTTAAATGATATTTTACTAATATACCACATAAGTCATCATTACATATTCTAACAGTGTTCAAGTATGCACTAGGGAGTCTAAATAACTTAACCTAAAAACATAGAGTGCTAATTAAAGCATATAATAATGTCTAGGAAGGTAAATTTATTCCAACACTTTGTACATTGTAATACTAACCATAGCTGGGAAGCATGGTTATATCATAGTCACTATTGAATACTTCACCAAATGGGATAAGGATATGCCTACATTTGCAAACGATGGCAGCACTACCACCTTATTCATATTTAACCACATTGTTGTTAGGTTCGGAGTCCCACAAGACATCATTAATGATAATGGTTCACACTTTTGAAACCATATGATGGATAAGTTAAGCACCAGATTCTGTTTTTTCCATGAGAACCCATCCCCATATTATCCCCAAGCAAATGGAAAAGTAGAGGCCATTAATAAGGTCTTGAAAACCATGTTCCAACAGATGGTGGGGGGACACAAATCAAGTTTTCACTTAAAAAAAATTTGAACACTTTGGGATTATAGGAATTCCATACATATTTCCATTGGGTATACACCATTCCAATTTAGAGGCATTACTACCTACCAAATGTGAAATAGCATCACTTAAACTAGCCATTGAACTCCTACTAAACACCTCCACCAAGGAAGAACAATTATTGTACTTGGAAAAAATTGATGAGACCCGCCGCGATGTTTCTCTCTCTAATGAGACACATAAAAAATGCATCAAGTCGCAATAGGAAAAATATGTTTGACCTCATTCCTTTGAATAAGGTAACCTAGTTTTAGTCTACGATCAAGACGATGATAAAATGGTGGTAGGTAAGTTCAAACCCATGTGGCATGAACCTTATATTGTAAAATGAGTGTTGCAAAAGGGTTCATATGTGTTGGTTAATTGCAATGGGACCCCATTAAAAGAGCCTTGAAATGTGATCAACCTAAAAAACAACTACGCTTAGGGATCATCCCTCATTTGTACCTTGTATATTATTGCACCATAGGTTTAGTGTGTTTTGGTGTAGTGACTTTTTATTTTGTGTGTGAGGTACTGTTTCACCCATGGCCACTTTCCCTGCTTTGTGCTTGAATGTGCAAATGTCGGCATCATTTTTAATATACTTTGGATTCATAGATGGTGCTAGAATATATACTCGGATCCTTGCTTCTGCAACTTGTGCGGTATATTATGTTGAGAGTACAGCTTCAGGAGTCATTCCCATAATAATTGTGTTGTATAAAGTCCGGAATCTATGTCGTATTAGGTTCAAATCTTCTCCATGGAACTTATGTTGTATTAAGTTCACTCACTTTTGTTGTATTAGGTTAAATAGCTTATGTTGTATTAAGCTAGAACCTTTTCCTATTCAGGAGAGATTTTTGTACAAGGATCTTATGTCATATTAAGATCACGACCTTATGTTGTATTAAGGTCGGAGATTTGTGGTGTATCAAGTATGGATTTGTGCCATATCAAGTCAAATGATTCTTATAGATGGTACCCTATGAGATGGTTCTCCTTAACTAGAGATGGTCTTGTGTTGTATCAATGCCACATGACTTATGTTGTATTAAGTCTCGAGGATATACTATGTGATGTATGGCTAATCATGGTCACTAGGTGGTACAAGTCTCCTTTAGGGATTAGCTACTCCTAGAGTGATTTACTTTAGTGTATGACTATATGAGCTGGGGCAATACATATGATCATAGGTTTGGAAAAATTCTTATTGTTAGAATAATCAACCCATAGTTAGCTACCTTAGACATTAATTAATCCAATTTTTGTCTTATTTGCCTAGTTTCCATATTCCACCTTATGCAAGTTGTCCTCCACACATCCATAGTGGTCAAACTTGCTAAATTTGAGTCATGGAGTGCTTGGGAAACCACTTGGAATCAAATTTGCTTTATTCCTGGCCTTCTTAGCACATGTCTGCTTTTTCTGCTTTATTGCCTGCTTTTTCTGAGTTTTAAGGCAATTGGGAAAGTTTGACTAGGTGAAGTTGACTTTTTTTTTGTCCTCATCATCCTCCACCATTTTCTCCTAATAAAAGCATGTATGAGTTGTCCTTCCATCACCTATTAGCTTTCCTAATTGATTTTTCCAATTCGTGAGCTCCTAAACAGATTTGGAAACTACTTTATGCACCTATGGGGGATTTGCTTAGATTTAGTAAGCCTACTTTTGACCAACTTCGAATGGAATCTTCATCCATTTGAATGTCTCATGTAATTATTTATTGTGGAAGCCTATGAATTCATAGGGTTGGATATTGTACACTTATTCAATACAGATTAGTGTTCTGCTCCATATTCAGTCTCCTTTGTGAGTAATTTGCATGTGTAATTGGCAATTTTTGTGAGTGTAATTGTTCTAACACCTGGGTTCAATTTCCACATGGTATCAGAGCCTTTGTATATTGGTTTCTCTCCTTCCAATTTGTTATTGCAGGTTCGACATCATTGACTGGGAGCATTCTGCTGACTGAAGGGACAATTTCTGAGCTATGGATCAATCTCAGAGGATCATCTTGAATCCATTTAACTTATTTGAATGGAAAGAAGAGATGGAGATACTGTTGAGAGAGAAATTCCTCTATAGAGTGAATATGGCAACAGAAGCAGAGCCCAATGCAGTTGCAGAGAAAATTAAATGGCACAACAGGAGGGATGAGGCCTATGGTCTTCTGTGTCTGAGCATATCCAGAGACCTCCTTTTCCATATTGATGGATTAACATCACAAAATTAAGTATGGGAGAAGCTTGTTGAGATTTTTGGTAAGAAATATGAGATGAGGGGACATCAAATTAAAAATGAATTGATCTCCCTGAGTCCCAATAGCTTTGAATCCCTGCAACTCTATTTTTCCAAGTTCAAAGCCCTTGTTTTGCAGCTAAAATAGTGTGGGATCGAAAAGAAGGATTAGCAACTAGTTTTGTCCATACTCTTGAAGCTTGGCCCTGACTATTTAGTGTTTGTATCGACCTTCCATGTCACAAAGTTGACAGCTCGATCCTGGAAAATGCCTAGCCTTGCAGATTTCATGGAATCTCTCACACAAGAACAAGATAAATTGGTGATGATGGGCACCATCAAACCTTCCAAAGACCAAGCTCTGGTTGTTGGATATTCAAGGGTGGATTAAAAAGGAAAGAAGAAAGATAAGAATCCACATGAGCAAAAGGGATACAAGAACAAGTCTCCAGAGGAGCCTCAAGGTTCCAAGAAGAACTTCCAGAAGAAGAAGAACAAAGGAGAAATGAGCAAGTGCGCATACTGCAGTAAGGGAAATCATCCTAAAAGCTCCTGCATGAAGAATCAAATATACATGCTGACCCAACTCTTGGAGAAGAATGGAATCTCCCTTCTAGACAGCTCAAAGAAGAGGGAAGGAGGATCAAATTCAGAAGACAGAGAGAGAGTTCATGCATTGGTTGCTGGCACAACAAGCTCACCTAGTTTCATCATTGATTCTGAAGCTTCAAGAAATATGGTTTTGACCAAGGAGGCATTCACCTCACTTGAGATGTCTAAACGTCCACCAATTGTACTGGGAGATGACTCTCTCACTGAAAGTTTGGGCAAAGGGAGGATTGATCTTGACCATGGTAAGTTCAGCAATGTATTGTATGTTCTAGGTCTTGCCTCTAACCGCTTATCAGTGTATCAGATGACCCACATAGGGTCTCCAAAGAAGGTCATATTCTCCCTTGATGAAGTTGATATCATAGAGATCTCAAGTGGTAAAGTCATTGCAAAAGGAGTTGCAAATCACACTTCGAAGGTATACATGTTCTCACACTTCCTACCCTACTCAAACCCCTCTGCTCTTCTGATTCATGCTAATGAGGCAAGCAAGATTTGGCATGAAAGATTTGGCCACCTTAATTACAAGTATCTTTCTGATCTTAGTGAAAAAGAAATGGTCATAGGGTTACCAAAGATTAAGTTTTCCAAAGGATTCTGTCAAGGTTGCATCTTAGGAAAACACCCAGAGCATAAATTTGAGAAAGCTAGTCATGAGAGAACCTCTGCACCTCTTGAGCTGATCCACAGTGATGTTGCTGGCCCATTTCCTCATATGTCAATGAGTCAAGCCAAATATACATTGAAATTTGTAGATGACTTTTCCAGGTATTGCTGGGTTTACTTCCTGAAACACAAGTCTGGAGTTTTTGGCCTCTTCAAAGTCTTTAAGGCTTTGGTTGAAAACCAGTCTGGGAGGAAACTCAAGGTCCTCAGATCTGACAATGGTGGTGAGTATGTCAAGTCTGATTTCATTCAATATTGTGCAGATGCAGGTATTCAGGTGCAGCATTCTATCCCTTACACACCACAACAGAACAGTGTTGCTGAGAGGAATAACAGATCACTGAAAGAGATGGCAACCTGCATGATGGAGGCTAAGACTTTGCCACCAAAGTTTTGGGCTGAAGCTATAAAATATGCAGCCTATATCCAGAATAGGGTGCCTCATAAACATCTTGATGGTATGACTCCTTTCGAATCATGGAGTGGGTACAAGCCAGATGTGACCCATTTCAGGATTTTTGGCTCAAGGGCTTGGGCTAGAATTCCAATAGAAAAGAGGAAGGATTTGCAGCCCCAAAGCCAAGAGTGTCTATTTTTTGGGTACTCTGAAGATTCAAAAGGGTACAAGCTGATCAATTTGATCACAAACAAATCCTTCATTGAAAGGTGTGTTCAATTCCAAGAAGAGCCCCTAGCAGCAGTGGAAGTTGGAGAATCCTCTTCACCACTAGAACCTTTGAATGTAAGTGAAGAGGTAGTTGAAATTGTTGATTCTGATATGTCTGATAATGATGATTTAATTTCAGATCCTAACATTCCTACAAGACCAAAATGGGTAGCAAATACCATTCATGTAGCTAGAGAACTAGCTAGAAATCCTAATGATCCTAGGAGGACTAGATCTCAGTTTGAGAGTGCTCTGTGCATGAAATATCCTATGTTTGCAGAGAAATTGCATATGATGGTTGAATCAGACCCATATAAATATGAAGATGAAGGAAATGACCCAATATGGAAAACAGCCATGAAAGAAGAGTTTAGCTCACTCCAGAAGAACAACACTTGGGAGCTGGTTGATCTTCCCCCAGGGAGGAAGCTAGTTCAGTGTAAGTGGGTTTACAAAAAAAAAAATTATGCTGACGGTTCACCTCTGAAATAAAAGGCCATATTGGTAGCCAAGTGCTACTCACAGGTACATGTCATAGACTACAATGAGACCTTTGCACCAATGGAAAAGATGGACTCCATTAGGCTAGCCTTAGCCATTGCAGCTTCAAAGCAGTGGGAGGTACATCACATGGATGTGAAGTGTGCTTTCCTGAATGGAGATCTCATTGAATAGATTTACATGCAGCAGCCTCAAGGATTTGCTACTAATCCATCTCTTGTGTGCAGGCTAAAGAAGTCATTGTATGGGCTTAAGCAAGCCCCCAGGG
>LPNX010579585.1:0-59957 GCA_001517045.1 Pseudotsuga menziesii
GGAAGAGTTTTACATCGAAAGGATTTGAAGTTGAAGACAGATGGACTCATATATGTAAGTTGAAGAAGGGCCTCTATGGCATGAAGAAAGCTCCCAGAGCTTGGTATGGCAGTTTCCTGTCAACTATGGGTTTTACCAAGAGTAAAGCTGATCCTAACCTTTATCTCAAGGTTGTAGAAGATGAACCTGTCATCCTATTATTATATGTGGATGACTTATTCTTGACAGGGAAGGAGAAATAGATCATGGAAAGAAAGAAGAAACTAGCAGAAGAATTTGAGATGAAAGACCTTGGGTTAATGCACTATTTCCTAGGTTTGGAAATATGACAAAGTTCAGAAGAAATATTTCTCAACTAGGGAAAGTATGCGGTAGAGATATTGAAGAGATTAAATATGTTGGAATGCAAATCCATGGCCACACCCATGGACTCCAACCTGAAGTTGTTAGATGATGACTCATCAGAGCTAGTAGATGCAACTCATTACAGACAGATCATTGGGTCATTGATGTACTTAACAAATACCAGACAAGACATTTGTTTTGCTGTGAACACCTTAAGTCAATATCTTGTTCAACCAATATGGGTTCACCTAGTAGCTGCAAAACATGTGATGAGATATCTGAAAGGGACTATAGACCTTGGTCTATACTATGATGGTAGCCATGACTACAGATTGTATGGATATATAGATGCAGATTGGGTTGGAAGTATATTAGATAGGAAAAGCACATTAGGTAGATGCTTTTGTTTGGGGTCTGCTATGAGTTCATGGTTTAGCAGGAAACAGTCCAGTGTTTCTCTTAGAACAACAAAAGCAGAATACATAGCAGATTGCTCTGCTAAGTTGTGAAGCCATATGGCTTCGGAAGCTGATATCAGGTCTCCTTGACCTAAAGATGAATACTACATTGATTCTATGTGATAACAAGATTTGTGATAACAGAGAACCCTGTGTTTCATCGTAACACATAGAAATCTGATATTTCTACATACAAGATAAAGATGCAGATGATGATGTTTCAGTATTCCCATACTGAAGATATAGATGATGCTTTCAGTATTCACATACTGGAGATACAGATGGTGATAGTTCAGTATTCACATACTGAAGATGTAGATGATGATGGTTTAGATGGTGATGTGCTGACGAAGCCTCTGTCCTGAGTAAAGTTTGAACACTTTCGAGACAAGCTTGGTGTGGTTTGGAAAGACCTTCCTTGAAAGGGGGAGTAGTGATGTTGCAATGGGATTGTATCATCCTGGGACATATGTCCAGAAGTGATCCGGAGACCTCGGTCTTCGAGAATGAAGAGGGATTGTATCATCCTGTGACATATGTCTAGAAGTGATCCGGTGACCTCGGTCATTGAGAATGTAGTAGGATTGTATCATCCTTGAACTTCAGTTCAGAACAGATCCGGTGAACTTTGGTCATCGAGAAGGTGACAGGATTGTATCATCCTTGGACTTCGGTTTAGAATGGATCCGTTGAACTTCGGTCATCGAGAAGGTGGCAGGATTGTATAATCCTTGGACTTCGGTTCAGAATGGATCCGGTGAACTTCTGTCATCGAGAAGGTGGCAAGATTGTATCATCCTTGAACTTTGGTTCAGAATGGATCCAGTGTACTTTATTCATCGAGAAGGTAGTAGGATTGTATCATCCTTGAAACTCAGTTCAGAATAGATCCGGTGACTTCGATACTTGAGAACGTGTGTTGATCCCATAATTCCAATAGGAAGGATTGTCTGAGTTCCACAACTGTGTTGATCCCATAATTCCTAAAGGAAGGATCGTTAGTAACTCTGTAAAGACCTAAATCCCGTAATTCCAAAGGGAAGGATCATTGAATTGATCTCGTAATTCCAATAGGAAGGATTATCTGAGCTCCACAGATGTGTTGATCCCGTAATTCCAATAGGAAGGATTTTTTGAGTTCCACAAATGTGTTGATCCCGTAATTCCGAAAGGAAGGATCGTTAGCAACTCCGTAAAGACCTAAATCTCGTAATTCCGAAAGGAAGGATTGTTAGTAGCTCCGTAAAGACTTGATCCCGTAATTCCGAAAGGAAGGATCGTCTGAGCTCCACAAATGTGTTGATCCCGTAATTCCGAAAGGAAGGATCGTTAGTAACTCCATAAAGACCTAAATCCTGTAATTCCGAAAGGAAGGATCATTGAATTGATCCCGTAATTCCAATAGGAAGGATTGTCTGAGTTCCATAGATGTGTTGATCCCGTAATTCCAAAAGGAAGGATCGTTAGTAACTCCGTAAAGACCTAAATCCCGTAATTTTGAAAGGAAGGATCGTTGGTAGCTCCGTAAAGACTTGATCCCGTAATTACAATAGGAAGGATTGTCTGCGTTCCACAGATGTGTTGATCCCGTAATTCCAATAGGAAGGATTGTCTGAGTTCCACAAATGTGTTGATACTGTAATTCCGAAAGGAAGGATCGTTAGCAAATCTGTAAAGAGATAAATCCTGTAATTCCGAAAGGAAGGATCGTTAGTAGCTCCGTAAAGACTTGATCCCGTAATTCCGAAAGGAAGGATCATCTGAGCTCCACAAATGTGTTGATCCTGTAATTATGAAAGGAAGGATCGTTAGTAACTCTGTAAAGACCTAAATCCCATAATTCCGACAGGAAGGATCGTCTGAGTACCACAGACATGTTGATCCCGTAATTCTGAAAGGAAGGATCATGTTGATGTTTTGAGGATGATGATGTTGATGTTTTGATGATAACGATTTTATGATGATGATGATGTTGATGTTTTGATGATAATGATTTTATGATGATGATGATGTACTGATCTAAAGATTAGAGTGTGACGATGATGATGATCAGTATGTGATGATGATGACATACTGATCAAAAGATCAGAATATGATGATGATGATTCTGTTCGAGAGTTGAAGTATGATGATGGTGCTGATCACGATGTTACTAATTAGAATGTGATGATGTTGCTGATCAAAAGGTCAAAATGCTGAAGATGTCTTTGCTGATCGAAATATCAAAGTGCTGAAGATATTGCTGATCAAAATGCTGAAGATATTGGTGATGATTGAAAGGTCAAAGTGCTGAAGATGTTGCTGCTGATCGAAAGGTCAAAGTGTTGAAGATGTTGCTGAAAATGTTGCTGATCAAAAGGTCAAAGTGCCAAAGATGTTGCTGATCAAAAGGTTAAAGTGCTGAAGATGTTGCTGCTGATCGAAAGGTCTAAGTGCTAAATATGTTGCTGAAGATGTTGCTGATCGAAAGATCAAAGTGTTGAATATGTTGTTGATCAAAAGGTCAAAAGATGCTGATGTTGATTAAAGAGTTGTTGTCGTCAAATATAGAAGACGAAGACTATATGATGTTGAAAAGCTTCCAATGATTCATAGATGTGTTACCCTGATGATTTTGATGATGTCCTCTCCTACTATTGTTGTTGTTGATGTTGTTGTAGAATACCCTTCTCATTAAGGGGGAGTGTTGAAATATTGTAACTTCGAAGAATATTCTATATGTATCTTTTGTGGTCCCCGATGGTTCTACCAGGAGAACCACTTGTATTATCTTGTACCTCGATGCTTCTAATCGGAAGAACTAATAAGAGTCATGAGCTTGTCCCCTCTATTTGTAAAGGTGGGTCATTAGCACCCCAGTGTGGTTACTTAAGCCTACATGTGTAACTCGAGCCTACATGATTAAATCGAGCCTACATGTCGGATGAGTTAATTCAAGTGAACGGATGAATATAAATAGAGGTGTGGTGCTCCTCAATTGAGACATACACACTCTCACTTGTGTAGCGCATTAGTGGAGAAGAGAAGAGTAGCTAGAGAAGGAGGAGGATCAGGATTTGATCTCCTTGTTGGTTTTACCTTTTATCTTTTTGGGGCATCTATATTGAGGAAGATTTTGCTAGGTTTTTCCCTTTAGGGTTTTCCCAGGATAAATCTTTGTGTTCCTTTTGTATGGTTGTGCTTGTCTATCTTTCAGTGATCCTGTTTATATGCTTTTGTTATGAATTCGAAATGAAATACTAATGATCTATCTTAGCATATGAAAATTTAACAAATTGATGGGTTGAATAGAAACCAGTTCATTCTCTAGAATATGACCTCTCAGCTCATCCTACTTTCCAAACAATGATTCGATCTTCTTCCATACTTCTCTTGGAGTTTTTAATCCATCTAGGTGGAAGAGTAAATCCTTGGAGATATGAATGCACATGAAACCAAATGTTTCATCCAATTTGTTTAGATACTTTGAATTTTCTAGAGGTTGCTGGGGTTAAACCTCATGTACAAACATTTGTTGTGCAACATTATTTGCATATCATCCCTCTTATTAATATAGTTGAAGGGTGTGAGGATCCTCAGTGTCAAGGTTGTTGAACTCTCCATTTTGCAGCTTTAGGAGCAGCACAATTCTTCTGAATTCTTCAATTTACTTGCAAAAATGCTTTCAATTAAAAGGGAAACTAATTCAATCTCTTATAATTTGACATGTGCTCATTATCAGGGTGCTTCACACCTAGCTAGAATTCTATAGATAAATCCAAAGGGAGCAAGGCACATATACCAAGAATTATGTGGAACCTAGTTGCTTATGGTGCATCAATGGAAGTTTCGGAGGATTGAAGTTGGCCTAATTACTTGCTCTGATACCATGTTTAATTTAGCAAATATTTAGTATCTTCAGGTTGGATTGAACCTCACTATGAAATAATATTGAAGGAGGAAGAAGAAATTCAGTGTACAATGATCAAAATTTCATGGTGAAATTAAACTGACAAGTGGAAAAAAATTCATAGCATAACATTAATCTCATAATCATTAATATCTATGTAATACATCCATGATACAATAAAGGAAATTCAAATCCTCTAGGAGTGATTCGAATTCCATGACTTGGATTGACTCTAGAGATCACTAACTATGGAAAAATCACCACTGGAGACTCATTAGTGTGACTTCAGACAACTGAATCAGTTCACAATAAGCCAACTCGCCAAGGTAGGTGAGAAAAGGTGCCTAACTCCCTTAAATCATGCAAATGTGGCACTAGGATAACTGAGGATGAACTAATTGATGCCCATTGGAGCATAACTCAACTGAGACTAGAGTGAACTGATGGTGGGACTCCCAAGACTCAGTGTGGGTTCCTAAATTATAGGGATTGGTCTCTAGATCTCTAAAAACTTGTAAATTGTTGCATCAAGTGGTGGGTGGGCCCCAATTGACTTCCCCGTGGCACTAATGAAGTGGCAACATACTCCTAATCTAGGAAATGACATTTATACTATGGTGGTCAAGGGAAAATTACAATTAATCCTAACAGTTGTTGCCCATCTCCATTTTTATTCAGAGATCTGCATTCTTTCTTCATATGTCCTTTATGTCCATAGTTCTAGCACTCTATATTTCCCATTTTGGACTTGGATATTCCCTTCCTAGAATTGCTATGATTTCCTAGGCTCTTTCCTCGATACCTTTGTCTTCCCATGATCTCCATGGTCAATGCATTACCTAATATCTCACCTATGATTTTCCTTCACAGTTCATTGCTAAGAATAACACCAACAACATCATCAAATTTAAGTGTTTGAACCAGAGTAGATTTACTTACAGCCATGGCCAAGTCATTCTAGATTTATGGAAATGAGCACAAGATTAGAATATCCCTAACCTCATCATCAAATTTCACTCCTATAAAACATACTTGATTAGTAACTGTATTAAATTCATTTAAACAGTCACCAATAGATCCACCTTCTGATATATTCATATTAAATAAACACTTCATTATAAATACATTTTTGGAAGCCAAGGGTTTTTCATACATTTTATCAAATTCCTTCATTATACCGACCATTGTCTTTTATTTCGAGATATTGAAAGCCACTGATGAATCCAGGCACAATCGTATTTTTCCTAGTTCCTTTCTGTCAAGAGCATCCCATTCTTCGTCCTTCAAAGTTGTCGGTTGTTTTGCTTTTCTACCCAATGGTAGGAATAGATCGGTTTGGTACAGATGGTCCTCCATTTTCATCTTCCATAATTGCTATTTTTTAATATTAAATTTCTCAACCCTAAATGTTCCTTCTTCTTCCATTACTCCCACTCGAACCAGGAACCCTTCTTTCCTACGAGTTTACCATCCAAATAGACATTTGGATCATATACCAATTGTTAAAAAATAGGATAACATAGAAATAATAATAAAAAATATGCAAATATAAAAGACAAACACATTACAAGAGAGACGCCATTATAACATGTTTTACCCAATATAGGCTATGTCCACATAGAAATTGTCAGTCATTTTATTAAACCATCCTGCAAAATGAAGGGATACAACCTATAGCACATTCGATGCACTTCTTCTTCACCCTCCCTCGATCTCTCTCACACAATCCTTGAGATAATTTTTCACAATACTATAATACAATGCACAGTTGTATTACAATTCCTTCCTTTTATAGAGGGAATACCATGGAAAAATACCATGGGTTACCCAAAACCATGGGCATGTAATTTTTTTTCCAATAAGCAACCCAAAAAATTTATTTTGGAGGCTTCACCCCTGAACTCCCTTTCTTAGGTACATTTCCCCTATACCCCCGCGGGATCCCAGACCCCCTGGTTGAGGGGAGGACCCCTATAGGGGGGCTATTCCCCCCCTCCCCCCCACATTGGGTCGTTGGGACGAGTGTACATTAAAACTAGGGTACAAACACAACTGAACAATAATATTTTTGAATCAAGAAGATCATGCTCCACAACCAATAGGAGATAGTTGAGATGGGTGAGTGAAATTAAAGAAAATAAGTTAAATTTAAATTAAAAGAAATTAATTACATATGCATCCTCAGAGAGAGAGAGAGGGAGGGGAGAGGGAAGGAGAGAGGGAGGGAAGGAGGGGGAGGGTGAGAGGGAGGGATGGGGAGGGTGAGTGGGGGCAAGATGAGGGGATGGGGAGGGTGATAGGGGGGTAGATGAGGGGAGGGAGAGGGGGAGGGAGAGGGGGAGATATGTGGGGATGGAGAGGGGAGATAGAGAGAGGCAAAAGGTGAGGGAGAGAGAGGGATATAAAGAGGGGGAGAGGGGGAGAGGGGGAGAGAGAGAGAGATAGGGAGGGACGAAGGGAGAGAGGTAGATGGAGAGAGAGTGAGGGAGCTACATAGGGAAGGAGGGAGGGAGGGAGATGGAGAGATAGGGTAAAATAGAGAGAGAGTGAGGGAGCGAGGGACATTGAGAGGTATGTGGATAGGGAAGGAGTGAGGAAGAGTGAGGAAGAGAGCGAGAGAAAGGGGTGGAGAGGGATGGGGAGAGGGATAGAGGGAGCGAAGATATAGAGAGGGGAATAGGGGGGAGAGAGACAAATATAGGGAAAGAGGGGGGGGGGGGGGGGGGGAGAAGGGGGAGGGGGGGGGGGGGGGGGGGAGAAGGGGGAGGGGGGGGGGGGGGGGGGGAGAAGGGGGAGGGGGGGGGGGGGGGGGGGTGGGGAGAGAGGGAGAGAGAGAGAGAGAGAGAGAGAGAGAGAGAGAGATTTGGGACACCAGTGAGTGATTAGGAGATGAATAATGCCTACTTTAAGTAAAATAAAAGTGAGAGAGGGAGGGGACACCAATAAGTGATTAGGACATGAATAATGCCTATTTTATTTCAAATAAAAGTTCATTTCATTTGCATGTGTTGACACATGGAAGGGTGAATAATAGACATTAATGAATTAAATAAAGAGATAATTATACCTAGAATGACAAGTGGATTACGAAACAAGTACTATAAAAGAAGGGTTGGAATAAATATGAAAACACTATTATACACCCTAATGTTGGATGGAACTTGTAATACTTAATTTTTAATGAATGATTAGGAGTTTGGACTGAGTTAGTGGTAATTCTCATTAAAGGTTGGGAATCCTTGCAAGAGGATATTATCATCATTTTTAAAATTTCTAGTTGATACTTTATTCATGCAACCCATTCATAGGTTAAGGGTATTTGGGGAAGAAGAGTACCCATAAGGGTTGGTAGGGAGGTCATCCATTAGGCATTTGGATTAGAAAAGCAAGCATCTTGGCTAAATAACCTTGTTATCTATCAACTCAAGGATTAATCAAGTGACATCTAGTACAAGTATTCTTAAAATTGTGATTACATCATTTATTTATTTGAATGTCTAGTGAACTAGATAATATTTGACAATTTGTGGAAAGAGTCGAGCATTAATATTGCTCCCATGTACAAATATATTGGGTAATTTGGTTGGTCGAACCCCAGTTTGGAACGTACTAGGTACAATGGATTCCAAGACATATGTTTTAGAGATTATATAGATCCTTGGTGAAATTTTTATATATAGATAACTAACATTGCAATGTAGGAGATTAATAGAGATCCGAATGAAATCAACTCTTGTTATGATAAAAATATATTTTGTATGATTAAAGTTTGAATAAGTTAACTTGAGTTTCAGTTTTGCAATTTAAGCGAATTAGATCAACCTAATTGAGATATTAATGGTATCCCAAAGCAATATATAATGCGGTGTTGGTCATCAAGACATATGATTGTTAGAACAAAAGAAAAATCTTACGCAAGGGATAGCTTTTCCCTATCACCATCAGATGATGAAGGAGAGTATTATTTGTAATGAGTAACTCTTCATTTGGTTAATACTAAGAAGCATAAAACTTGGATGCAATTAAAATTATATATATATATATATTACTCATATTTGGTGTGTGTGTGTGTGTAAGATGTTTAAAAATTAAATTGTGATTAATTTAGTTATTGTATTAAGAAACTATCGCTAATGTTTAGTCAACAACTTTTTTTTTGGTAAAAAATTGTTGAAAACTACAATTTTGAGTATATATATTCGTGGGTTTAATATCCAATGTATAAATAAATAAAAACAAAAATAGAGAGAACATTTTGTAGCATGATAATTATATGAATATTTGAAAATTGCGTAAATTTTTTTTAATAAGATTGCAACAATGGAGGGTCTAGTAAATTGACTAAAGAGGTGATGGATAAGATATTTGGATTCTCAAGGTGAGCCATGGGAGTGTGAGAGTTGTCATCACTCGATGTATAATAGCTCATGCTGGTGGAAATATGAATGGAATTTGTGTGATGGGATCAACGAGTGTATGGTCCTAATAGGTAAATCCAACTAATGGTGTGTGGACCTTAGTTGTAGATGTCAAGGTTCAAGAGATGGTTAATAACTAATTAACAGTAGTGACTATACAAAAAGGGGGTAATCCTAATTTGGGGTGTGGCACTATGATATGCCCCCAACAATGAATAATCTTTAAATATTTTGGGTCTCGTCTCTATATAAGATGATGTTTCTTGGCTAGCCTCTATGAGAAACAAGATGTTGTCAAGATTAGCTTTTGAATGAGGTTCATAGTGTATACAATACTCTATGGTAATGATCGTTATGTGGTGTTGAAACATCACCATGCAAAATACTAAGGAGGCTATTGCCTTCATATCATACATATATAGATTTCCTAGTAGAATGTTGTAGTCTAATGGAGCATCTATAACCTTAATATTAATCAAAATTACTTTTCCTACAAACTCGATGAGAACAATTTGGAAAATCCCTTTGGGTGGGGAAGGATGATCATTATAAGATGGCAGTGTGATGGTTGATGGGACGAGTTCAAGGAAACCTATTTTTATCCAAGTGGAGGAAACAATACATGTGAATGTTCCTTCATCAATTATGCATCAATAATTATTCATGTTTCTAATTGTGCTAGGTATATGAAACAAAACCAAAGAGGGGAAGCATGGTTCAACATTACTCAAATCAAATTTCATCAAGCAAGAATTAGATGGATCTACTATGCCTAATGAGAATAGAAATTCACTCCTCTAAGAAGTACATGTTTGAAGGACTTCTAATGATGATAAAGCAATGGATGACTATGCCAAGTGATCGAAAATGTTATAGCTTTGATAAAATATTGTATGAGGTCTATGAACAATGCATCATAGAGGTGTATTTGGCACACATGGTGTTGGGAAACTACTAGGTCATAGAATCTACAAGAGTATATTAGTGTATGCTTGGTTATTTTTGGGTTGGATGGAGGTAACTGCAGCAGCATGCCATATTCTCAGTTACAATTTTAGAGGTTAACCTACACTAAATTCATAAAATATTTAGATAAGAAGGGTCCTTAGTTTGGGATGTATTTTGAGGAGAATGTGACCCCATAAGTTGGGCTAGGTTACCCATTTCTTGTCGGTTTATTATAACTCCTTCTTGAGGGAAAAGGATAAACAAAACTATGGGTATTTCTTGGTTGGGGAATCATTATTAGTAGGTATTATCCCATTTTGTGGGTTTGGTTCCTTAATCCACAATCATCTCTTTCATCATTTTGAATTCAGTGATTTGGGGAAAATGTTGAGTGTAGTGGAAAAAAACACCAAATAATGTGTAAGGGAAATTGGTCCATAGGACATTGTTTTTTCCTTGTTTATGTTGGTTGTCAGTAACAATTTTATGATATTGGTCCCCCAATTTAGTATTTCCCCCAATATCATCATTTTTTTAAAGGAAATTTACCCTTGGAACCTGTGGTGGGTTTTACACTTTTCTTTTACCTTCATTTTTGTTGTGGAGGAAATTGTTCCTATGGCTGGGGGTTAAGAGGCCACCAACATACTAGGGTTGTAAAGATAGATGTATAAAGTTTTGCAAGAAAACATCATCAAGATTCAAAGGTAATAAAGGCTCGTACATGGTTCACTAAATACTGATCCAATATTTCCTTTATCCCTCCTCTTGCTCCTCAATCCAAGAGACCTGCAAAACAAGATTCAACGTTCCTTAAACCAATTTGACTATATGTAAAGCAATGATAATCAAAATAACATGAAACCCTAATATGACTAGCATTAACATCTGATCATAAACAGATGAATAACATCCATTAGATGATGATTTGTAAATGGAAGAACATCACATATTTATTAATCAAGTGGAATAAGTACAAAGGTTACCTTCTCCTCAATATAGGCACCTCACGAAACCTTGATATGGATCTCCTGGTTCTCTTCTCCAAGGATCTCATCCTCTAAGCTCTGAAACAAAGGAATATGGCATCTAGGACAAAGGTAGGGGGGATGAGATTCCCAATTCCACCAACATAACAATGCAAAGGTTAAGTCCCCTTTCATGGACCCCTCTCCCTCTCTTTTATACCTTTCTGAAGAGTTAGGGTCGAATAGGGATTAGTTACAACCGAAGGATCATTTACAAAACCACCCAAACCACCCCAAATTCGAGAATTTCCTATAGTTTATATTTTTTTGGCCACTTCGGGGAAAAATTGCAAGTTTTATAAAGCAGAGTCGTGAGTGTCAAGGGAAACTCTTAGGTTTGCTTAAGAAAACTCGTGAGTGGTAAAAAAAAATGTATTTTTTATATTTCCATGCATTTTCAATGGTTGGTGCCTTCTGGAAAGGCTTCCCTTGTTCATATACCTTTTCTATGGTCTAGAGAAGAGGTTAAATAGAGTTACTAAACTCTATATATGGCTCCTCCAATCAATGTGTTTTTTCAGTGACTAACAGTGAATTTTCATGAAGTGTCATCATGGAAGTGTCAACATGCGATGAAAACATGTGAAAGTTGTCATAGGAAGAGATGTGTCATTTTAGGCTATAACAAATGCCCCCTAATGTATGAGGTTAGAGGGGAAGATGATAGCCAAAATACATTATAAAAAGGAAATAGTTGAGACGAGAAGTCGAAGAGACGGGGAATCCAAGATCATAGGATCAAACAAAGGTACTTGAAAGAGAGATAAATGTCATACAAAACTGATCTCTTGGACATGCATGTCCATATACAAAATATCACGATAAAGATACATGTGGATCTAACATGTGTATAACTAATGTAACTATCATGGTCACACAATATGCAAAAATCCTCCATATAAAATCTAAAGGAGTCCTGGCCACAAATGAACAAGGTGGATCCATGCTCAATAATTGATCATAGCCACAAGAATACAAGGTGGATCTATGTCTCAGTAAATGTCATATAAAGTGTTACAAGGTCTTATGCAACTCGAGAAATAGAAAAAGATGCTGATGCTACTATTGACCCAAGGTCTTCAATCCAAACTACCCAAAAGTATGAATCCTAACCATGTGAATAAAGTATCTGAAGTCGAAGATGGAGGAAATCGTTTGATTAGCAATCATTGATGAGAGTCATTAACAAACGTGAGGGAAACCACCATTAATGAAAATGGTCCCCAAGGTACCTAGTACATTCTAACAAGTGTGAATAAATGGTCCTGAAGTCGAACACCTAAAGAATCCATCATGTAGGAGACATTAAGGAATTCCCACTACCCAATAGTGAGGGAAATTTCCACTAATGACTGCAATCCCCAAGGTATTGTCATAAACTCTAAATCTCATTCCAAGAGAAAGATGTGTTGAATTCGATTGGAAGAGATCCATTGGAAGGAAGGCATTAAAGCATCCTCCATCGTCCAACACAAGGTAAGTCAGAGAGTGATTCGATCTAGACCTGGTACAAAGTTTTGCAATAAGGACCATCGAAGACTTGATGTAATGAATTAATAACAAGGATTGGTCGACACAAAAGGTTAAGGAAACTGTAGAATGGCCGACAAAATTTTATCCTTGAATAATGAGCACGACACAATAGTGACTTAGGAAGCTTTGACATGAAGGGACCAACAATACAAATGTGAAATGCAGGAGACATTGACATATTCCCCATATAATTGTAAAAAGATCCAACTAGAGGAGTAAAACTCTGAAACGGGATAAGGTAAAAAACTAGAGCCTAGCTCTTGATAGACTCAAAACTGGTGCTTTGTTCAAGGAGACAAGACTTGCTGACACGATGTAAAAGACATATGAATGAACTTCCCTTTCCCTCTTTCTTGTAAAGGTTTAATGAGTCCAATAAAGCAAACTCATGACCTTTTTCATTGTTGAAAAGCTCGAAGAAGAGATAAAAGAATGCTTGATAAAGCACTGATCCATGGATTTTATGAGCCTGAATTAGTGAATGCTCGACGATGTTTTCATAGTTTTGAGAATCTGGAAACTCCAAAGAAGAATCTAAGGGGGGAATTTTTTGTAAGGTTAGTCTCGTAAGTCCGAAATAGTATAAAACAATCCAAAGGATAACTCTCTTAGCTCAAGTGAATTAAGGTATGCATTTTTCGTTGTTAGTCGGCAAGATCCAAAAAAGGGGTAAACTATCACCAAACCAACACTCCTTCAAACGACAAGCATAACGCTTTAGTTTTAATTAGTGTGAAGGGAAGCAAGATCACTCAGTGATTTTTTCCTAAATTTTTAGCGAGCATCACAATGGAATAAAGAACACACGGAATATTTTTCATGTTTGAGTCCAAACCACGAAAAAGAGAAAAGAAAATTTGGGAAGTATGCAACATTATAAATTCAAGAAAACTTTAAATAAATAAATAAAATTAAGTTGATGGTGTGAGTTTAAGCATCATTTGTATAATTTCAAATGATACGTTTTCTACTTGTGGTAGTTTAAATATAATTTATTTAACTACAATTGATACCTTTCACACTCATGTGATATGCATATTTGAAATGATAGATACATATGTAACTCGATTAAACATTGATATCGTGTGTGTATAATGTATCAATGTAACTTGATTAAACAATGATATCATGTGTGTATATTGTATTAGTGTATTGAAATAACTCTCTTGTAACATATATCGAGAGGGACAATACTACAACAAATGGAACAATTTCCCATCCTATGAGCATAGGATTAATCACCGCGTAAGCTATGGAATAATGTAACTTACATGCATGAATTTTTAAAATAAATTTTGGTATGCATATAACATTATAAATTCAAACACGGTCTTATTTATGTAATTGATGTGCCCAATTCACTTATAATGCACATGTGTGTATGTATATCCTAAAAACACCAATGAATTAAATTATGATAAGCACTAACAATAAACTTCTATGTTGACCTTCATAGAGAAAAACCTCCACAAAGTTCTAATTATGGAGTCTAGAACTTGTATTTCCTTGTAGATTGTTTCTTTGGTGTTTTTAAGTCATCACATCACTAAAATATCTAGTGAAAAAATGATTGAGAGTTTCAATTTGTAAAACTAATTTTATAAAATAAAACCATAATCCCTATTCCATTATTTTGCCAAAAATTAGAGGATGGACTTTTCTAAGAGATATTTACCAAGGAACACCTTAGAGTGGAAAGGATTTTGAAGTCAAATTTGTAAGGATAATCGTAGGTCACATACAAAATTACATATGATAATTTTAAGGTATTTTTTTAGAATAAAGGGTAATTTTTGTATTAATAAGAAAAATAGGGCTACAGCCTAACCGTTCAACCGTTAATACAAAATGACAAAAAAGTTAAAAAATGTTGCAAAATGTTTAGGCTTGTGATTACATTGCTATCAAGATACCGTATGATTAATACTTTATTAGTACTGGAAGTTGTTTTGTTCGTGTAGAGACTCAACTATTGCCCCAAAATTAATGCACTTTTACAAAACATACTATCAAAAACTTTAAGTAAAAAAGAGTCCATGCCCATGGTGGGATTTTTTCAAATGTCCTACTATAGAGGAATTATTAGAGAGAACTACTATGGTAGTTCTAAAGGTTTTTCTCAATAGTTTCCTATTATTTCCCTTATGCCTGATCCATTGCAATCAATCCAACTAAGTATTTCAGAGAAGGGTTGTGTTTCAAGGCTAAAAATCCTCGGTGTTGATCCAACTGTAGAATTTTGAATTTGGCTTGGAGGTCCTTAATTGTTTTTTCTTGTTCTACAAGCTTATCATTTGTTGTTTCCATGCTTACTTATAGAAGGATTCTTTTTATTTTGTATCCGCTTAGCTTTTCCTTGCACACATCTAATTTCCTCCGCATATTCTCATTATCTATCATAATTCAATTCCCAATGTTTCCTCTTATATTCCATAGTTTCCATATCTTGTGTCATTGTTTCATGTCCCTCATCAAAGATTCTTTCACATCTACACAACAAATTGTTGTAGTGTTCTTCTCTAATGGACATACTAGATAATAATAAAAAGTTGGAACCAAGCCTACAAAATAAAGGGCTTTCCTATACCAATCAGGAGCCATAAATCCCAAACCAAGTATGAGTCCAGGGAAATAATTGAGTAACATATAGTGCAGGCCTTTCTCCTAAGCGTGGAAATATAAACCTTTATTCCAAAAATGAACATGATTTCAACAAGTCTATAGACAACAAGGTGGTAAATAAGGAATATAAAATATAGAACAGTTCTAAGGGTGACAAAAAGAGATAGTGCAAGTAGACCCAGAATGGATCACCTCAAGTGATATACCTTTTAATATTATATGAGAGCCCCACATTGAAAACAAACCAAACCAATGATTCACATAGAAAACAGACAAGATAATAATTAGAGGAGATAAGTCAAGATTAAAGGTGGAAAGGAATCTAACCAAGCCGTGATAAATCCTTTTAACACAAATATTAGGAGAACCGTAGAATTGAATGAGAGGCCATGTTGCAACTAGATCAAAAGGAGGATCAATAATATAGTCTCAAATATTATTCGTGGTGATAGACGAACCCCATACCAACATGGTGACAAGAGAGCTAATCTCAACCTTCAGACTTCAAGCTTAGATCTAGAGCCATCACTCAAAAAAAATCACAAGAGAATCAAGTGAAGAAGAGATCAAATAAATGAAGTGTAAGTGAATTCCTGCATGCCAAAGGTAAACACAGTATTCATTTCATTAAAGACCAAAGGGAGAGATATTTAAGGGAGACAACACAATGGGAATTACTCCTTGGATATCGATCCTTCTCTATGTAGGGTGGAACACACATTTATAATATCATGATGTTCAAAGAGTGGACACTAAACTTAGGGGAGGAACATTATGTTCTCTACCCCCCATTTTTCAACTAATATCCCTTCCCTAAGACAACAAACTTTCTTAGCTTAAGCATCTACTACTTAATTTAGATATCAAAGCACATGGAACCAATGATCCTCCTTATTTTTTCTTGTTAACACTTGAATTTGCATCATGGTTCTATTTATCCAAGTCTCTTTTAGGAGGATTTGATCCTAAATATGCTAAATTATGATCATGGAATCACCAACTATGGTGAGTGTGTTTATTCCTTGTTTTCATCTTAACCAATCCCATCTAGAATGGCATGCTTTCTGCCTAATTGTTAGATTCCTTACCTAATACCTAGGTAAAGGATTATTCCTATTTTCCGTCAGGGTCGTATAGAACGCCCTCCACTCCACCCCTGTACTTACCACCCCTATAAGTTTAAGGTTTGTAATTTCATTCTATTCATCTCATATTTTACCTCAATTGATTAAAATTATTTAATTATATATATTTTATAATACAGTTTCAATAAAATAGAAGGGTTTCAAACTTTAGCATTGCAAACCCTAGTGTGTTTGTGGCTTCTCTTTTGTTTTATGTTGTTGCAAACTCCAAGAGTAGAGGTTTATTCTCTCTACTATTTGACAATGGGGTTTTTTTTTCCAGCAAATGGATATTTACCGACTTTATGTATTTATATATGGATATTTTGGTTATATATTTAATTGGGACCACTTATGTATTTGATCTTAAGCCATAAAATTAAAATAAAATATTTTTGTATTTGCAATGTGCATTGTACAATAGCCATGCACCCACACATTTTTCTTTAAAACACGCCATTTGGGGAGACTTTAAAAAAACATTATCGACTTTAATGATGCACACTATAAGGTGAGTACGCAACAAAAAGAGGAATTAGGTGGATAAAAAGGTGATCAAAATGAATGTTTTCTTTGAAACTTTTCTAATAGTGTACTTCTTAACAATAATTGCTAGCATGTTTCAAACATAGATTTTTCATTTTTTTTATGTTGTGCACGAACAAACAAGGTGGTATTGGGAGTTGATGATGGGAGGATTATTTTTTTTATAAAATTGCAATGGATATCATGGAAAGAACACATAAATGATATTTTAATTTATATTACATAAATCAATCCAATGACTCCAAGAATCAGGTTTTACATAAGTCAAAGCAAGCATTTCTGAAACAACGCTCCAGAACTTGAATCTCACTAGAGGCAATCTAATGGGTATGCACTTATTATTTCTTTGAATTGTATGAACCATAGTGCATGAGGGTGCTTTTTCTCACCGTCATAATGAAAAATGTAAATGATTATCAATTTATCCCTAGTTCATTTAAGTGGTGTTGGGAGATAATGAGAGGAGGATTATTTTTTTTATAAAATTGCAATGGATATCATGGAAAGAACACATAAATACTCTTTTCATTTATATTAAATATTTAATCCAATGACTCCAAGAATCAGGTTTTACATAAGCTAAAGCAAGTATTTCTGAAACAATGCTCCAAACCTTGAATCTCACCAGAGATAATCTAATGGGTATGAACTTAATGTTTCTTTGAATTGTATGAACCACAGTGCATGAGGGTGTTTTTCCTCACCATCAGAATAATGAGAAAGAGTATACCTAAACCAACACTACAACATAACCCTATGATTAGGGCCCTTTTTAGCTCCTTTTTTGAAATCTACTAACACTATTAGTGTTTTTTTTCTTTATTCTTTAGGCAAAAGAGACACTACTTCATGAGATGGTTCTTTTCTCGGAGTTTTTAACACCTTGTTTTACAAGTTGATGCTAAATTTGGAACTACTTAGAGTGGAATTTAGCACCTAGTTTATCTCCAACTTTTGTGTCAGGTTTAGCGCTATGTTTTTCTTCTACAATAGAATCTAGTTTTGCTCCCAAAATAGTGCCTAGTTTTGCTCCCAAAATTGTGCCTAGTGCAACATCTGGTTTGTTCCCAAAGTAAAGCCTAGTTATGATCCTAGAATTGTGGTGATGATGATATATATGACGACGACGATGAAAATGACGATGTTTATGAAAATGAAGATCATGATAATGATGTTGAGGATGATGTACATGATGACGATTAGAATGAAAAGGATGATGGATAAATAATTATGATGATAATATGTGTGGTCATGACAATGAAATGAATGATGTCGGTGATGATCATGATGATGACAATGAAAATGACGATGACGACTATGATGGTAATGATGATAAATAGGTTATCAAAACAAATGAATATGATGATGATAATGATGGAGTTGACAATTATTTATTACCCGTCCATAGTGCTTAAAACATCTTGAAGGTGCCTGCATTCCCACTAAGAGGCCAAACATAATTGATGTAATGCATGTAAGGTATTTGGATGCCTTTTTCATGACAATGATGAGGACAATGATGATGACAATGATAATGACGATGATGATGTCTATGATGATGACAATGACAATGATGATGCTGATTTCGATGACAATTATGATTATGAGGATGATGATTACATGATAATGATGATGATAATGATAATGGTTGTGACAATGATAGGAATGATGTGGGTGGTGATAATGATGACGTTATTGATGATGTTGTTGATGATGATGACTATGAGAATGTAAATGATGATCTCAATCATGATGAGGATATTGATGGCGATGATAACAATGACAATGAAATTAAATCAAATGTTAAATTAATCAATTGAATATTATGATGATGATGATGAATACGATGACGATGCATCATAATGAGTTTAAAAATTCATTACAAGATGATAATGGTGAAAATGAAAATGATGATGATGATGAGGATGTCGATTATATTTAAGACCCATCCATAGTGCTCAAAATGTGTTAATGGTTCCCACATTCCCATTCAGAGGCCAACGCTCCTTGGAAAAATTAATTTAAGGTAGTTGGATGCCTTTTTCATGACAATGATCATGATGACGATGATTATGATTACGATGACTATGATGATTACAATGACAATGATTATGATGTCTATGTTGATGAAAATGATGATGGAATATGATGTTGATGTTGATGACATTGACGATGATGACTACAATGGAAACAAGGATGGTGGTGACAATGAGATGATTAATGGTGTTGGTGATGACGATGACGACCATGATGATGGGAATGTTGATGATGTTGATATATATATGATGATGATGATGATCACAATAATGATGGTGGTGGTGATGATGATGATTACAATGATCATGATGATGACAATGGCAATAAGTCAAACATTAAATAAAATGAATATGATCATGATGATCGTGATGATGACGATGATGATTATGATGATAATTACTATGATGATATGTGACAATGACAATGATGATGATAATGAAAATTTATATGAAGATGATGATGATGATGATGATGACGACTATGCCTATGACAATGATGATGTAGACAGTGATGATTACAATGAAAATGAGGATCGTGGTGACAATGATATGAATGATGATGATAATGGTGTTGAACTTCACAATGATGAGCATCATCATAATAACCATGGTGAGGATGATGCATGATGACAATGACAATGGCATTGATGATGATTTAATTATAATATGTTGATGATGATGATGTTAAAAATTACTTAAGACCCATACATAGTACTTAGAACATCCTAATGATTCCCACATTCCACATAGAGGACAAATTTTCCTTAACTAAATTCATGTAAGGTGATATTGGGTATGGGTTATCATAACATTTCATGTTTATGGAGGTTATGGGTTAATGGATGCGTGGTAGTGGTAAAGGGGTTATAGAATATGGGTTGTATTGGTTAGATATTATGGACTCTAATAGTTATGGGTTACAAGGGTTTGATACTATATGGATTAGGAGGTAGGGTTGATAGAGGTAGGGGGTTAGACTTTATATGAGTTAAATATTAAGGGGTAGTGGTTGTTATATATTTAGCTTGAAAAGTGTTCAAGTTTATACATGTTGGATATTATATACAAGATTCTCATTATATGTTATAGATGTTAAGGATTTGGTGTCATAATTATACATTAAATTTTGAATGATATAAACCCTGAATTATTCACTAGTATAGATTCTAACCCTCACAATACTTAACCTGTATCACTATATATCAGCATTTAACCATAACCATTATCACTTTAATCCCCATCCCTTAATATCTAACCATTATCATCCTTGAATCATATAAACCCTACACCTATAATCTAAAACACTTAATATTTATTTTTCTTACTGTTATTATCCTTAACACTTAAACTCCAATCCTTACCCACTATAATCTCTCTAAGTCAAACATTCTCCTAAAATATATTTCTAGTTTTGTAAAAAAATAAAAGAAGGTAGAGATTGGATTTAATAAAAAATAGTAACATATTGGATCATTATGTATTATTCCTTTACCTTAGAATATATTAATGATATACTTATGGAACATATAGTAAGTTATATTGTGACCATGGAGGTATCATACCCATTATATAAAGGATTGAATATGTTCTTAAAATGTTTTTTGGCCATGTGAATAATATTAAATAGGTTTTGAGTTGTTTATATCAAAATTTTCTTTGAATGAACTCTTCCCAAATTAATTATCATGGTAGTTCTATCATTGATTCTAAGAGGGATAATTCAGTCAAGTTTTTATTTTTAAGAATCTAATTAAATTATCAACCACTTGGTCCTTTTCCTCAATCTCATTGCATATTTTGTTGGTCTCAATTTGAATATGTTGGTCCAATACTTCATTTTGCTACAAAAAATAATAATAAAAATTGGCCAATTATGATCAATATTTGATCCCAAATCAAATGCTTGGTTATGTTCAAATTTTGTTTCCTAATAATATATTTTATAAGCATCGTCAAATGTTTTTTCAACTATGCAATCTTTTTGGTGTCTTGAACAAAAGTTGTATCCTTCTCAATTATTTTCTCTTGGCACTTTTTAATCTCAATGTCTCTTTCTTTTATAAATGACTTCAAATCAACAATATCCACATATTTTTCAATTTAATATCAGCTTCCATATTCACCATATCCTTCGAATTTTTAGACACATTATTAACCAATTATGCTTCTTGATTTGTTCCGTGACTCTAGGAAAATTCGAGATGTATAATATTTAGTATTGGACTTTCCAACTATGGAGATTGATTGTCTGATGTTATTGCTTCATTTTATTCTTTCAACCTAACAATTATTTAACCCAATCTTATATTTTGGTATTTCAATTTTCAAACTCATGCATAATTTGGTCTTTATCCTTTTGAATTGTCACTAATCCCTTATTTTGAATATTCTTTGCATTATAATTTCGATTTCAAGCGCTTAATTTCTAAGTATTTGTCCTTGACAACTATCTTCATAACCTCCTCATTCCTTAGGTTGATCCCAAGTCTAGTTGTTTTTTCCTCCAAATATTGAATCCTTAGTAATCTAGATCTGCTAACAACCTTTTATTACTTAAGTTGTTTTTCCAATTTCATGGCATTCTCATGTAACCTTTTTACGTTAATAGTAGCCTAAATCAAGTCCTGATACACCACATTACCAGTCTATTTATGCCATTCAATCATGTCAATTACATGCATTTTGTTCCACACATACTTAATCCTAGTGGTATAAAGCTCATATGATTTAAACTCAACATTACCCTTATCAACCCTTGGTTTTAGAATAGTAATATCAAATTTTTTTTGTCATGATAAATTAATGTTACCAATATTGTAATTGTTGGGTCATCATAGAAAATATAGGATACAGTTATTTCCTTAATTTACCGCACAATTTGTTTATTAAGGACATCTCAAAAAAATGTCCAAAACTACCTTTTTTGGACCTTATCCAGCCTTTATTTCCAATAAGCCCTGTTTATTTTCACTTCTCTTAGTCACATTTCCTATTGTAGAGGTTATTAAAGTTTTAGTAAGAATTACTATAAGGATATGAGGGGTATGTCCCCTAGGGTTTTCTTCAAGGAGAGATTCAACTCCATTTAAAATTTCTTCAATCCCTTTCTCCATTTTATCATTTTTGTGGATAGGCTCATTTATTGACTTTTGATAGACACATTTGACCTCTATGATTAAAGTCTATTATTGTTTTATCCTTGATTTTGTGGTATAACAATCATCCAATTCATATCTTCCATAGTTGCACCTTTCTCTAGATACATAACCATACTAGAAATTATCTTTGCTACCTCCTCCATTCCTATAAAGGTTTATAATGATCAATTGTTATCACTTGTCATATTTTGTCTTTTTCTACTAGTGGCCCTCTTTTGATTTCTTGTTGCTTCTTTTGCTACATATTTTTACCTTGAAAAATCTCTTGGAACTCTTTCCAACTTCCTTGTTAACAATAATTCTTTCTAATTATATATTTGTATGATGAATATAAGAAAAAGACTTGATTGCAACCCTCAAATAAAAAATAATATTATATGGTTCATATTTCCATGACTATCCTTTCTCTAAATTCATAGACTACAATTTGCAGGGAAAATTTTAGGGGTGAAATTTATACCATGGGATATTTTTTTATGTTTTCTTCCAAAACAAGATTCACCAATTTCCATTTTTTTCTAAATTGATTCCCCCAAATTCCATGGGATAATGTTTTTTTACTCTAAAAATCGCCAAAATTTGTCGAAAAACTATATCAAGTCCTTAGAAATTTGAATATTTAAAAAAATTCACCAAGCATTTTATGGTTGCAAATTTAATACTTATAAGATTCGCCAAGGTTTCTACACTCTAAGAAAATTATTGATCCTTAAAATTTTCACTGACAATTTCTTCAACTTCAAGGAAAATTAAATTGTTGTTGACTATACATGAACATCAATCGGAAAATTAAAATATTTATCTAATTACTAGATGAAAAATGAATATTATCATAAATTATCATGTATCAAATGTACTCTAATGCGAAGATTTTGGGTGTTAAGAATATTGGTATTAAATATGATTCAACTTCTTACCCATAAATTCTTATGATGGTATGATCTTTAAAGATAAAATCTAATACCTTGGTATGAGGGATTAATGGAAGTAACCTATTACACTATGGGATTAGTCAAGGACGATGATCCCCAGGGAATAAAAGGTAAGCAATATACATAAACATATCAACAAAGATTTTAATATCCTCATTCTTTCAATGATTTTTTACTTTTGGTGTACATTCTTTCACTAACATTAGGTTGCCTTATTAGTAAAACTTGTTTAGGTCTTAATGCTTGAAATTATTAGGTTGAAAGTACATGATATAATAAGTATGATTGATATTTGAAGTATTTTAGGGATTGGAACCGAATTAGATGGCTAAGAGTGACATTTGAAATGCATATTGGTGTAATCATAGTTTTCAAGAGGTGCATCACCTACGACATGAATTTTGTGCATTAGCCCTAAAATTAGTTCATCCACTATATTATCATCCTAATATCTTAGAATGAGGAAAATCCATGATATGGTTTCTCTAAAAAAATCATGGAAAATGCTAGTCTCTAGAGGTGGGGCAATCTATTGGAGAGTTAACTTCCCTAGAAAATATAGGAACATGTATCTCACTTGAATAGGGGTCAAATATATAAATTATTCTAGTAGGGTTTTGTCGTCATATGGTGTGGAAATAAACCAACATCAACATTTTGTCAATTGAGGTGGAGTTTATAAAGAATATAGCTCAAGAACCATCCTTAAACATTATGGTCATTCAAAATAATTGTATATATTATCTCAAATAGATATCAATTCTAGAAAATCTCAAGTGATTGGGATGATGACTTGGGAAATAACACACTACCAAGTGGGAATTGTGTCATGGGAGTCCCTAAAACTTCCAAATGTAGCTTGTTAAATATTCTAAGGATTTTGTATAGTAAGACATGATTTATAAACATATCATAGAATAAGTAAACCGAGTTCTCATGACAAAAGTGTTGAGCATTAGGTTTTGTAGGAATGGTAGGATTCCTTTGAGTAACCACTGAAACCAAAATGAATGATAACAATTGAAGGAAATGATGGAACTATGGAAGATAAGTGTACATGCGAGATTTTTTCATTTTCAAACCGTTAATTATATCTTTAAAGAATGAGAAATGATTTTGGATATAGATAGGGTTTAAAACTTGTCTATTTAGTAATATCGACAAAATTTGATTTTAAAATGAAATCCATTCATTGAATCTCCAAATCCATAGTTATATTGAGTGGCGGTAATGACAATTTGATCTCTTGGACAATTGTCGTCTTCTAATTGGCTTTGTTGAATCCATGTGGACATGTTACATTTATTAGCTCTTCTAATGTTTGAATAAATATCACAAATCCACCTTTGAGATGGAAAGAAAATTACTGGAGAATGAAAAGTGGTTTACTTCATCGCCTGTATCCACCCACAATTCACATGTGTCAACCGCGTGTCTTTAGGGTGGGTATATATCGTCGGTAAACTTTCCTCCTTTAAAAACCATAAAATTCTACCACCATCAGTCAATCAAGACCATTTATCTCCCTTTAATCAACGTCGTGTATTCAATTTTTTTATATATATTTAACTATACTTATTTTTAACACCAACTAATTTTAGATTGGTTGTGGGTTAGCCTCTTCTTAAAATTTATTTCCTCTTCCATTTAACACTTGATCACACATTGCAACTCAAAATTTAGAAATTTGAAAATAGCTACAACAAGGTCAATAAAGGTAGTTATGTGTGATGAATATCGCAGAACTCAAATCCATTTGGTTCAAAGACTTAAAGAGATTATAAGATAGAACTAAGGATAAAATGGGCATAAAGAGGGTGTTGTGCAAGATATAAGCATAAGAACTTAATTCTCCCCTACTTGATGGATTCAAGATGTTTATGAAATACACTTGAATCCTTCTTTTATTCCATCCCCAAAATAAAACAAAAAAATTCAATATACAATCCATCGCTCTTCCAACATTTCTACAATGTATATTGTCTAGGTGAATGATCTTTCACTAACACCTTTGAAACCAATTTGATGTTGCATTCGATTAACATCATCATCACAATGAAATTATATCAACAGTTTATCGATGTTTGATTGACTCTATAACAATGATAGATATCTCTCCCATTATATATCTATGACAAGTGATCAATGTATAAATACAAAATCTATCTACGAAAAACAGCACTTCCACAACAATTCTATGACAAGAGACCAACAACATTGTTGACATTGTACAAGCACTGCACTAACATCATTCTAACACACGATTAACACACAAACAATGGCATACCATTGTCAATGGTTTTCTTTAAATATCTAAAAGAAATCAAAATATCAATGCTCCTCGAGGTGGCATGTGTGGGCGGGTTCTTTTTTACCTTGGAGGAAATATTGTAAAGACCTATGAGTATGGTTTGGGAGTTGGAACTAATAATTATGTTGGGAGATATTCTTTGTATATCCGAATAAAAATGTCTCTTAAAATGGATATTTTCTCCTTAATATTGATTGGGGATTCCTTAATTGTCTTGTCTCAATCTCCTCAGAGAAAAAGAAATTTGGGATCAAATATCTAGATGTCTACACAATCAGATCCCTAGTCTTATTTCTCAATTATGCTCCATTCATTTATTTCATGTTAAGAGATAATTAAACTCTTCGGTGGATGTTTTGTATAACAGTGATCCTAATCTCCCCAAGAGGGGTTACAAGTAAAATGGAGAACTTTATACACTTATCAATCTTCCCTGATTTTTTTATCCTTCTTTGGAGGTGGCTTCTCTCTATAATATGGGTCAGCATGATGGAATTTTGTTTAAAATTAAAGATCTTGGAATGTGATCTGACCTAGATCATTAACTATGTTGTCATAAATTTCTTTTTGAAGCCTTGCTTCATTTCATTATCCTTATCTTTGGTATGAGGTTCATTACCTCTATCATTTCTCATTGTTGTCTGAGGAGGTGCAATTGGGGTACCTAGAATTTCATGATTTGGGAATGTTGGAGATAGTTGATCAGGATTATATCGCCTTCTCCTTCACCTGGGAAAGTGGTCAAAGTGATTCTCTTGAGGATCGTCTTTAGTACTCTTAGGTAATTACGTACAATTCACCATATCCAACCATTAGTTTTCCAATTGGTGATTCTAGGTTTCTTTGTTAGTGGAGTAGCTATGAATTTCCTGTGGGTTTTTATATTTGGATTTAGGAAAATTTATTCTTCCTTAGTGGGTATCATCGTTGTGGGGTTACTATTGGTCCTGGTTTGGAAATTTTGGGTCTTGATACATTCCTATCTGATGGGATTTTGTGTTTCGTTTAAGTCTGTTGGTTTAACACAAATAGTTGGGGTTTTCTTAATATGGATATTTTGAATAAAATTGAATATTTGGCTAGAATTATTTTAGTTATTAAGGGTGGCATGTTCAATTTTCAAGCTCAAATGGAAGATAAGAAAGAACAAATGGAGGAAATGAAAGGCTATGTTAATCATATTCTTTTTCATAATCCTGAAGTTGATTTTAAATTGAAGAAATTTGAGACCTTTTCCACTCAAATTCATTATGTTATGGATAATAAGTTTAATTCACTCAATGAGAAGGTAAGGGTATTTGAATTACAATTGCATGAAACTATTCAGGAGGTTTGTAAGCATGATTTGTATTTTCATAATTACGAAGAGATTTTGGTTGGAAAAGGTTCTAATGATATTGAAGACTCCATTGGTCATTTGGGTGACGGGTTTTGTTTGGAACAACCTATGCATTTTGACTAAGTGAATAATGTTAATGTTTCCCCTGGTGCTAATGTTGAATTCCCTCAAGATGACCAAATGGATAGTGAACACATTAGTAATGGTAATAATAAGTCTGAAGACTCAGCAATGGCTCACGAGACTCGGGTTCCTATGAATAAATACCTTTATTTGGTTGAAGAAGAGATGGATAATTCTTCTTTTGTTGCAACGGAGGATTCTTCAGGACCTGATTCTATCTCATAAATATAATTTGTTCCTTCTGTGGAGTTGGAATCCCAAAATTATTTTAGTATCTAGTTTTATATATGAAGTTATTTTGTTTATTACTGCTCGAACAATATGTTAGAATCTATAGTTGGTTGGATTTTTTGGATTTTGGAGCAGAAACTCTTTGCTTAGGATGATTGTAATTAATGGTTTTCTAGTTTTCCATACATACTTTTTTAAAATTCTATTATTGAAGTAATTTTGTAACTTTGTTGAACTTCAAATCATCCTTTTATCAATATACCAATATCCATTTTTGTTAAAAAAAAATCGATTCTTCTACTTATTTTTAAAACTTCAGTACTCTTTAGGCAAAACATTGTCGATGATGGAAAATTACTTGTTTAGACAACATTACAACAAACACAATGTCATTCAAGTCATAATATGTATCGAAATACAGTTGTATCTTGACAACCACCTATTACACCAAATAGAAAATATATCTTATGTTTTGTTGCACATCCATATCTAATTCTTATACTTAGAATAATTAGGATTTAAATCAAATCCTAAGGATTTAAGACATTTATGCAAATCTAGGAACTTCATAAGAAAAATGTTTATAATATGGATTTTTTATTCTTTAGCTAAAGCCTTGAAAATCATTGATGAATTCCTCATATTAATCTCCATACATGTAACCTTTCTATAAATTTCCAAGGTCTCCTATATATTTTTATCTCCCTTAGAAAACCATGTCTATTGTGAAATAACCAAATACTCATAAACTTGTATTTCTTTTACTCGCCATCTTCTTCTTGCATCTTTAAACAACATACTAGATCCTTCAGCCACTAGTAAAAGGATAAAGGGAGATAAATTACATCCTTATTAGAGACACCAATAAGAAATAAAGAAACCATAAAGTGAGCCAATTATTAGAATTGCAGACGAAGTTGATTGAAGGCACCCCATAATTCACTCTAGAGTTTGTAGACCCATACCTAATGGAAGTAGTAACAACCTAAGGTATAACCAATTCACTTTGTCATAAAAAATTTCAAGATCCATATTCATTACAACATCAAACAATTTCTTGGTTTTAATTTAGTGTGGGAAGGATTTTCCTATTTAAAAAAGTAATCCAAATTGTTCTTCAGAAATTACACTTCATAAGATCCCTTTTAATCTATTTGAAATCATTTTAGAAATCAAATTATATATTAGATTAAAATATTATACGGGCCCTATTTCATTAAAGTAAGAAGGATTCTATTACTTTGGAATAACTACAATAAAGTTTGAGTTTATTTCAACCAAAACCTTCATCAAGGATTTAGAATCTTCCACCATTCTTCGAAAATCATCCTTTTCCTGTTCAAATAAACCTAAATAGAATTCTATTGTGCCGCCCGTTAAGCCTAGGGATTTTAGCTATTTTTTAAGAATTTAAAATTCATTTTACCTCATCCTTTGTCTCTTTGCTTACAAGCATGCATTCATATCATCATCAATAAGCCTTATAAGTAGTTTGATTATTTTTATTATTTCTCCAATATTAGCTATATTTGGGTCTTTGAATAAGGTTTTAAAGTTTTTCTTTCCTAGATCAAAAATTTCTTAGAAGGATTTAATCCTAAACCCATATAAATTCTTGATCTCCCAAATAGTATTAACAATCCTTCTATGACATGTGAATTTGTGAATAGAAATGGTATTATGTTTTAGTGAGCTATATAGCTCTACTTTTGTGCCTCCACTCCACTTCTTCCTTATCTAGTAGAACCTTCTTTCTATTTTTTTACATCCTTGAGAGTATTTTACTCTCCCTATATGAAAACCCCAACTTCATTGTTCTCAAACAAACATTTAATACCTTCTTACACTTCTTTCAAGTCATTATTATTTTTCTAAGCATAAGAGTGAGCCATTTTTGTTTCTTCTTTCTTAATTATTTTTTAATTATCTATGAACTACTTCATAATTGATTATTCAATAATACCATCATAATGTTACCTATTACTCAAGACCAAGGCTCTAAAATCCTCCTCATCTCGCCCTGAATGATTAAACTTGAAAGGTGTAGGAGGTTTCCTACCTTCATTTTTCATTTGGAGGAAGATATGTAAATGGTCTGAAGAGATTCCTTAACCCACCAAGGATTTTAGCCTAGCGATTTCTTCCATTAAATTTTCATCTATGAAAAATATATTTGAATGCTTGTTAAAGCTTAATTCTCACACACGTACGATAATTTTTCAATTAACATAGTAAGGAGTCATCAACATATAGCATGCAACCCACTGAAGACATCCTCATCAAGATCCAAGAAGTTGTATGAGTCCAAAAATGCTAAAGAATAGTCAAAATATGAGGCTATGTAGAAAAATATCTAGTTAGGAGCGCTACTGCGCATATTACCAGCTATGTTCCCATGTAGGATATGCACATATTTTCCTTTGATATATGTGCAACTGTCAAAATAGTGGGATCTCAACCACCAGTCACACATTTAAGGCTCGTGAAGGCCCCTCCCCAACACAAATTTGAACTTATATTCTCAACATGATGGATGGGAATTCAATATCCCCCATTGTGTACCTTGAATCTAGTTCATGAGCTGATGGGGTTCACACTTGGATCTAGTTGTTTCTTTTCCACTTCTTAGCCTATAAAAGGAAGCCATGGGAATGCATCTTGTAAGTAGAAATTAGACCAATTTTATGCTATTGAATTGTGATAGATCTCCCTTATAGCTCACATATTCCCACTTGTTATAATCCCCCAAAATCCCTTGTCGCCTTCCTCCAAGGGGCAAGTGCTTCTCTCCATTGGTTATTTGATCTATATAGCATCTAATGTGGAAAAAATAAGCCTCCCTAAAGGGATTGTTTTCCTCCATTTGGAGATCATCTCTCCTAGGTGACACTGTATGTATTTGCTTGACCATTGGGCAATCTAAAGTGGTTCTTGCACATTTTTCTTGTGATGGTTTGCATCCCTCTTTCATTATTGTTTATTCAAGTTATTTTTAGTTTTTGTTTTTTTTAACTAGCAAGAGGTTGTACGATCTACTTAGAGTTATCACATTTTCTTTTTATTTCTAAATATTGGACCTAGTCAACAACCTCAAGGGATTCACCCACCATGGGATAGGTTGCACACCTTTGTGCATATTTTCCCACAACAATGCTTGGAGGATATTCCTTTATCACATATTTCTTTTATTTAGGTTGATATCAATTTGATGGATCCCACATCAATTAACTTATTAACTTCAAATAAATGACAAAAAAATTCAGCAAGGGGATCCTTTCTTGCAATCTCCCACCAAATCTCTCTTTGATTGATTTAAATTTAGGTCCACTCCAATTGTGATGTTGTCACCATTTAGTAACCCCTAATATCAAAGGAATTCCTAGAAAGGACTTCTATACCCATAAGGGCCAGAGAAGTGAATCCTTATGTACACCTTTCCAAATTATTTAGTATTGACTTCAATTCCTATCACCACAATCAAAACACTAGAAGAGATTGAAACTGGCATTACAAGGAAAACACCTTTTAAAGAGAGGTTTTATGGAACCTACAAAAAGGTATTATCCCATCTCCATTTATCATGGATTTTATTGGTGGAGGCGAGTGATCGAAGGTTTTAGTGAAGGTTTTTTGTTTCAATGTGCTTAAATCATATCAAATTCACTAGTTCATTCCTATATATGTCACATTGATGCATTATATAAATAGGTTCACAAGAAATTATTTTACTAATATATGACAAATATTTAATTCTACACCCACTATAATCAATGCATCGTAAACTCCTCAACTGAGCATGAATGGTTAAACTTGAAAGATCCATAAGGTTTCCTATTGTCATTTTTAATCTAGATCAAGATAAGTAAATGGTCCAAAGATCCTCTGTAACCCACCCAATATTTTAGCCTAGTGATTTCTTACACTAGGTTTTCAGCTACAAGAAATCTTTCCAAATGCTTAGAGACTCCATGTCAACAAATTATTTCATGTGTCTATATTAGGATAATTTTAATGGATTCCACATCAATTAACTTATGAACATCAAAGAAATGACTGAAAAAATTCAACAAGGGGGTCCTTTCTTGAAACCTCCCCCAAATATCTCTTTAATTACGAGTTAAATTTAGATCCCCTCTAATTATGATGTTTTCACCATTTAGTAACCTAGAATCTCCAAGCCCTTCCTACAAAGGATTTATATCTCCATTAGGGCCATTTAGGTTAATGATTATGTACACCTTCTCCAAATATTTATATTTGACCAAAATTCTATACATATGGATAAAACACTCTAAGAAATTGTGACTAACACTACAAGGAAAACAACTTCTAATAGAGGATTTTGTAAAACTTCCCCAAGAGATTTCTTCCTTCTTCATTTATAGTGAAGGTTGCTAGTGGAGATGGGTGACCAAGTATTTTAGTGAAATATTTTTCATCAATACACCTAAATAAAAATCATTGATGTGCTCCTATATATGGTGTGATGGTGCATTAAAGAAATAACCACATTGGCAAACATTATTACTAACCCATGATAAAATATAAGTTTAACTTAATTCTAAACAAACTATAATCATTGTGACATAAACTCGTCAGCACACCAAATCATGACTATTTAAAATGTACTAAGAGGTTTAGATATTTCTTTATACAATATTTGTTGTTATTTTAAAAGTTAAAAAAATTATCAGTGTGCTTCTATATAATATGTGTCGATGCATTCCCTATATAGGTGCACAATAAATTATTTTATTATTATGTGATAAAACACATGCTCATGCATCTTTAAATAGTAAACAAACCAATGACTATATACATCAAACACACCAAGTAAGGTTTCAAAATTTTGTAATGCAATAATGATTTTATAAAAAAAATTAGGCTCAAAAATAGAAACCAGACACAGAATTTTAGGCAATAATGATGATGCAATAATGAGTCTGTATTAGGTAATAATGATGCAATGATGATGATGATGCAATAATAAATTAGGTAATAATGATGCAATAATGAATCAATATTAGGTACTTGTTTAGCTTTTTTCACCTTATTTAAAAATAGAACAAAAATAGAAACCAGACACGGAATTTTATCATGGAAACCCATTGGGAATGCCATAAATACTTTCTATTACTGCAAAATTATATTTACAAGCACCAACTTGTTATATGCGATAACACCCAAGTTTTTTGGCTATGATAGAAGGATGCACCAACACCCTATATTCTCAGCTACAACTGAAGGATGAACTGACACCTTGTTTACCAGTAATGACTGGAACTAAGCTTCGACTTCCTAAAAGATAGTGTTACATGCCCTTTCGCTTCCCAACCTCCCTTAAACAATTATGTGTTTCTCTTTTTTCTGTACACTTTGTATTTTGCAATTTTTTGTATACAAAGACATCTTATTTGAATGACTAGAGATTTGTTTATATACCCTCAATCATGCCTCTATACCTAATAGTCACAACTCTTCATCGTGACCCTTAACTATTAAAACTAAGTTAGAATTACGTTCTCTATTATTCCTGCGAATTTAACAATATGGTTATGAAATATTTGAATTCATAATATCGATTTAGACAGGCTAACTTCCAACCCTTTGTATCATTTGATTTACAATATGTCGACAATTCTGAATCCGACATATCGATTCTGATGTCGAGAATCAACCACCAAAAATAAACTGCATATATTCTGGCGTTTATGACTCCATCGTTTCAACTTTGACTTTGTCAATTCCAAAGTCGAACTGAACTCCGTTAATTATGAGGTTTATCGATTATGATGTTGAACTTGACTTTGTCGAATCCAACTTGCTAATTCAATGTCAAACTCCAACTCCGACTTGTTTGCAACTCTGATTTTTAACTTTGGTTCTGAGACTGTGTCGAATTTGATTTCAACTCAACTGATAATGGTCAACAATATCTTGACTGGGTTGAAAATAGCTCAGCTAGGTTGACAAGGTTGATAATAACTCGACTAGGTCGACAATAGCTCGACTAGGTTGAAAATATCTTGACTAGGTCAAAAATAGCTCGACTCGACTTGGTTTACAAGGTTGGATTTGACTGATAGTGTTCAAAATTATCTTGACAATATCGCGACTAGGTCATCTAGGTTAACTAGTTCAACTTTGTCTGTCAATGGTTGACTCGGTTGACTAAGTCGAATTCGAGAGATTCGTCCATAATACAATATGTCGAAACCAACATTCAACATGTCCCACTTGCTATCCTTTTTCCTTTGTGATTATGAACTTCTTTGACATCAATGAAAATCATACCCAACATTCCCCCTTTGTCATTGATGAAAAAAAATCTCCATTCTTCTCCCCCTTTGACATTAATGACAAAGGATCTGAAGACTCCCCCTGCCATCATTTCTTCCCCTGTCGATTGTATCCATCTTTTGTGACTGGGTATGTTTTCTAGTTTTATCTTAAGAAAGAGGGATAACCCACGGCTTATGTCTAAGATAGGAAAAATATATTTGAGTTAGTGGTTTAGTAAATATGTTTGCAATTTGTTCCTTTGTATCAATATACTCCAATTTGACAATATTTTGTGACACTTGTTATATTAAAAAAATGATATTTTATTAGAAAGTGCTTGGTATAACTAGATTTTTGGATATGTTAATGGAACTCGTGTTGTCATAGTGTATCACAATTGGGTCCTCATATTTCACAAGTATAAAGTCTTTGTTTCATCCAAATGACTTGAGTAGAACATGATACAGCAGCAATATACGCATCTTTTGTTGTCGAGAGTGAAATGGAGGACTGCTTTTTGCTTAGCCATGATACCAAGCAATTTCCCAAGTAAAATGTTGCGCCACTAGTGCTCTTTCTATCATCAATAGTTCCTTCCCAATATACATCAATAAATTCCTTCAAAGTGAAGTCATTTCTTATGGATACCATAAAACATACTCCATAGTTCCTTTCAGATATCTAAAGATTATTTTTACGGATGCCACATGTGTTTCTTTGAGGGAGGATTGAAATATGGAAACCAATCTTATAGACTGCATCACATATGGTCTTGTATTTGTTACATATACAAAACTACCAATAATTGACCTATGCATGGTATGATCTACTTCCAAAGACTCATCGCCCTTGCTTAATTTACAACCCGTGATATGTTGTTTACACAACATATCCCACTTCATCAAATGAATTGGGAACCCCTTTCATCATTATTAAGGTAATTTTTGTTGTTATTGTTTTGTTATGGGGTATTATTTAAGGTGCTTTCATCCTTTTAATCTTATCATGTTTGAAACTTAAAAAAATTCTCATTCGAAGCCTTGTCTTTTTGTTTCTGAATTGCGAAAAATCCACTATTTTCTTTCAAATTTATATTTTTGTGATCCGCATTCTGCAATCTGCAAAAGAGGAAAGCGAAAGTCCTTTTCTTTTAAGGTTAGGAAATTTTCTTTCCCACAACCCGCAACCTGCAATGTGGATTGTGGATATTGTAATTTATTTTATTTTCCATTTTTACCTTTCCGCAACCCACAACCTACAATGTGGGTTGCGGATGTTGGAAAATATTTTTGCAATAAAACTTAAATTTTCTGATTCTGCAATTCCACAACCCACAATGTAGATTGCAGAAATCGGAAACTCAAAACACAATAAAATTTCAAAATCGCACATTCGCGATCCTGCAACCTGCAATGCAGATTATGGATTGCAGAAGCAAAAAAACTAATTTCTGGTCACAAATGTTATCCCACAATTTCGTAACCCGCTATGTGGGTTGCGGAAATAAAAAATGAAAACTTTGTTAAAATTTCATCTCTGCAATTTCTTTTCCCCCTTCAATCTTAACCATTGATCTGTTTGGAATCTACAGTTTAAATTCATTTTGTCGGTGGGATTGTTAATTTAAATAGTTCAAATTTTCACTATTTTTTCATCATTTTTAACCTACATTTTTTACCTTGGAGAAAGAATTTTCTATGAATTTTCATCAATCCCACGATTTCTCTTGCTCTTAAGCGATTTACTGGTGAGTCTTTTGAATCTCTTGCTTCCCATTGGTTTAATTTCAGTGATTTTTCTTTGGGTTAAAATTGATTGTTTCCTATCATTTTTACCAGGATTTACCTCATACCATGAAACTATGTTGAGGAACACAAGGTCCAAAACTGCTCTCAATGAGCAAAAGAACAAAGAAGCCAATTTTGGAATCTTTATGACACCAGTAGGCGGGTATCTGAAACCTATCATCTAGACTGTTCTAGGATTTGTGCCATTTTCAACAATGATGACTTCTGTAGCATCCCACATGACCGGTAGGCCTTCCTGAACCTAAACAAATCACAACTCCATGCTATAGAGGCCATGCATGCTTTCATTCCCTATACAAACCCCATGAAGTGGATGGTCAATCATGCAAACCCCAAGGACCTTTTTTTTGATGAAAAGGCTCAAACCCAACTGACCTCCTTTCGTCCAGAGGTATTTTTAAGAGCCTACACCCTTAACCCACCTCGCCAATTTCTTAATAAGCAATTCCTTGAAGCCTCTACTACATAATATAATTTTGAGGAAATGATGAAGTCATGGATGGATAACCCTGCAGAATTCATTCCTAATCCAGATAAATTGTATCCTATCTCCTGGTTTAGGGAACCTTTTCCTTATTGTCAACCATGTTATGCAGATTGTATAGGTTACCAAACTGCACAGTGTTTAAGGTGGAATGGGTGCCTCTCATGCATGATATTCTTATCATAGGGGAGTCCTTCAACTGGGCTCAAATTCTATCAATTGTTTTGAAGGAATTGGTTGAGAAGTACCAAAAAACTCCGGCGTCTAGAAATCCCTAGAAATCCCACATTTTATCTATCAACTTATGTAATGGACATATTTTGTCCATCGTTTCCTATCCCAACCATGTGATGGAATTGGACAAGAGTTTCACCACCTGTCCATATTTATTGTTCAACATTGTGGGAGGACAACTTTGTTCCTCTCATATATGACATCTCTGACCACTTTATTGGGTCAGTGTATCAGAGGATTTTCAAAGGTGATGCACCTACTTTTTCTGAATCGGTAAGAGCACTAATCTCCACCATGGGGGATTGCTATGTCAGGGAGTATTTTAAATACATCAGGATTTGGGGTAGAAAAACTGCCCATTTTCTCCCCAGGATAGTTCCAAACAGAATGGTTCTCAAGGATATTTCCTTTAAGTTGCTGTTGCAACCACCATCCCAAAATATTTTTGTGTTTTGGGGCCCCCCTTGGATTTTTAACTATTAAGCTTATCCTTTTAAATTTTGATCCGAGAAGTTTTCATGACTTAGTCGATTTTGCACGATTTTGAAGGCTTCTGTTGAAAATTTTGAAACTTAGATTTTTTATCTGACACATCGGCTGAACTCATCGAGTCAAGTCGATGCGTAGGGGAAGTTCATCATTTTCACCCATTTTATTGCTTACTATTTCTACTTGTGGAAATTATTTTCAAGTTCATCGATACGTCAATGACGTTCTGGTCTCTGAATTGGTCCTCTCAGCTAGGATTTACTTTTCTTTCCGATGGTTTATTTATATCTTTTGATGAATCTTTGTCAGGTCATCTCATTAAATATTTCCGATGTTATCGGGGCATCTTAAAAATTCGAGCCAATGACATCCAGAGTTTTATTTTCCTTTGCCACTAGCCACACGTTAGAGGCTTTCCACAAGTTTTCTGACGAGTCTTTTTGAGATCATATGTCAATGGCATCGGTAGGACTTAGATGTGTCAATCAATACATTCGGATGCACTCATCATTTGCAACTGATGACCTTCGTGGGTTTTCAATTGATAGAGTTTGTGGAGTTTTTTATTAATTTGTTGCAACAGTAATCGGAAGAACTCCAGTTGTGGATTCAATGCCAGCGCGGGACAACTTACATCTTGTTTTCGATGAGGTTTTAAAAGGGCTTGCCTATAATTTTATCATCAGTAGGAGAACCAATTGTGATCCGATTATGTCTGATCCACTCCTGAAGTTTGCCCAACACTGTCGTTGCCATTGTTTGTGTTTTGATGATCCTTTTCGATAACAGTTTTTCACCTTGGCGCTAAAATGGCATTTACCCATGGTCATTTAGGTTACCGTCTACTGCATTTAATGCGGTTTATGGAATTTTTTATTTAATCCTCGGAGGGGTTGTTTTACGGTTATTTTCATTACCATTTGGAGCGTTGGAATTATGTTCCATTGGAGCCTTTCAAGCTATCAAGAGCCACCCGGATTTCCACTGACTGCACAGTTTTTCTCACCAACCAGCGAGCTCTTACCTACTAGGTAGGATTCAAGATCCACCTTTTTCGATGTTTTGGATAATTTTTTATTGGGTCTCCGTTGAGTTCTTGTCTACGGAGTTAGGGTTTTCTTGCGGTCTTGACATTTATAGTCTCATCTAAACCTATAAGAAATCTAGTTTCCATACTCATAAACCTAATAAGTTTTCTTTCCCATGGGTCATCTCACACCGTGAGCCCTACTCTCAATTGTTATGATCATGACCATGGTGGGGGGGGAATTCCCTTAACTTTTTGTTGTAATGTCAAGCCTATAAGAAAGCCGAAAGTGAATTTTGTTTTTCAAATCCTAAGGTCTAGAAATCATGTGTGATGAAGTCTGTTGAATTTTTGAAGATGATTTGGTAAAGGCATTTTATTGAGTTTGCTTAGGCTTATCCCTCATTCTACAATGGTAGTACATCTCTGTATCTTTATTGGTAATGTGTGCATGCTACTAGACCATGATATTTTTTAAGACAGTCTTTTGTATGTTTATATTGCATCTTCCACCTTTGTATAACACCATTCCCAAGAAGGGGAAGAAAAATGTTCAGACCGCAGAAGGGGATCCAGAGGTAGAAATTATATCCAAGTGTGAAATCATCTATGAAAATACAAAGGCTATTACGAGGGTTGAACTAGAATTCAAATGGGGCCAACTTTATTAGATGATCACAGACAAGAAGTTCCCAGATGTGGGTTTGGAAGACCTACCGCTATATGCGAACATCAAGATATTTGGCATTAAAAAAGTGGCTACACGCCCTGATTTATTTTCATGTGCCGAAGTGATCGGTTGGATTATATCTCAGACGAATGCAGCTACCCTAGTTGTGAAGAACATGGAGAAGAAGTTTTTTTCCTCTTTTAGCCCCGCATACATTGCCAAATCCTACAAGCTACTAGTGGCTCAGGTCTTCATGATGGATAAATGGATAAAGGATCTGAATATGGATGTATTTGACTATGTTAAAAGGATGACGTTGACCAAGAAGCAGTTTTGCTATAAATATTTAGGAAAATATGAGACTGCTAATTTGCGCACCCCTTACTGTCTCATAACATTAATGTTAAATAGGATTTTTAGCCGAGCAAATGGGAATATATATAAGATAAGTTTGATTCCCATAATATATCATGTATCCATGCAAGGTACGATATTCAACTGGGCAGACATTGTGGCAAGTAACCTTAAATCTTGGATAGTTGTAGCCCTGGGGGTATGACCCAAAGGAAGTCTCAGTTCTACATGGGATCTTTCTTGATAGATTATATCATGTGCACTCATCCATTCCCAAAGTTGAACTGTGACTGGGATCCAACCAACACTCCTGTATACTCTGCATACCCACTCTTATGGGAACACATGTATCACAGTTTCTACTAGGCTATCTGCGAAGATTTTTTGATACCGTTATACGGATTGATTTTTGTTGAAGAGTGTAACTACATGTTCAAGGAAGCATTGAATTTTGTAGGAAAATATGGGAAGTTTTTCTTCTCCAAGGAAGGCTTGTACTTAAGGATTTATGGAGGATCCAAGGCCCTTTCCTTGCTACCAAAATATGCCATGGATTATGTTATTCACAAAGAAGTAGTGAGGGTGATGTATATAGATGGCATCGAGAAATTTCTCTTTGACAGTAAGAAGGTCATCTATCCACAACTACCAATTTTCATTGGTAGTTATAAGTTTCACAAGGTAAAAAGTGCTCCTAATTTTGTCAAAGAACTAGAAAAATTCCATTTCAGAGAAAAGAGTTTTCATAGAAATGATGCATGGGACAAAGTATCAAAATATTGTGCGTTAGTGGGGGTGCATTTTGAATACGCCCATCAGTTTGATAAGGAGGAATAATTATATAGTAATTCACATAACATGACCACCTTGAATAAAATATTCAAGAAAAAGATCACAATCACGGGAGGCAAAGGCAGTAGCAGCCGCACCTCCAAACAGCAGACACGAGAGAAAGAGGTTGCCAAGGAAAAAGAGGAAGAATCCCGAAAGTTAGTTAAGGAAGCATAGAAATTGATGGTTGAGGAAGCACAAAGAGAAAAATATTAACAAGCACTAAGAAAGAAGGAAAAAGAAAAAGAAACGATGCAAAATGAGGCTTACCTAGCAAAGAGAGAGGGAGAAAAGGCTGTTGAAAATGCTGTTGAAGAGCCTAAAAGGAAGAAGGAGGAAGACCAATACTGGTAAAATATGGAGCAAAGGTCAAGCCCAGGATAATCCAGTGGATTCATTTGTCCCATTAAGTAGCACAATGACAGGGAACCTATCTCCCTCGATAGAACCTGGATTGATACCTTTTTTTCCATCCCGGGAACATGCTGTAGCCAACCTTGACACAATCTTTTTTGACTTGAATAAGAAGATAATAGTGAGGAGAAAAGAAAAGAGAATGAAAATGGGTTATCAAACTGTAGTTGTCATGGTGACTGAAGAGACAGTTATGCATAAGGCCGATGAATACCCTTAACTTCTTGTAATGGTAGGCTTAGCAGTATCTCAAGCCAATGAAGTTAATGTTGGGAAGATGGTTGAGGATGATCAGTAGTATAAAGAAAAGGTGTCCCGGATAAAAGAAACTATAAGGAAAGAGAGAGGAGAGGGTCAGGACTTAAAAAGAAAATATGATGATACTTTGTCATAGTTTGAAAAACTCAAGGAATCATACCAGATGTTGAAATCAGAAAATGATGCATTAACACTATCAGCTGCAAACATTGAAGGAGAAAGGATAAAACTTAAAAGAAAGTTCTCGGAGTTGGAGGAGCAGAAAGCTATGACCAACAGGAGAATAGAAGAACTTGAGGCTCAAAACAACCTGCTAGAGGAGAAAATCAAGGTAGCCAAAGAAAAGCATTTTGACATCACTCAATTATGCAGTCAAGCCTTCCTAATGCAAAAGAAGATACACCAGGTTCATCTAAAATTGGTCAAAGAACTATACAGAATCAAACAAATAGAGGTCATGCTAAAGGAAATAACAAATACATCGTCAGAATTCAGGAAATGGGTATTGGACGTTATAGAACTGATTCAAAGTCAGTTAACTTGGATGGAAACCAACCCCATTTTTCCAAACCACTTTCCCCAGAAAACAACAGCAGGGTTGAAGATGGAGCTGGCAATCTTAGATCTCAGCAGCAAATTCATAGTGAGATTGCACACCGCAATCAAGAAGACTGTGGAGAGGTGCAAGGAGTTTTACATGAAAATGAGTGCCACACATAACATATTCCAATCTTTAACAGCCATGCAAATTCAAGAATACCCAGGAAAAGAACAACATTTTAAGAATTTGCAAGACAAGTTGCAAGGGGACGAGCAAAGTATCTAGAAGGTTGAAGCATTAATGAGGAAGTCATTAGAACTTGGGTTGCACAGGCCTATGTGCATAAATATATTTTAGATGAATGGTTAATATAGACCCAACTAGAGGTAAAGGAAATCAAATCGCATCTCACCAAGCATGAATTGACTACACGCATATTAGAGCCAGTGGACTATCGAGTCATAGATGTTGAAGCTCGTGCATGGGGCATTTTCATTAAATCATTAGTTGAGCCCTCTTAAATTTGTCATATTCACACGTGGCATTTAATATGTAATATTTTGTATGTATTCCAATTTTCCTAGTGAGCACACTAGAGGACAAAATTTTGTAATTGAAGAGTTAAGGAAGCCCAAGAGGCTACGGTAGATAAAAGGTCATTTTGTAAAAGTATAAGTAGAGGTAGAGTAGAATAGAGAATGGACTTTTTTCGACACACCTATATGCTGAAATTTTTTGTAATGAGAACTACTTATTTGTATAAATAAAGAGAACCAATATTTTGGCTGGAGGAAGTATTGTATGAGCTTAAAGATGGATTATGTGGATTGCTAAATGTGAACTACTTCTGTTTTATCTTGCTACATAACTGTGAGATCGTTCCAACCTGTTGAATTATTTCTGCAGTTTATGAATGGTTTTATTTTTTGTTTTGAATCTTGTGCAATAAATGAGTAATGGATGTTTCTACTTAACAAAGCTATCTTTGTGTTACTTTTCTACTGTATTTATATTTCAAGAATTTAACAGCTATCTGTAGGATTGTATGTGCAAACAATACAGTAAATTACTCATTCTTATATAAACTTTGCTCCTTGGGGATAGGATAGTTAGAATAGTTTAGAATAGATTAGTTGTTTCTTTGCTTTTGTAGAGTGATTATGGGGCGGCAGCGGTAAGACAGAGGGAACACCTGCGCATCTCTAGTGAGGTTCTTACCCACTGATCACTTGAATTTAGTTTAGACACTTGAATTTCATTCCTAAAACATAAAATTATATAAACGCTGGACCGGGCCACAATTGGTAAAATATTTTTAAACATTTCTTTAATTCTATGGAAGTTGGGTCACTAATCGGATGGATTCCCCATTCCAAATGATATACGATCTACTTGGGAACGGTTATTGGGGAGAATCCCTACTGTCGGTACCTGATATTTTCCAGGCATCAATAGTTTTGGCACTAGAAGGAGAGCCGCCAGTGCATGGATGGAAAAGGAAATCCATTTACTTGAAACTATTCCACTGGTTGTGTGCAGGTTGTTTCCACACACTTTCGAAACTAAAGCATCAACCTAGTATTTTGGCTTACCAGCAAATCCTATAACAAATTGGGATACTTTTGAAAGATTTTTTAAAGGCAAGTTTGGTAGCCAAAGAACCAAAGTCGCTCTCATGAAAGAATTGCTTGCTCTAAGGATGGACAAGAAAGAGAAAGTGCAGGATTTTAGTCAGAGGTTTTCTACCCATTTAAATAATTTTAGTGCTACCATAAAACCTATTGAAGAAACGTTAATGGAATATTATACTTCAACACTTTCCCCATACATGGCAATGTTTGTTAAGAGGTCAGTAATTCCTTCTTTGGCATAAAATTATGAAGAAGCCAAAAAATTAGAGGTTGAACTTAAAAGTATAAACAAACATACGGCAGAAACAGATACAATGACTTTTAGCAGTAAAAAACATTTGTTGTTGACTAGACCTAAAGAGGAACATTCAAGTGAATTAGAAAATGTTGTTAAAATGGTACAAAAGCTATCAAACAAGATTGTTGATTTAGAAAAGGATAAAGAAGCTAGTTCATCCAGAAAGTAGTTCAAACCTTTTTTCAAGAAAAGAGAGGAAGGTGCCACATTTCAACCCCCTGTATATAGTTTTTTCTCTTTTAAATTTTAATGAGGTAGAAATGGATAATGTCTGTACTTTTCATGAAGACCCTCATTCTAAAAAAAAATTGTCCACAATGGATCAATCCAATGACTCTGGTTATGAATCAAATACTAGATGCTCAAATAACAAAGCCTGAAGTGAAAGAAGAGAAAACAAATGAACCGGAAGAGGCACATCAAACAACAATGGTATTGTGGGACTGTGCGCCTACGTTGGGGTTAGAGGAGGAGGAACCTATGGAGGAAATTCAACTTTCAGCATTTAATTGCAAAATGAGAAGCAAAGGACCGATAATGATTGAAATTTTATTATTGCCAAATATTAGGAAGATTCAAGAAAGTATGAAGAATATCAGCAGTAATACCCAAACACCGCCTAAGTCTGGTTTGGTCACCTCTAAAGAGAAAGTTACAGTAGTAATTAAGCCTATGAATGCTGTGGAAAATAGAGCAGAAAGTAATAAGAAAAGTTCAGCAGAATGTGATATGGATATGAGATAATAGAGGATATAGAAAACAAGACGAAACACAATTCATTGTTTGTCACCACATTTAAAAGGATACCAAAATGAATTTTGGAAACTTATAAAAAATTTTAATGCTTTTAATATCAATTCAATTCCTAGACTGCAAAATGCAGCAGCTGATTTGTTAACTACTTCTGACGCAAGATTGGTGCCTACTAATAAAAAATGCTCAATTGAATTAATTTCCAGGCCATCTGTACCAGACAATGTCACCAATTTGAGGGTATTCAATGATGATCAACAAATCTTGGAGTTCTTAACAAATGATGAGACTTTCAAGGACTCGATGATTGATGATGAAGAACATCAAGCCAATGTTCAAAGTGGAACTTCATAACTAAAGGGGTAAGAACATTGGAAGGGATGTTTGATTTGAATAGCAAGTCCAGAAATCCTGCCAATGTCAAAACAAATAGTTAAACTATGCAGTATGAGCTAATTAATCTTGGGACAGAGGCTGAACCCAAGTATGTGAACTTGGGGAAATCTTGTTCACTGGGTGATAGAAGAAATTCATCAGTTTATTTCAACAATATAAATATGTTTTTGCTCAGACATATGAATATTTGAAGACATGTTATACCTGCATCATCCAGCATGTTATTCCTATTAAAGCGAGGGTGAAACCATTTCAGCAGCCACTGAGGAAAATGCACCCCAAGCTAGAACCCCTAATTCAAAATGAAGTAAAGAAGTTACTTGATGCGAAAATCATCTTCAGAGTTAGGCACTGAGAGTGGGTGGAAAATTGGGTACCAGTAAGAAATAAATCTCATGAAATAAGACTATGCATAGACTTCAAGAATTTGAATCGTGATTTAGACAAGGATAATTATCCAGTCCCACCAATGGAGAAAATATTACAGATGGTTTCAGGTTCTTAATTGTTCTCCTTATTGGATGGGTTTTCAAGCTACAACCAAGTATTGGTAGCAGAACAAGATAGGCTGAAAACCACATTTAGTACAAAGTGGGGAACTTTTGCTTACAGAAGAATGCCCTTCGGGCTCATCAATGTTGGAGCCACTTTCCAAAGGGAAATGGATATAGCTATCCGGAGTTTAATTGGGCATAGTGTGGTGATTTATCTGGATGATGTAACAATGTTCTCTAAGAAGAGAGAAGAGCATATGTTTCATTTGAAACAAATTTTTTACCACTGCCAAAAATATGGTATCTCGTTAAATCCTAATAAATGCATCTTCACAGTATTAGAAGGAAAGATATTGGGTCACATCATTTCTAAAAAGGGAATCTCCATAGACCCAGAGAGGATAGAAATTATAACACAGATTCCCTTACCCCACAATATAAAAAAAGGTATGCAATCTTTCATGGGGACTATAAATTTTGTTCGAAGGTTTGTCCCAGATTTTGCACAAATAGTAAAGCCTTTGCAACAAATGGTGAAGCAATGTGTACATTTTAAATGGACTGACATAGAAAAGGGTGCAATTAACAATCTCAAAGTAGCAATAGCCGATGAACCTTCACTTAAAAGTCCTAGTTTTGAGAAGGATTTTATCCTATACACTTTTTCTTCTGATAACTCACTTGCAGCAATGCTTACACAGAATGAATAAAGGGGAGATGAGTACCCCATATCGTTTACGAGCATTGGGTTGCAAGGTGCTGAATTGAATTACCCTTCTATTGATAAACATGTTTATGCAATATTTAAAGCAGTAAAGCAATTCAGGCTTTACATTCTTAAGAATAGAACCAAAGTGATTGTTCCTCACTTGACAGTTCGAACCCTTTTCATGCAAAAGGAATTGGGAGAAAGAAGAGGAAATTGGGTGACAGCTTTACAAGAATATGATTTGGAATTTAAACCAACCACTATTATCAAGGGGCAAGGTCTTTGCAAGTTAATGGCTGAAAGTCAAAACAATGAAGACGATGATTGGGAAAATGAATCTGAGTTGCATATGATTGATATGTGTCCTATATTTATAGCTCCAAAATATTGGTACATAGATATGATACATTATCTCCAACAGGGATATTTACCAGAACACTGGAATTCTAAACAAATAAGAGCACTTTGTTTAAATTCAGCATCTTATCAGATAATTGATGGAGTTCTTTTTAGAAAGAACTATGAGGGATTATTTCTGAGATGCCTGGAACAAGAGAATGCATCTAAATTTGTTAAAGAGTTACATGATGGCCCTGCTGGAGGACATTTTTCAGGAGATACTATTGCACACAAGATTCTAAGCGCTGAATAATACTGGCCAACCTTGTTTAAATATGCTCATGCTTATGTTCGAAAGTGTGACACATGTCAGAGAAGCGATGGGAGACAAGCAAAGGAAGCTGGGCCAGTGCAACCGGTCATTGTTTTGGATCCATTTGAACAATGGGTAATTTATATCATTGGAGAAATCAATCCCAATTCTTCGTTGCAACACAAATAAATCCTCAAAGCTAATTACTTCACAAGATGGGTGGAAGCAATTCTGTTATGGAAAGTGAACGAAGATGCAGTCATACACTTCTTACAAGAGAATATTATGACTAGGTTTGGGATTCCAATTTCCCTGTTTTTTTATAATGCATCTTAATTTTCATCGATTAAGATTATTGAGATTGCTAATGAGAAAGGAATGAAATTGCATTATTCTGCTAATTATTATCCACAAGGTAACATATTAGTTGAATCTACTAATAAAAATCTTATCAGAATTTGGAAGAATATTGTCATAAAAAATCAGAGAAATTGGCATGTAGCTCTTCCAAATGCACTATGGGTTGATAGGGTCACACCCAATAATTACTTAGGCATGTCACTGTGTACTTTAGTTTATGGAAAAGAAGCTATTTTACCCCCGAACATTTTATTGTTGTCTTCTTAGTTATCCCAAGCATCCCAAGGGTCTGGTAGTGAGGTTTTACAAGCCCAAATTAATACATTGATGAAAATTGAGGAGTCTAGGCTCAAATCCAAAGAGAGGTTTGAACACCATTAGATGATTGTACAAAGGTGGTTTGATAAATGTAAGTCCGGGAACGGAAGCTTTGAAGTCGGATATTTGGTTCTCAAGTGGGATCACACGCGTGATGAAAATGGCAAGCATACCAAGTTTCAACATCTATGGATTGGCCCATTTAAGATTACTGAAAATTTAGGCCCATCAACATATAATTTACAAGATTTACAGGGGTGGGAAGAGAATATGTATGTCAATGGTTTGGTTCTCAAACCTTACTTTACCTAATTCCTTAGAGGTTTTTTGTACCTAAATAAACCCTGCGTTTGTTTTGATTTCTTTTAATTGTGTTTGCTTTATTTCTGCTGATTTAATTTTCTTTGCATTTGATTTATTTTTTCTTTGATAAAGTTTATTTTCATTTCAGAATAAGCCAGCTCAGATTTTGGTGCTTGGGGGTCATTGGAATTTGGACAAACTGCCTATATTTTTAATCCAGAAACTGCTCATTGGAATTTATCTATGTCAAATTTTTATCGAAACAATATTCTTTAATTTGATAGACTGTTGAAGGGAATTTATTTTAAGAACACATTGAAGTCCTATTTTAAACCCTATTAAATAACTGAGGTAGAAGAGGTTTAGAATACTATTTTTGGGCTCAACCCACTTCACATTAATATATGTCCTAGGAAGCTTGCCGTAAAGGACCCACGGAAAGGAAGCAGAATGGACAGGTGTATGGTATTCAAAATAATCTCATGCCACAAATGAAAGCCAAAAGGATTAATAGAGAGAGTCATACTCCAAAATAGAAAATATATCAAAAGGATATACTGAAAACATAATCAGTAAATGATTAGATTGCTCAAAGGTTCTTCTCCATCCGTGAGCTGAAACAAATTGTCACTCACACACAAGGACACCATGGATGGAAGAACCTACATCAAATTTCAAATACAAAAGGAGCAATATAGGAGGACTCAAAAGACAAAAGTCTTAAGCATCAAAAGAATGCAAAAGGCATGGGAATGAGGAACAAACAAATACATCTGTCCAAATTCTATTACGATATTGTGGTGTCTTAGACGAAAGAAATCAAATGCAGAGGTAAATGAATCTCACATCTTGGCCTTAGAAGAGTTATCGAGACTTTGAAAACCTGGTTACCATACCCAAGGGACTAAAATCAATTAGATGTTTTGAATCATACATTCCTCGAAAGGGTCTAGATTTTTAAATAATTTTGATGGGATAATTTAGTCTAATGAAAGGTCATGAAGTAGTTTGTGTTTTGAAATATAGTTTTTATAGAGATTTGTGTTCACCAGCCAGTCGCCAATTGTTGCTGCTGCAACCACCACCCCAAAATATTTTTGTGTTTTGGGGGCCCCCTCGGAGTTTTAACTGTTAAGCTTCTCCTTTTAAATTTTGATCTGAGAAGTTTTCATGACTTAGTCAACTTTGCGAGATTTTGAAGGCTTTTGTTGAAAATTTTGAAACTTGGATTTTTTATTCGACACATCTGTTGAACTCATCGAGTCAAGACGATGCATCAGGGAAGTTCATCCTTTTCACATGTTTTATTGCTTACTATTTCTGCTTGCAGAAATTATTTTCAAGTTTTTCGATATGTCGGTGATGTTTTGGTCTCTGAACCGGTCCTTTCAGCTAGGATTTACTTTTCTTGCCAACAGTTTATTTATAGCTTTTGTTGAAGCTTTGTCGAGTCATCTCATTAAATATTTCCGACGTTGTCTGGCCATTTTAAATATTTGAGCCGATGACATCGAGAGTTTTATTTTTCTTTGCTTCTAGCCACATGTCGGAGGATTTTTGCAAGTTTTCTGATGGGTCTTTTCGAGAGCATATGCCGATGGCATCGGTAGGACTTAGTTGTGTCAACTGATACGTTCGAATGCACTCATAATTTGCAACTGATGACCTTCAGGGGTTTTCAGCCAATAGAGTTTGTGGAGGTTTTTATTGAGTTTCTGCAACGGCAATCGGAATAACTCCAGATGTGGAGCCGATGCCATCGTGAGACAAGTTACATATTTTTTTCGATGAGGTTTTAAAAGCGCATACTGATAAGTTTATCATCAGCAGGAGAATCAATTGTGATCCGATTATGTCAAATCCACTCCTGAAGTTCACTCGACATTCTCGCTGCCATTGTTTGTGTTTTGATGATATTTTTCGATAAAGGTTTTTAACCTTGGTGCTAAAAAAGCATTTACCCATGGTCATTGAGGTCACCATCTACCACATTTAATGCGGTTTATGGTGTTTTTTATATAAGCCTAGGAGGGGTTTTTTATGGTTATTTTCATTACCGTTTGGAGCATTGGATTTCTGTTTCATTGGAGCCTTTCAAGCTATCAAGAGCCACCTAGAGTTTCACTGACTGCATAGGTTTTCTCAGCAACCACTGAGATCTTACCTACTAGGTAGGATTCAAGATCCACCTTTTTCCTTGTTTTGGCTGAGTTTTTATTGGGCGTTCGTTGAGGTCTTGTATACGGAGATAGGGTTTTCTTGGGGTCTCAACATTTATAGTCTCATCGAAACCTATAAGAAAGCCAGTTTTCATACTCGCAAACCTAATAAGTTTTCTTTCCCATGGGTTGTCTCACACCGTGATCCCTTCTCTTGATTATTATGATCATGACCACGGGGGGATTTTTCCTTTAACTGTTCTACCTTACTTACCCTCGTTGCTCAGTTTTGAGCATTAAGATTTCAGGGTTTTTCATTAACGAGGCACCCATTCGAGCATTTTGCCGACTGAGCCGCGTATGGTTCAAATTATTGTGTAGCAAGAGGGAGGGGTTTCACCATTGGCTGAGGAAAGTTTTAGGGTTTTCTCAGGCTAGGAGTTCAGGACAGTCCATTTGCTATGTAGAGCCATTAATCGTCTGTGGGTTTTTCTATGGTTTCTATAAGGAGAATCCTTGGCACTTTTTGTTGTAATGTTGAGCCTATAAGAAAGCCGTAGGTGATTTTTTTTTTCAAAGCCTGAGGTCCAGAACCCATGTGTGATGAAGTCTGCTAAATTTTCAAAAATGATTTGGTAAAGGAATTTTATTGAGTTTTCTTAGGCTTATCCCTCATTCTACAATGGTAGTACATCTCTATATCTTTATTGGTAATGTGTGCATTCTACTATACCATGATGTTTTTTAAGGCAGTCTTTTGTATGTTTATATTGCATCTTCCACCTTTGTATAACACCATGCTCAAGAAGGGGAAGGAAAATGCTCAGACCGCAGAAGGGGATCCAAAGGTAGAAATTATATCCAAGTGTGAAATCATCTATGAAGATACAAAGGATATTGAGGGTTGAACCGGAAAAATTCAAATGGGGCCAAATTTATCAGATGATCACTGACAAGAAGGTCCCAGATGCAGGTTTGGAAGACCTACTGCTATATACGAACATCAAGAAATCCAGCATTACAAAAGTGGCTACACACCTTGAATTATTTCCATGTGCCAAAGTGATTGATTGGATTCTATCTCAGACGGATGCAGCTACCCTGGTCGTGAAGAACATGGAGAAGAAGTTTTTTGCCTCTTTTGAACCGCATACATTGCCAAATCCTGCAAGTTACCAGTGGCTCAGGTCTTCATGACAAATAAATGGATAAAAAGATCTAAATATGGATGTATTTGACTAGGTTAAAAGGATGATGTTGATCAAGAAGCAGTTTTTCTATAAAGATTTAGGAGAATATGAGACTGCTAATCTACACACCCCTTACCATCTCATAGCATTGATGTTAAATGGGATTTTTAGCCGAGAAAACGGGAAGATATATAAGATAAGTTTGATTTCCATAATATATCATGTATCCATGAAAGGTACAATATTCAACTGGGAAGACATCATGGCAAGTAGCTTGACATCTTGCATAGCTGCAACCCTGGGGAGTCTGACCCAAAGGAAGTCTGAGTTCTACATGGGCTCTTTCTTGATAGATTGTATCATGTGCACTTATCCATTCTCAAAGTTGAACTATGATTGGGATCCAACTAGAACTCTTGTATACTTTGCATACCCACTCTTGTGGGCACACAGGTATCACAGTTTCTACTAGGTTATCTATGAAGATTTTTTGATACCGTTATACTGTTTGATTTTTCTTGAAGAGTGTAACTGCATGTCTGAGGAAGAACTGAAGGTTGTAGGAGAATATGGGAAGTTTTTCTTCTCCAAGGAAGGCTTGTACTTAAGGATGTATGGAGGATCCAAGGCCCTTTCTTTGCTACCAAAATATGCCATGTATTATGTTATTCACAAAGAAGTAGTGAGGTAGCTGTATATAGATGGCATCGAGAAATTTCTCTTTAACAGTAAGAAGGTCATCTATCCACCACTACCGTTTTGCATTGGTGATTATAAGTTTAACAAGGTAAAAAGTGCTCCTGATTTTGTCAAAGAACTAGAAAAATTCCATTTCGGAGAAGAGAGTTTTCATAGTAATGATGCATGGGACAAAGTATCAAAATATTGTGCGTTGGTGGGGGTGTGTTTTGGATACACCCACAATTTTGATAAGGAGGAAGCAGTATATAGTAATTCACGTAACATGACTGCCTTGAATAAAATATTCAAGAAAAATATCAGAATCACGGGAGGCAAAGGCAGTAGCAGTCGCACCTCCGAATAGCAGACACGAGAGAAAGAGGTTTCCAAGGAAAAAGAGGAAGAAGCCTGAAGGTTAGTCAAGGAAGCATAGAAATTGATTTTTGAGGAAGTACAAAGAGAAAAATATGAAGAAGCACTAAGACAGAAGGAAGAAGAAAAAGAAAGGATGCAAAATGAGGCTGACCTAGCAAAGAGAGAGGGCGAAAAGGCTATTGAAGAGATTAAAAGGAAGGAGGAGGAAGTAAGACCGGGAAAATATGGAGCAAGGGCCAAGCCCGGGATAATCCAATGGATTCATTCGTTCCATCAAGTAGCACAATGACAGGGAACCTAGCTCCCTCGATAGAACCTGGATTGATACCTTTTGTTCCATCCCGGGAACAGGCTGTAGCCAACCTTGACACAATATTTTTTGACTTGGATAAGAAGATAATAGTGAGGAGAAAATAAAAGAGAATGAAAGTGGGTGATCAACCTAAAGCTGTCATGGTGATTGAAGAGACAGTTATGCATAAGACCGATGAATACCTCGACTTCTCAAAATGGCAGGCTTAGTAGTAGCTCAAGCCAATGAAGTTAATTCCGAGAAGATGGTCAAGGATGACGAGCAGTATAAAGAAAAGTTGTCCCAGATGAAACAAACTATAAGGAAAGAGATTGGAGAGGGTCAGGACTTAAAAAGAAAATATGATGCTACTTTGTCAGATTTTGAAAAACTCAGGGACTCATACTAGATGTTGAAATTAGAAAATGATGCATTAACACTATCAGCTGCAAACATTGAAGGAGAAAGGAGAAAAACTTGAAAGCGATTTTTCGGAGTTGGAGGAGCAAAAATTTGCAGGAAACAGGAGAATAGAATAACTTGAGGCTCAAAACAACCTACTAGAGGAACAACTCAAGGTAGCCAAAGAAAAGTTGTTTGACATCACTCAATTCTACAGTCAATCCTGCCTAATGCAAAAGAAGATACATCCGGTTCATCTAAAATTGGTCGAAGAACTATATAGAATCAAACAAATAGAGGTCATGGTAAAGGAAATAATAGATACATCGTTAGAATTTGGGAAAGGGGTATTGGAGGTTATAGAACTTATTCGAAGTCAATTAACTTGGATGGAAACCAACCGAGTTTTTTCAAACCACTTTCCCTAGAAAACAACAGCAGGGTTGAAGATGGAGTTGGCAATATTAGATCTCAGTAGCAAAGTCGTAGTGAGATTGTACACCGCAATAGTGAAGAATGTGGAGAGGTGCAGGGAGTTTTACATGAAAATGAGTGCCACACATAACAGATGCCAAGCTTCAACAACCATGCAAATTCAAGAATACCCAGGAAAAGAGCAACATTTGAAGAATTTGCAAGACAAGTTGCAAGGGGACGAGCAAAGTATCCAGAAGGTTGAAAGCATTAATGAGGAAGTCATCAGAACTTGGGTTGCACAGGCCTCGATGCATAAATATCTTTTAGATGAATGGTTAATATAGACCCGACCAAAGGTAAAAGAAATCGAATCACATCTTTCCAAGCACAAATTGACTACATTTATATTAGAGCAAGTGGACTATCGAGTCATAGATGTTGAAGCTTGTGCATGGGGCATTTTCATTAAATCATCAACGGGGCCCTCTTAAATTTATCATATTCACATGTGGCATTTATATGTAATATTTTTGTATTTATTCCAATTTTCCTAGTGAGCACACTAGAGGACAAAATTTTGTAATTGAAGAGTTAAGGAATCCCAAGAGGCTAGGGTAGCAAAAAGGTCATTTTGTAAAATTATAAGTAGAGGTAGAGTAGAATAGAGAATGGACTTTTTCCGGAACACCTATATGCTGAAACTTTTTGTAATGAGAACTACTTCTTTTTATAAATAAAGAGAACCAAGATTTTGGCTGGAGAAAGTACTGTATGAGCTTAAAGATGGATTATGTGGATTGTTGAATGTGAACTACTTATGTTTTAGCTTGTTGCATAACTATGAGATCGTTCCAACCTATTGAATTATTTCTGCAGTTTATGAATGGTTTTATTTTTTGTTTTGAATCTCGTGGAATAAATGAATAATGGATGTTTCAACTTAACAAAGCTATCTTTGTGTTATTTTTCTACTATATTTATGTATGAAGAATTTAATATCTATCTATAGGATTGTATGTGCAAACAATACAGTATATTATTCATTCTTATATAAAATTTGCTCCCTGGGGATAGGATAGTTATAATAGTTTAGAATAGATTAGTTGTTTCTTTGCTTTTGTAGAGTGATTGTGGGGAAGGAGCGGTAAGATGAAGGGAATACCTACGCATCTATAGTGAGGTTCTTACCCACTGATCACTTGAATTTAACTTAGGCATTTGCATTTCATTCCTAAAAAATAAAATCACATAAATGGTGGACCAGGCCATAATCAGTAAAATAGTTTTAAACATTTCTTTAATTCTACGGAAGTTGGGCCGCTAACCGGACGGATTTCCCATTCCAAATGATATACGATCTAATTGGGAATGGTTATTGGGGAGAATCCCTACTGTCGGTACCTAATATTTTCCAAGCATCAATAGTTTTTGCGCTAAAAGGAGAGTCGCCAGTGCATGGATGGCATAGGAAATCCATTTACTCAAAACTATTCCACTGGTAATAACTCTGAAACTAGTTGTTCTAAAGATTTCATTCTCGAAGAATGAGTAAACCCTGAAGTAGAAACTACAGAACAACTCTACCTTGTTCCTTTTGAAGTAGTCAATCACTTGAGAAGACACACAAGGTCTTATGTGAAGAATCTTAGAGAATTGCAGACAATCCCTGAATTACCAAGAAGGAGAGCTCCCAGAAGAGTACCCACTTACACGGAAGATTCGATTTTGGTGGGAAATTTTGAAGAATTGGTGAATTTTTCCTTACAAGAAATTGTTCAACCACTTGATCAGTTGGGACCGGATTCCCTGGTTTTTTCACCTTTGCAGTCATTGATTCAGTATCCACCGCAATCGCCTCGCACAATCATGGCTGGGAATGCACCCCCAAACGCTAATCAACCTAATCCACCACCATCTTGGAGAGCTAGAACTCCATTCAACCTGGCTGCTCCTTTGCATGCTTTGCCTCAAAATGTTGATAAGTCATTGCCTAAGTTTTATCCAAGAAAAGGAATTTCTGTAGATGATCACTTGCATATTTTTTATTTGGATCTATAACTTTTAGCAGTAGAGCATGAAGATGTAGTGTGCAGGTTGTTTCCACACACTTTCGAAACTAAAGCATCAACCTGGTATTCTGGTTTACCAGCAAATTCTATAAGAAATTGGGAGACTTTTGAATTATTGTTTAAAGGCAAGTTTGGTAGCCAAAGAACCATTGTCGCTCTCATGAAAGAATTACTTGCTCTAAGGATGGACAAGAAAGATAAAGTGCAGAATTTTTGTCAGAGGTTTGCTGCCCATTTAAATAATTTCAGTGCTACCATAAAACCTGTTGAAGAAACGTTAATGGAATATTATACTTCAGTACTTTCCCTAGACATGGAAATGTTTGTTAAGAGGTCAGTAATTCCTTATTTGGTAGAAACTTATGAAGAAGCCAAAAAAGTAGAGGTTGAACTTGAAAGTATAAACAAACATACTGTAGAAACAGATACAAGGAGTTTTAGCAGTGAAAAACCTTTGTTGTTGACTAGACCTAAAGAGGAACATTCAAGTGAATTAGAAAATGTTTTTAAAATGGGACAAAATCTATCAAACAAGATTGTTGATTTAGAAAAGGATAAAGAAGCCAGTTCATCTAGAAAGTCGTTCAAACCTTTTTTCAAGAAAAGAGAGGAAGGTGCCACATCTCAACCCCCTGTATATAGTTCTTCTATTTTAAATTTTAATGAGGTAGGAATGGATAATTTCTGTACTTTTCATCAAGAACCTCATTCTAAAAAAAATTATCCACAATGGATCAATTCAATGACTCTAGTTATGAATCAAATACTAGATGCTCAAATAACAGAGCCTGAAGTGAAAGAAGAGAAAAGAAATGAACCGGAAGAAGCACATGAAACAACAATGGTATTGTGGGATTGTGCACCTACTTTGGGGTTTGAGGAGGAGGAACCTATGGAGGAAATTCAACTTTCAGTAGTTAATGTCACAACGAGAAGCAAAGGACCAATAATGGATGAAATTTTATTACTACCGAAGATTAGGAATATTCAAGAAAGTATGAAGAATATTAGCAGTAATACCCAAACACTGCCTAAGTCTGATTTGGTCACCTCTAAAGAGAAAGTTACAGGAGTAATTAAGTCTGTGAATGTTGTGGAAAATAGAGCAGAAAGTAACAAGAAAAGTTAGGCATAATGTGATATGGGATATGACATAATAGAGGATATCAAGAAAAAAAAATTGAAACACAATTGTCTTTCACCACATTTAAAAGGCTACCAAAATGAATTTTGGAAACTTATAACAAATTTTAATGCTTTTAATATCAATTCAATTCCTAGACTACAAAATGTAGTAGCTGATTTGTTAACTACTTCTAATGCAAGATTGGTGCCTACTAATAACAAATGCTCAATTGAATTAATTTCCAGGTCATTTGTACCAAACAATGTCACCAATTTGAGGGTATTCGATGATGATCAACAAATCTTGGAGTTCTTAACAAATGATGAGACTTTCAAGGACTCGGTGATTGATGATGAAGAACATAAAGCCAATATTCAAAGTGGGAACTTCATAACTAAAAGGGTAAGAACATTGGAAGGGATTTTTGATTTGAATAGCAAGTCTAGAAAGCCTGCCAATATCAAAACAAACAATTAAGCTATGGAGTATGAGCTGATCAATCTTGGGACAAAGGCTGAACCCAAGTATGTGAACTTGGGGAAATGTTGTTCACCGGGTGAGAGAAGCAAATTCATCAGTTTATTTCAACAATATAAAGATGTTTTTGCTTGGACATATGAAGATTTACAGACATATGATACCCGCATCATCCAACATGTTATTCCTATTAAAGCAAGGGTGAAACCATTTCAGTAGCCACTGAGGAAAATGCACCCCAAGCTGGAACCCCTAATTCAAAATGAAGTAAAGAAGTTACTTGATGCGAAAATCATCTTCAAAGTTAGGCACTCAGAGTGGGTGGAAAATCTGGTACCGGTAAGAAAGAAATCTGCTGAAATAATACTATGCGTAGACTTCAAGAATTTGAATCATGCTTCAGACAAGGTTAATTATCTAGTCCCACCAATGTAGCAAATCTTACATATGGTTTCAGGTTTTGAATTGTTCTCCTTGTTGGATGGGTTTTCAAGCTACAAGCAAGTATTGGTAGAAAAAAAAGATAGGCTGAAAACCACATTTCATACAAAGTGGGGAACTTTTTCTTATAGAAGAATTTCCTTCAGGCTCATCAATGTTGGAGCCACTTTCCAAAGGGAAATTGATTTAGCTATCCAGGGTTTAATTGGCCACCGTGTGGTGGTTTATCTGGATGATGTAACAGTATTCTCTAAGAAGAGAGAAGAGCATATGTTTCATTTGAAACAAATTTTTTACCACTGCCAAAAATATGGTATCTTGTTAAATCCTAAGAAATGCATCTTCGCGATATTAGAAGGAAAGTTATTGGGTCACATCATTTCTAAAAAGGGAATCTCCATAGACCCGGAGAGAATAGAAATTATAGCACAGATTCCCTTACCCCACAATAAAAAAGGGTATGCAATCTTTCATGGGGACTATAAATTTTGGTCGAAGGTTTGTTCTAGATTTTGCACAAATAGTAAAGCCTTTGCAACAAATGGTGAAGCAATGTGTACAGTTTAAATGGACTAACATAAAAAAAGGGTGCATTTAACAATATCAAAGCAGCAATAGCCCATGCACCTTCACTTAAAAGTCCTGGTTTTGAGAAGGATTTTATCCTATACACTTTTGCTTCTGATAACTCACTCGCGGCAGTGCTTACACAGAAGGAAGAAAGGGGAGATGAGTACCCCATATCATTTATGAGCATTGGGTTGCAAGGTGATGAATTGAATTACCCTGTTATTGATAAACAGGTGTATGCAGTCTTTAAAGCAGTAAAGCAATTCAGGCTTTACATTCTTAAGAATAGAACCAAAGTCATTGTTCCTCCCCTAGCAGTTCGAACCCTTTTCGTGCAAAAGGAATTGGGAGAAAGAAGAGGAAATTGGGTGACATCTTTACAAGAATATGGTTTGGAATTTAAACCAGCCACTATTATCAAGGGGCAAGGTCTTTGCAAGTTAATGGCTGAAAGTCAAAACAATGAAGACGATGATTGGGAAGATGAATCTGAGTTGCATATGATTGATATGTGTCCTATATTTACAGCTCCAGAATATTGGTACATAGATATGATACATTATCTCCAACAAGGATATTTACCAGAACACTGGAATTCTAAACAAAGAAGAGCACTTCGTTTAAAGTCAGCATCTTATCAGATAATTGATGGATTTATTTTTAGAAAGAACTATGAGGGAGTTGTTGACACCATATTCAAAATTTTCGATTATGGGAGATGTGGGGGGAACAGACCTTATTGGAAAAGTATTGGGAAGGCATTCTCAAAGTTTGCAGGGGTGCTGAAAGCATCTATGGAGTGGAATTCTACCTCTGAGACAACCGGCAGTAGGAACGAGGTAAAAGACAGCGTGAATCGATGGCCACGATTCGAAATGATAAATATTGATGGTAGAAAAGGAATTTCACGGATCAGAGATTCAAGGTAAAGTGTGTCATTGGATGTGTGGAGTGCATTAAATGGGAACCACAATGGAAGGTTGAGATTAATATAAATCCAGATCAATGGTATCAAAAAATTTCATGCAACAGATGTGCTCATCCAAAGCCACTTTTCCAAATATCCAAATGGATTAAAGGACGAAGACATCTGACGACAAAGATAAGAGTATGAGCAGATATATGGCCATAGATGATTTCATGTTCCAGAATAGCATGGATAAAGTCCTGATTCCAAATCATGAAAAGTGGTACTAGCTGCAAAGATCAACGGTCACAACAAAGGAGGGGATAGATCTACGGTTGTGGTTCATTTCGCAATTTGAACTAGTGCGGATGGGGTCAGGATCTCAAATCGCAAAAAGTGGTAGGGTCCACTCCGATCGATGGTCGCAAGGAGAGGTTGATCTTGATCGATAGATAAGAAAAATACCACGATATAGAGTTTCTCACTGGATCAAGGAAGGAGGAATCGGTGGAATCTTAAAGTTTTCGAATGTGAACGGCCTCGATGAAAGTAATTTGGAGATTGACGGTGGAGGTCGATTTTCCCAAATTAAGCTACATAGGTATATAGTGAGGAAAACTTTGGCATAAAGGACCTCGCATATCCAAGGCTTAGATCGCAAGGAGAAATATCTACGGTGCAGGCTGCATAGGAAAGGCACGAAGATTACGCAGTATAGAAAACTATAAAAGGGTCTACGTGGAGTTGGAAAGGTTTGTCTTTTCCAAAGCCTCAAGATTGATGAACGCCCTAACCGCATACAAAGTGCCAACGAAGACAGACCAAAAGACTGTCTTAGAGAAACAAGGTAGGCCCCTGATACTCCCTCAGTGTTATTTGAAAATGGAAAAAGTAGGAGAAATAGAAGTGGTAGATGTAAGGGATAATGCAGAACTGGAGGTCACATGTCGGAGGGCAGAAGAAAGTCTCATGGATGAGAACACCGATATTTTTTATACCATTCTGGTGGGGGAAACCATTGAAGCTGCTAGGGGTAAATTGGAAATCCTTAAGGACCAGGGTAGCGATACATGTGGTGTTTTTAAATCTTTTTTCCATCTTTTCCCTATTGACCAAACCCCCCATTGCCCTGAGTTTGTCGAGTGGTGTGTAGACAATTTTTCTTCCACTAAGGGAGTCATTATGAATAGGTCCAAATCCAAAATCCTATGTTCATTCCACTCTCCTGTCATCCATAAAACCCTCCACGTCCCAAACGAGTTTGTCCAGATATCCCAAAAATATCGAGAAGAGAATATCATACAATTCTTCAGAGAGTCTACTGTCGAAAAGAGAGAAGATTTCTTGAGAGCTTGTTCAAAACCGAATGGTGAATCCATCATCCTATCTTACCCCATTGACCTTAGTCAATTTAATGAAGAAACTCAGTGGTGCATAGCCCTAGCCAGCCAGTTTCTAGGTCTAGATACTAATGGTTATGTCACGGAGTCATTATTGAGTCTACTGTTCATTTTGAGTACCTGTCATGTTGAACCTGAACTGCCAGGGCGATATTTTTAGTCCTGTTGTCTTAAATTTGATGAATTTCTAGCCGAGAACATTTGTTCTCAGTTAGAAAATTTCCATGGCACCAAAGTATTCAGATTCCAATCCTTTTTGTTGAGAATGTTTATAGCTTATAACGAAGAAGATTTACAAGTGCCTGAGCTAGAGATCAATGGTGATATGACTAAATACTTCTGTAAATTCATGAACTAGTTGATGGCCGAAATATACAACCTTTTCTTTCAAGAAAGGCTACCCAAGGTGTTTCCTGAGATGAGGCAAATACTGCAGTTGTCTCATAGCAAGTGTAGAGCCCCAACTGGGTCTCTTTTAACTTCTATTTACAGTCAAAAAATTTACTTTATATATACAGTTTGAAAATCTCTAATTCTATTTTATCTACTTCTAACAATTTACTGTTAACTGTGCAGGTAGCAAAGATAATCACAGCATACAACTTTTAAAATTTAATTAACAGAAATTGCCATAATAATGCTGGAAAATACCTGTAGATAGCTAGTAGGTCCACCTTTGTTGCTGCCCTTGTTTGTCATTTTTCCTTGCTTTCCCCTGCAGCCAAAAGTCCTTCCCAAGTTCTGAAACTCAACCAGTCCAAACTAGTCTTGCCACCCTGCCAACTGGCAAGGTCTCGCCCACCCAGCTTCAAAGGTACCCCTTTGGACCCCCGAGCCCAAACTGAGTACAAGCCCTCAGCTGTTGTATCCCCTCAAAATCTCCAACAAAACCCCTTCTTTGCAGCTCTCTTCTCCCAAAACTTCTCAAAAAAAACTAAGGTAAGGATGATCCCCTTCTCCTCCCTCCTTTCTCCCTCTTATCCCCATGTTTACCGACCTCTCCCCATTACTACCCCTCTCTTCATCATAAATTTACCCACCCCCTTCTATCTACCATGTAAGTCCTCGAGCCCTCAACTTGGACTCATTTGAATAATTTAAATA
>LPNX010579585.1:60272-70391 GCA_001517045.1 Pseudotsuga menziesii
AGACGAGTTATGTAAGCGTAGCTACTGCTACATTCCTCATGTAAGTACACTAAAAGTAATAATTCACATACATCAATCATAATCAAGGAACTTATTATTTACCGACACATGTTTTAGCATAGTTTACAAGGTATGATCCATTAGCTTACTGAAATCCATGTTACGACAATTCATACATCACTGATTTACGACACATACTAACCAAGGGTTTTACACACCTACAGTTAGATCTTGTTTTCACCCCTACTTCACGCTACATCTATCTACCTACATCTTTACTAACTTCCACATCCTATCCTGTCCTCTGCTGGACTACCCTAGAATGTCAAGCCATGATTGGTTCCAGCTAGAACCCGTAAGCGGAAGTGTCGACCACATCGACCAAGCTTCCCCAGTAGGAAACCACCAGTCATCATCACACACCTTGGGGAGCGTGCCGTAGCACAGCCCTCCCATGACTCTGGGTTTCGGGGATAAACGGTGGGTAAAGCCTCCACCCCCCTAATGGAACAAGGGACTATGTCTACTCGACATAACAACAACGTTGCACTTGTACTTGGTTTGTCATCGTATAACCGATCTGGGCGGTTGAGTTTCCTGGAACTCTACCCCACCCATGTCATAACATACATCATAATAAATAGCATAATAACCATATGAAAGTAAATAATGCATCACTCGCATACCGTTTTATCTTTCGAATTCCATGTCCCCGAGGCCCTCCCACCTCGTAGGATCCAGCTATCACTTAGCCGTTTCAACCTGTAATTCAGTCCTCGACATACAATATAGGATATCGTCAATAATCCTCGATATGTACACATATATCTCATCATAACATGACAACAATAAACGCATTCATTTGCCATGCACCTGGCATAACATTCATTATTTCAACATATATCTGTAACGGTATCCACGTACCCATCATTCAGTAATTTCCATTTATTTGAAATAATTAACACATGATACATATCTAAACATGACTACCGACCATAATACTATCATCACACACACACACATATATATATATATATATATATATCGGCAAAATAATAGAACCATATGTCCACAGTGTCGTCAAACCAACGAGGTCTCACAATCTAACAAATACAACATATAATAGTAGTTCAGGTAGAAATGTCAAAACGGGGTGTTACATACACCCACCCTTCAGGAAAATTTATCCCGAAGTTATGATCAAAATAATGTGGGATAATCACAACGCATAGTCTCTGCGTCCTCCCAGGTAGCAGACCCCGGGCTATATCGGTCCCACTGGACCTTAACTTGGTCCACCAAACGGTGCCTCAACTGTTTAACCCTGCAGTCCAATATAGGTAATGGTTCGACCCTGATGGTTCCCTCATCCGAAACCTGCAGTTCCTTCCAATTTATTTTATGTGACTCATCAGCTACATAATGTCATAAACAGATACATAAAAACATTATGAGTTTTGTGCAAATGGGGTGGCAACGCAAGACGATACGTGACAGGTCCAACCTTTTCTAAAATTTCAAAGGGTCCTATAAATCATGGTGACAACTTTGTCCCTTTCCCAAACCTGATGGTACTTTTTCTAGGCCTGATGCGGACAAACACTGCATCACCAACCTTATAGCTTCGGTCAATCCAATGCACATCGGCATAACTCTTCTGTCTATCCTGTGCTTCCTTTAACCGCTGTCTAATCTGAACAACCTATTCTTCCATCTCCTGAATCAACTCAGGTCCTATAATTACTCGATCCTCTAACCTTTCCCAACTCAATGGTGTCCTGCATGGCCTTCCATATAAAGCTTCATATGGAGGCATCCAAATTGAGCTATGGTAACTATTGTTGTAAGCAAACTCCACCAAAGGTAAGTGCTTTTCCCAATGAGTTTGTTGATCCATGACATACATTCTAAGCATGTCCTCCATCACCTAATTCACTCTTTCTGTTTTCCCATCTGTCTCTGGATGGTAAGTAGTGCTTAGGTTCAACTGAGTACCCAACACCGACTGCAAACTCGTCCAAAACCTGGATGTAAACCTGGAATCTCTATCCGATATAATATTCTTGGGAAACCCATGGAGACGGACAACTTCATTTATAAACACACGTGTTACATCCGTGACATCATAGGTCTCCTTAATTGGAATGAAGTGAGCAGTTTTGGTCAGTTTGTCAACGATGACCATAATGGAATCATGCCTATGAGAGGTAAGAGGCAATCCCACCACGAATTCCATGGAGATAACCTCCCACTTTGACATAGGAATGTCATGCGGCTGTAACAGTCCTACCGGGTGGTGATGATCAGCTTTTACCTGCTAACACTCAAGGCACCTAGCGACAAATTTGACCACGTCGCTTTTCATCCCTGTCCAAAAGAAGAGTTGCTTCATGTCTGCATACATCTTCTTTACACCTGGGTGCACACAATATACTTCTCTGTGGGCCTCCTTAAGGATAGTCTCTCTAATATCTCCCTCCTCAGGAATGTACATCCTCCCTTGATACCGTAGCAAACTGTCGGCTTCCAACTCATAGCCTTCAAACTTTGGTCCCACCGGTTTCCCATTCTAGAGTGCTGCTGTGACCTTTAGGTACCAACTATCTCCGAGTAGCTGCCCTAAAATTCTTTCCCTCAAATCCACCTTCAAAGGTATAAGAGAGAAAAGTCTTGGTTTTCTGCTTAAGGCATCCGCTACCACATTCTCCTTCCCTTTGATGTAGGAAATCCCAAAATCATACTTGCTCATGAATTCACTCCATCGCCTTTGCCTAGCATTTAGGTCTCTCTGAGTGAAGATATACCTTAAGCTTTGGTGATCAGACTTGAGCTCAAAGCTTCGTCCAATAAGGTAATGTCTCCAAAGCTTCAAAGCTAACATCACTGCAGCCAACTCTAGGTCATGAGTAGGGTAATTCTCTTCATGTGGTTTTAGCTTTCTCGACGCATAAGCTATTACCCCACCTTCCTGCATCAATATTGCACCCAAACCTTGCCTTGAAGCATCGGTGCAAACTATGAATTCCTTCTCCATATCTGGAACTCGTAGAATTGGTGCACTTGTCAATAGTCTTTTCAGCTCGGCGAATGCGACGTTGCATTCATCTGTCCATTCGTACCTAGTGCCCTTACGTTGTAGGGTAGTTATGGGTTTCACGATTTTTGAGAAACCCTCAACAAACCTTCTATAATACCCGGCTAACCGTATGAAGCTCCTTACTTCATGCGCATTCTTTGGCACAGGCCAATCCATTATGGCCTTCACCTTTTCAGGGTCAACAAAAATTCCCTCACCGGAAATTATATGCCCTAGGTAATGGATCTCCTTCTGATAGAACGAACATTTGGACAACTTACCATACAACTGATGCTCCCTTAAGCATGACAACACTATTCGCAAGTGTTTCTCGTGCTCCTGTTCATTCTTGGAGTAGATGAGGATGTCGTCCAGGAAGACTTGCACAAATTGATCTAAGTATTTTCGAAACATGCTATTCATGAGACTCATGAATACGGCTGGGGCATTGGTCAAACCGAAGGGTACCACCACAAACTCATAGTTCCCAAACCTTGTTCGAAAAGAAATCTTAGGTATATCACTTTCCTTAATCCGTAGCTGGTGGTAACCTGATCGTAAGTCGATCTTTGAGAAGACTGTCGCCCCTTTCATTTGATCAAAGAGGTCATCAATTCGAGGTATCAGGTACCTATTTTTTATGGTGGCTCTATTCAAATCTCAGTAATCTATACATAGACGCAGGGAGCCATCCTTCTTCTTCACAAATATTACTGGCGCACCCCACGGTGAAATACTCGGTCTGATGAGCCCTAGATCTAGCAATTCCTTCAACTGCATTTGCAACTCACAAAGTTCTGGGGCCGTCATCCTGTAAGGTGTCTTTGATGTTGGCTCTACACCGGGTTTTACCTCAATGGAAAAATCAAGTTCCCTCTTAGGAGGTAACCCAGGTAATTCCTTTGGAAATACATCACTGAACTCGGCTAACACTGGATAGTCATCAAAGGAGGGTCCCTTCTTACTGTTTACTGCTTCAACAATGTACAATTGGCATCCCTGTAGCATACATCGCTTTACGTTCATCGTTGATATGAAACGTAGGGACACATTCCATTTGATACCCTGGATCTTGATGGCCTCTCCATTGTCATTAATGCAAAGAACCTTCTTTCCATAATAGTCCAAGAAAGCTCGATGTTCCTCAAGCCAATTCATACCGATGATGAGATCATAAGTTCCGAGAGTGGTGACCGTACACTTTGACTTGTGTAACACACACCCTGAGATCCACCACACACTTATCGACACTAGGTCCTACTGCTTTCTTTACCCCTAAAGCCATTTCGACTAAGCTGAAATCGTCATGTTCGTAGGCTGCCAACCCACATTTGTCTAATGCATATGGAGAAATGAAACTATCAGTAGCGCCAAGATCAAACAATATTCTAAGCTTGACATTATTGACCGTACCTGATGATTCCACCATAGTGGATTGGTGCTCCACTTGATGGTTGTTTACTGCAGCCGAGATCTGATGCCTACTATCCCCACTCCCCATTGGGGATTTTCCTTCTCGCTGCACTGTACCAGATCGTAATTCGGGACAATCACACTGGTAATGTGGACCTCCACATCCCCAACAAGCAACCTGTAATGGAGTGGGAGAAATAACCCATTCAGACCTTTGAGAGGGGCTCCTCCCCCTAGGACCCCTTCCTCTACCAGCTGATCCTCTGAAATTCCTCACACCCTGGTGAGTTCCTATGGCTGACTGGGGCACCACCCTAGTTGCCACTGATCTGTCTACCACTGCGACTCTTGGTGTTCTCCTGTTCCCGTAGGGAGGTGGCCTCACATATCCTCCCCGAGGGTAGCTTCGAGGGGCCTTCCCCGCAAACCCTGACTGCTGAGAGTTAAATGACCTGATGGGCTTTGCACCCAACATCTCCTCAGTGTAACGAGCACAATCTACTGCTTCGGCGATTGAAGTCGGCTTCCACATCCGTACCTGAGCCCTAATCTTGGCATTGAGCCCATACACGAAGCGCTTGACCTGGCGTTCATCATTGTCCAAGTAAGGGACATACTTCACTAACTCCATGAACCTCTCTTCATACTCCTCCACCGATAGATGCCTTTGTACCAAGGCATGAAGAGCCCCTGCTTGTTCTTCCTGGTAGGATGCGGGTAGGTACTTCCCTTTGAATTTTTCCACAAACAGTTCCCATGGAACCGTGTCTGGTGTAAGGTGTAGCTGCCTTTCTTGGTTTCCCCACCAGTTCAAGGCGGACCCCTTTAGTTGAAATATGGCCAGTTTGGACTTGGACGTGGAGGTGTACTCCTGCAAGGTCAAGCACCTGGTCATTTCTTCCAACCATGACTCTGCTCGTATCCCTGATCGACCCCTTGAAACTTCTGGAAGCCTTATTTTCTGAAGTTCCCTCTTGATATCCTGGTGCGGATTTCTTGGTACTGTATTCACTTCTACCACAGGAACTTCCTCCCTTAGTGGAGGGGCATCCACTTCTACCTCCGAGGTAGCACTTCCTCTCTGTGCTAGTCCCCTGAGTGTTTCGTTTATTGCTTCCAACGAGCGCAGTATAAGGATGGTCTCTAGCGATGGTGCTGGAACATTTGGCTCAGGTAACGCCGTAGCCTGACCTTGCCCCCGACCTGCTCATGTTCTTACCATGTTTATCCCTGCTACATGGAATAATAAAATAATTAGCATATGATGACATCATGACTAATTTACCATCACACTCAACAATTAATTCAAAATGCGTCATGACTAATTTATGAGCATTTACTCTAAGAGCTATAGTTCAGGACGTTTTGATCAGGCCATCTTGAAGCCACCTGGTACTAGATATACTGCAGTAATTCTACGTAGGTTTAGGTATAGGATTCCACACAACCCTCATCGAGTCGCCATCAACTCTTCAAGATATTCAATTAATGTTTATTGCCCGCTCTCATTAACAATTAATAATTTACTAATTTACTAATAGAATAACCTAAGTTTTAAGTCTAGCATCGTGTTTACCCAACATTTTTTCATGAAATAGAATCCGTGTCCTAGCGATCAGCTCGTCATGTTGGTCTCCGTGGTATCTCATTTTCAAGATTCCGTGTCGGTCTTGCCCCTTTGACTATACATCGAAGTTTCGGCAAGGAGCATTTTCAAGAAGAAAAGCTAATCATTAAGTGTGTTACATTAATTACATTAATCAATTAAAATACTTAATAGTTAATTAATTTCCAAAATTATTTATAGTATATATATATATATTTGAACAAAATTTTAAATAATATATAAAATAAAAAAATTTATTTAAATAGTTAAACCTTGTGGGATAATGTTAAATTTTATTTATTTATTTAATAATAATTATTATACATATATATATATATATTTAAACGAATTATTAATAATAAAAATTAAATTAAAATAAATAATATATATATAAATAAATAAACGAAATAAAACCCTAGTTGCCTTAACCTAAGGCACGTGGCCTCTCATGGGCCATCCGACCAGGTAATTAAATAATATTAAAAAAAAATATTAAACAAATTTCATGGCCTACCTTACTACTACTCTACCCTACACAGAGCCCATGAAGACACCACGCGTCCTCCTCATGGCACTCCACCACCATGCAATGAAAAAAAAAACCTAAATAGGGTCAAACCCTAGCTTCGGGTCCTTTTCCCTTCACCCTTTTTTTTTTCCAGTGAGATATGCTCTGCACCTCCCATGGCGAGCGAGTTCTGCAACTCAGCCATAGTTCTGCAACTCTGGCTCAACTCGACGGCTATAAGTTCAACCTGGTTCCACTAGAACGCTAGAGCTAGCCCAAGCTCAGCTTCCACACAACGCACCAGTATGAAGGTTTGCTACAGAACTAAATGTTTACTTCAGAATTTATTCTTCCCTTTTGTCTCAGGTTGTTAGTTTTCTCCCTGCCCTGGCTTCTCGGAGCCCTCTCCCTTTTCCTACCTTCTGAAAGAGGCATAGCCAGAAGCTATAGAATTTTCTTTTTGCAAATTTTTTTTTTTGCCCTGGCCGTAGGCCACTGGGCCGGGCTGAGCCCAGGCTGCAGGCTCATGGCCTTGCTGGCCAGGCTGCGCCCAGGCCGCAGGCTCATGGCCACTGGCCGGGCTGTACCCCTGTGTAGAGCAAATGTTTTCTTCTTTGCCCAGTAGATTCGTCATATATTCATAGGAAGAACTTTTGCGTTTGGAAAAATATGGTAAGATGCTTCCATTAAAAGTTTTCTGTGATTAAAGCTTTCTTTTGCAAGGGTTGTGAGTTCAAGTCGAAAGAAACTAATTAATCCTACTTTCACCGACCCCTTTCTCTTCTTAAAACACTCAACCAGTGATGCGTTGATGGGAAGAAACGAATTTTGTCTGCCCATGTTTTGTTTCGCTCTCCTCCTTTGTAAACTAAGCTTTCAAGGATTAAATAAGTTCGTTCTGAATGCCTGTATCGTATAATCAAGGCCATGTAAAATCTTTATACATTCAGTTTCATAAGAGGAGGACCCGGCGCTTGAGGTAGAGGGTTCAAAACGTATTGTTATCATTCTTGCGATATTTTTTTTTTGTTTTTGTTTTTTTGCTGGTTTCCTAAGATATTTTACAGGATGTCCCCTCATGCGTGCAGCAACCCTAAACCCCAATTTTTAAATCCCTGGCTAGCGCATGAATTGTACTGTAGATTCTGAGATTTATTCATTTTTCAGTTCTCTGTGATTTCATGTTAAATTTTACTGGTTGTCATTTGTACAGGTGAGGTGAGAGAGTGAATGCCAATTGCCGTCCATGGAGGAGATCTTACAGAGGGATTTCATGGCGTTATTTATGAGGATCTCCATAAGCAAAAGGAATCCCAACGCAAGCAGCATCACAACAAGAAGCACCAGTCACCGGGAGGAAGTTATTGCCCGCCGGTATCATAGTCATTTTAAATCATTGCCAGGAGGTCCGTCTTACCGAAAAGGACAGATTGAGTCTTCTTGGAAAGGGAGGTTGCTCTTTTACGCCAAGTCATTTATATATATAGATGGCCAGGTTCGAGGAAAGCAAGAAGTTCGCTTCAGACATAATAAGTAATATGTTATCATTTTACATTTTTCCTATTTAAAAACATCGTTTATGGATGTCATATATTAGGCGTTTTCCATTTCTGATTCCTTTCGGGTAAGTTTTCTATATTTAACATACAAAATTTGCATCAATTTATTCACTCTGATTTAAGCTAAATGCTGCTATCTCACGTATATCATATTCTTTTCAGAATTAGTGGTATCAAGACATTTAGTCAGTGTGTGCCAGCATTAGTTAGAGCTGTTATGTAACTCTCTTTATGACTATTAAAGTTCAAAATTGTTTTTACTAGAGTTTGGAACGATATCCCAGATGTTAAAAGTCTGATAGTATTATCCTTTGAAATGCGTTGTGCTGGATGGACTATACTCGTTATGTAGACTAACGAAGGTTTGGCATCGCTGAAATACAACAGAAAATTTACAGTTTCCTTTATAGTATTTCTTCATATGTTTTGGATCAAGTATCCGAGTTCGCCCTCATGTTTGCTAGAGTTCTCTATATTTGTTTTTATTAGGCGTAGGAAGGAGCTTTCCTTTGCTCTCGAGAACCATCATTCCTAGACATTATAGAAAAGAAAGGTATGTTATCATCTTAGCATGATTTGCCGAGCACGTTTAAAGTCTGGAGCAGCAGAATAGCATATATAATTATACTCGCATCCCTACCTTTAATTATTTTTTACTGGTTCAGATAGAGATTATCATAGTTATCTATTTCACTTTTATTGGGGTGCTTTATGGGTCAACTCCTATGGCTTATGCTCTAGCTACTTGTGCGACTGATTAAGAATACTACAAATCCAATAAGCACTCCTTTTTGAAAAACAAGAAGTAATATTAAAATATTTTTCTTCTTCTTTTGTTTAGGCCTTAAAGGTTCCAGCATTCGAGCCTAAGCTCTGATACCATGTGTAGAGCCCCAACTGGGTCTCTTTTAACTTCTATTTACAGTCAAAAAATTTACTTTATATATACAATTTGAAAATCTCTAATTCTGTTTTATCTACTTCTAACAATTTACTGTTAACTGTGCAGGTAGCAAAGATAATCACAGCATACAACTTTTAAAATTTAATTAACAGAAATTGCCATAATAATGCTGGAAAATACCTGTAGATAGCTAGTAGGTCCACCTTTGTTGCTGCCCTTGTTTGTCGTTTTTCCTTGCTTTCCCTTGCAGCCAAAAGTCCTTCCCAAGTTCTGAAACTCAACCAGTCCAAACCAGTCTTGCCACCATGCCAACTGGCGAGGTCTCGCCGACCACCCAGCTCCAAAGGTACCCCTTTGGACCCCCGAGCCCAAACCGAGTACAAGCCCTCAGCTGTTGTATCCCCTCAAAATCTCCAACAAAACCCCTTCTTTGCAACTCTCTTCTCCCAAAACTTCTCAAAAAAAACTAAGGTAAGGATGATCCCCTTCTCCTCCCTCCTTTCTCCCTCTTATCCCCATGTTTGCAAACCTCTCCCCATTACTACCCCTATCTTCATCATAAATTTACCCACCCCCTTCTATCTACCATGTAAGTCCTCGAGCCCTCAACTTGGACTCATTTGAATAATTTAAATAATTAAAGTTGACTTGGACTAATTTAAATATTAAATTAATATTGCAAGGTGTTGGTTGGGGTCACTTCCCAACCGTAACTTCCAATTCAATTAGCCCCAAGGGTTAGCTCAATTGGTAAGACGTGCGCACACTCTCTCGGTACGGGGAGAGGTCACGGGTTCGAGCCTTGAGTCCTTTGGGGTTAGGCCATCTATGAGGATGGCCGGCGGTTTACCACCTCTACCATCCACTAATGTGGGGAAGTATTGATGGGTTTTCCGTGGAGATTTCCTCTGAAAAAAAACTTCCAATTCAATTAAATTTAATCCTTTTTATTTGATATAATAATTTTAAACATATCCTTACTCTTTTTTCAATATTTGACCATTTAATTAATAAATAATAAATGTTATATATATTATATAGTTTAAACTTGCA
>LPNX010579585.1:70797-151630 GCA_001517045.1 Pseudotsuga menziesii
TGGACCAAGCTTCCCCAGCAGGAAACCACCAGTCATCATCACACACCTTGGGGAGCGCACCGTAGCACAACCCTCCCATGACTCTGGGTTTCGGGGATAAACGGTGGGTAAAGCCTCCACCCCCCTAATGGAACAAGGGACTATGTCTACTCGACATAACAATAGTGTTGCACTTGTACTCGGTCTGTCATCGTATAACCGATCTGGGCGGTTGAGTTTCCTGGAACTGTACCCCACCCATGTCATAACATACATCATAATAAACAGCATAATAACCATACAAAAGTAAATAATGCATCACTCGCATACCATTTTATCTTTCGAAGTCCATGTCCCCGAGGCCCTCCCACCTCGTAGGATCCAGCTATCACTTAGCCATTTCAACCTGTAAGTCAGTCCTCGACATACAATATAGGATATCGTGCATAATCCTCGATATGTACACATATATCTCATCATAACATGACAACAATAAATTCATTCATTCGCCATGCACCTGGCATAACATTCATTATTTAAACATATATCTGTAACGGTATCCACGTACCCATCATTCAGTAATTTCCATACATTTGACATAATTAACACATGATACATATCTAAACATGACTACCGACCATAATACTATCATCACACACACACACATATATATATATCGGCAAAATAATAGAACCATATGTCCACAGTGTCGTCAAATCGACGAGGTCTCACAATCTAACAAATACAACATATAATAGTAGTTCAGTTAGAAATGTCAAAACGGGGTGTTACAGCAAGATGATAGGAGACTAGTTCCTGACAGAATTTGGAACAATCATAAGGCTATACGATTTTGTGCATCAACCTTACATTCTGCCATCCTTTCTAACTACCAGGGTTTTCTCCTTGGAATTAATCATACACAGACTCATTCTTGAAGAAGAACACTTTTTGAATTCTAGGAAGAGCTCAAATCTTGTTTTCCCCTGGGAGGTGGGGCCATACACGGTCAAGAGCAGGGTTGTTTTGCCACTGGTTGGTAACTTACTCAAAGGCATGGAATTCTCTCTAGAATAGGCTATAAACTACGATCCACATAAATTAATTTCCAAAAGGAGGAGGGTGCACAAGTGTAAGCCTTTTGAGCACACTGAGATACCCAGGATTAGAGAAGCTTCCAATTGGGACGATTTCCCTAACTCTACCACTATGGATATCAGCATAGGACGAGCCTCTGTCTCACCCATACCTTGGGACAATTCTCCACAAAGGGAGCTGTCCAAAGTAGTTTTCATAGCTAGGAATGCCTCATCATTGGTCAGTTATTCAGGGAGTTCAATGAAAAGAGGACTTTCAAAACCAATGGAGACTGATGAGGTAGATACTTCGAGCATGCCCAAAAAGTGGAAAACAGAACAAGAACAGTAGTTAGTGTAGGTTAAGAGGAGAAATATGAAGAGGCAAATGAAGAAGAAAAATGCGGAAGACCAGCAGAAAAAAAAAGAACCTGAAACAACCAAGTTGCAGATCCAAGACTATGTGTTTGATGGATAGACTCCAAATAGGCATGCCTCTAAACAATATTGGCTAGACTCTTACTGAGAAAGGGATGATAAAACTTATAATGAGATATTGAAGCTATATAATGAAGTAATGCAGTTGCCTTACCCAAATGTGGCATTAAATATTGTGAGGGACCATGCTATAGACACCCTCATCCTGGCTTTGATAGTAGGAAACAAAGTGTTAGAGGTTAGTGTGAACCTCAAAAAGGTTCCCACTACTGATATAATATACCTTAATAGGGAAACAAGTGACATATTGAAAACTAGATTACTGAAATCCATGCTACAGATATCCAAGCTGGAGGCAAGTAAAACAAAAACTCTAGACCTTTTGAGGAAGGTAAGAGTCGAATGCAAGGCCCTCAAGATCCAAATTAAGAATTTGGAGAATGAATCAGTACAGATAGAAGGACCAGCATATAAGGGGGATTTAGCTCAAAGTTTGTTGGATGAGAAAGAAAAAGAGATCCAAGTACTAAAAAGGAAGTTGAAAATCCCTTCCACCCAGCTCACTCAGACAGATGAGTTGGTTGAATTCGAAAAAGAGAAAGAGACATTGAACACTAAGCTTACAGATTGCAAGGCCAAGCTATTGAAGCTCAAGGAGAAGGAAAGGTAGTGGGAAGTGGATATCAAGCTTCTAAAGGAGAGTGAAAAACAATTAAAGGCTGCACTAGCAACAAAGGAAAAAGAGCTTCAGGAAAAATGCATAGAGATTGCAATTCAACCAGTAAATGTAGATGGAGAAGTAGACACCAGTTCTCTTTCTAAAGTGATGTCCCAAATAGGCCTGAAAGATACAGAGCTTACTAAGTTAAAGCAGTAGATTAAGGAGCTAGAGGAGGAATAAGAAAAGGAAAAGATAGAGGATAAATGTCAAGAATTGACACAACAAAATGCCAAATTAAGCCAGCATGTGATCAGTAAATTGGCCTTAAAGGGTGCTAGACATTTGATCTGGGATCAAATCATTGCAGAAGCTAACAAGTTCAAACCTTATATATATTTCATCGCAGATCAAGAAAATGCTTTGATAGAGGCCAAGAAAAAGGTTTCGACAAGAAAAAGGTTTTGAAAGTATTAGGAGAAGTGCAGAAAAGGCCCACAACGATAGAAGAAAATGTTGTTTCTTTTCTAAGCTCCTTGTCAGATGATGTAGCCAACAGGTATAATATCCAGAACATAGTTGCTATCATCTCTGGGGATAAAAAGGTAATTGCTAAACGTAGGATGTTGGACACTTTCCATGCCAAAATTGGCATTATTGAGCACAAGGTGAAGGAGTTTATCATGTTATTTAAGCCACTGGTATACAGAGGGATTCCTTTCTTCTGGGAAGAAAAGGTACCCTTATTGTCTCAGAAGGATTATCATTGAGCGATTGGTTAGTTTTCGATCAGACAATAGCCAGTTCTGAGACATGCAGCAATATTTGTCAGGAAGGACTATTTTCGATAAGTTGGCCAGTGAATTCAAATTGTTGTTTGATTTTAAAGCCACCTGTGCCAGAGCACCCGAGGCCTCATACAAAGAAACTATGGAACTCAAAGTATAGACACTTGACATGGTTCTCACGACTTTAACCGGTCCTAATCAATGGAGGTCAATTCAGCAATACAGGTTAAGCAAGTTTAGGACACAACCATAGAGGTGGCAATGATAGTGATGCAGAAAATTTTCTCCATGGACACACTCCTCCAATGATCACCTCTCCCAAAGCTTTGTACAGCTATCACCAACCGTAGGATACATAAAAGGATTTTGCGCATATTTTCTCCTGCAGTCCGCAGTTCATTTTTCAGTTTTATGTAAATCATGCTAGATATGCCACATTAGAGTTCGTTAGAAGTTGTTCTTCAGTTGTAACAAATTTTGATTCCCGGATGTCAGTTTAGGAAGTCCAAAATACTATAAATTTACCTCCTGAAAAAGGAGAAAGGGTTGGAACCAATGTAACTTTGTGTTGTATGCTTTCAAGAGTTTTCTAATAAAGTTACAAAGACGAAGTTGATGTTTTTCATAGGGATTCATGTGTTGTTTGTGTTACAGTCTATTGCTTCCTTTCTCATGTGAATGTTTTCCAGTTTATCTCCACCATTATGTTTTCTTTCATGTCTGAAATAAGTGTATAACAGTTTGGAATTCATACATACTATGCTCCGTCTATTGTTTCAGATATCCACTAAAGCTTTCTTCTAAAGTTAATACAGAATTCATTCTTTAATGCTCTGTGTTAATGGTTTGTTCTTTCTCTTCCTTTTCCACCAGACAATTATTATTTGACTATGACCGAATGGCTATCTTGCCTCTATGTTAAAATCTCCTACATAAGTTCTGTTTATTTCCATTTCACATATTGACTTTATCGCCCAATGGTTCTAAGTTCTGTTTCAACCACCCTTACAAACAATTCATATTTTTACTTGTACATATCTGGCATTGTTAATATTTGGTGAGAGATCCCTCTTGGAAGAGCAAAAGGCTAGTTCTCTCTTCAAAAGTGGTTCTGTTGTTACCTGGGAGCAAGCCTTCCACAACCTTTGGTTAAATTCTAGTGCTAACAAATTGGTGCTATTGTCAGGGACGAGTTGAAGATCATCCTTGGGAGAACGACAGGAACTACAAAGTTTCAAGAAAGAGATTTCTGGGGGTAAACAGAAGTTTCTACATTCACAAGAAGGTTGTACATTTGGCCTGGTGAATCCACACTCACTTCGGCTAGTGTTACACGAGATATCCTGGCTTCCAGAAGGATCCATATGAGAGGTAATCCTAATCCCGAAACTTTGCAAAGTGTGGAAAATCCAAAGAGAATACTTAGGAATAGAAATAAACAGAACATGGATTTTCCTTTGTTTGGTACATCATCATCTCAAGATTTGTATAACATAGCAGAATCTGAATGGGGGACTAGCATTGAAAGATTACTGACCAAATCAAAGTTTGAATCCGACCTAAAGAAAGTTGAGGTTAGCCCTAGTAAACCGGAATCCTATCTTCTTGACTCATTGTGGCTAGACCTTGAGACCTCAACGAAAGATAAGAAGGCAGTCCCTATTTTTTAGAACATCCAGTTTCCTAACCCCCCGCTTACTCCTAATTGACCTACACCAATGGCAACTGCTAGGATTTCTCCATTGGCCCTACCTGTAGTTCTGCACGACCTTCCCTTAAACTATGCCCAAAGAATTTCACTATATGATGGGGAGGGGAATGTCTCTATAAAGTACCATGTGGGTAAGTTTGATGACTTCATAGACCTAGAGGAATTGGATTATGAGGATGTCAAGATGAGGCTGTTTGCACAAAGTTTGTCTAGGGAAGCCAAGAAATGGTACAAATATTTGCCACCCAGGTCTATTCTTAATTTCGCTAGTTTCCAAACCGTGTTTCTAGAAATATGGGATGATAAGCAAAGCCCATTACAAGTCCTGTCCCAGTACAACAATATCAAGAAAGGAGGTTTTGAGTCGGTCCATGAGTTCTCTAGCAGATTCGTGAGACCCTATAATTTGATACCTGCTGACATTAAACCCTCACCCGATGTGGTCAAGCTTCATTATGCCAAGGCCTTTGAGAATGATTTTTCATTATTGCTGAGAGAAAGAAAATCGGCTACTCTTCCTGCCATGTTCACTAATGCCCTAGAAGTAGAGGCCAATATGATGACATGTGGAAAGATAAAACCGAGAGTGGAGGTTGAAAGAAGGAAAGGTAGAGAAGAAATACACCTCACCTCTTCTACTTTTTCATCTAGTGATGTAAAATTCGAAATGATACTAAAAACGATGGAAAAGTTAATGGACCAGCTAATTGTGGAAGCTAAGCCAGTAAACTGAGAATAGAATGAACCTCAAATTAGAAATCCAAATTTTAGAAGACCGATCCCTCCCCCACTCCAACAAAATAGACAAACGGATGTGAGGAATCCAAGGAACCAAGAAGATCACCAAATTAGACCCCCTTTCCCTGAAAACTATGTACCTGTCGAAGATGATGCAAATTCTATTGAAGACCATATTCATCATTTTGGTGATTTGGATTCTGAAATCTATTTGACTAAAGAGGAACATAATATGTCTGCACAAGTAGATGACAATGCTCTGGCGGAGGAATTGGAACAATATCATAAGGGATATATGCATGCCATAGATGATGTCAGAAAGATCAAATTGAGGAACAAAGACGTTGCTATAAACAAAGGAGGATTAAATCCAAATCAGCCTTCCAATAGTCAGACTAGCACATAAAAAATAAATGAGAAACAAAAAGAGCGTGTTGTATATAAAGAAATGGGAAATGGAACTGAGAAAGTAAAGGAACCAAAACAAACAGCACCTGTGGAGCTAGACCAAATTTCTTCCATGTTTAATCTCCAAAGCGAACTTGCTAAGTTGAAAATTTCAATTCCTTTTAATGAACTACTAAGAAATAAGGAATACAGGAACACTATAACAAAGATGATCAGGAATCAAGGGGAAGCTCACCCAGATATTTTAGAACTGACAAAAGACAATCCTACTATTATCTTGGGATCTGAAATTGATAGTATGTATAGTGAAGATGAGGAAGTACCACCCTTTTACATGACTTTAAATTTGCATGACATGGTGTTGCACAATGCTATGTTGGATTCAGGAGCTTCACATAATCTGATGCCAAAGGGAGTGGTGGAAAGTCTAGGGTTAGAGATTACCGGGCCTTATAAAGACTTGTGTTCCTTTGATTCTAAAAGAGTTAAATGTCTGGGTTTGATCAAGGACATGGTGGTATCCTTAAATAATTTTCCATCTAAAGTTGTGGCATGGATGTTGTTGTGGTTGATATTCCTCCCAAGTTTGATATTTTGTTGTCAAGGTCTTGGACTTCAAAGCTAAAGGGTAGATTACAAATGGATATGTCTTACGCAACAATTCCAGTTCGTAATGAAAACAAGAGGCTGTATAGCCAGAAAATATTACCTTATGTCATGAATAGTCAGGCTTAGCCTAATATTCATCATGTTTATGCTGTCGATACAGACCTAGGGTCATCTATTTTCTTCAATGATATATCTCCTTGTAACTCAAAAACTGTTGTGCCAAGGAAAGGTAAGAAGGATAAAAAAGAGACAAATGAACAGGAAGCTTTGGAAAGAAAGAAGAAAGATGAAGGAATGTGAAAGATGTGTTTTGATGGCTCGGTGGATAAAATAGGTGTTGGTGTAGGTGTGTACATAATTTCCCCCATTGGAGATACTAAAGCTTATTCTTACAAGTTGGTTTTTGAATGCACTAATAATGTAGCCGAATATGAGGCTTTGTTGTTGGGTTTGCATGCATTGAAGGATTTGGGAGTTAAAAGGGTCCAAATCTTTGGAGATTCAAAACTTGTAGTGAATCAGGTGAATGACAGCTACCAGACTATGCATCCAAGAATGAGGGCTTACCTGAATGAGGTATGGGACATGTTCGAGAATTATTTCACCGAACACAGGGTCCAAGTGATTCCTAGGTATGAGAATATAGTGGCGAACTCTCTGGAAACCACAGCTGGGAAATTTGAGACCCTAATAAAGGTAAGAGAAGATAAAAAGTAGACATTGTGAATAGGCCCTCCATACCTAAAAACACCAAATATTGGCAGGTTTTTGAAGATGATATGCAAATCAAAAGGTTCTTGGAACTGTTTGGTGAGTTTGTGAATACCCACATAGATGAAGTTGATGCTGAATCTAAGAATTTCCTAGAGTCTTATGGGAATGAAGAAGAGTCCGCTGGAGTAGAGAAGCTGAAAAGCTCTTTGGGAGGTAAGGATATAATCTAGTTAAAAATTAATCACATCCCCAGAGGTTTGATCCCCTTAGAGTATCTTTTTGACCAAAACGATGTTGCCAGAGATCCTAACGTCGATCTTGCTAAAGATGGTGTGGAAAATAAAAATATTGGCACTGAAGATGACCTGAAGATTATAAAGTTATCCAAGAAATTACCTGCTAAACAAAAGGAAGAGTATGTAAACCTGATGAATACATACACAGATGTGTTTTCGTGGATTTATGATGACCTCAAAGAGTATGACACTTCCATTATACAGCATACTATCCCAATCAACCATGGGGAAAGACCATTTAGGTAGAAGTTCAGAAGAATCAATCCAAAGCTAGTACCTATCATTGAAAAGGAGATTAAAAGGTTGTTTGACGCAAAAATAATTGTGACTCTGAGGTTTTCAAAATGGGTAGCTAATTTGGTTCCTATTAGGATGAAGAATAGGGAAATAAGACTATGTGTGGATTTCAGGAACCTGAATAAAGTATCTTTGAAGGACAATTACCCTTTGCCAAAGATGGACCAGATCCTGCAGAGGGTAGTGGGCTCAGAGAGGATATCTACTATGGATGGGTTTTTTTGTTACAATCAAGTGAAGGTGCTGCCTGAAGACTAGGAAAAAATTGCTTTCACCATGCCTTGGGGTACCTTCATGTACACAAAGATGCTATTCGGATTAATGAATGCTGGAGCCACTTTCCAACATTCCATGGATATTACCTTTGCATATGAAAGAGACAAGTTTGTGGTGATTTACATGGATGATATTAATGTATATTCTAGGTTTATCAAAGATCAGATCAGGCATTTAGAAAGGGTTTTCATTAAGTGCAGAAAGTATGGCATCTCATTAAACCCAAGAAAGTCAAATTTTGCTCTAGAAGAAGGAAAAATGATGGGTCATATCATTTCAAAGGAAGGAATCGGGATTGATCCAGACAGGGTAAGTGGCATATTGAAGGTGGAAGCGCTAAGAAGTAAGAAGGAAATACATTCTTTCATTGGTCAGGTAAATTTCTTGAGAAAAATCATTCCTAGATTTGTTGAAATCCTGATGAACATTACCAATATGCTGAGGAAAGATCATGAAATAAAATGGACTATGGATGCCAAGAAATCTTTCAAAGATATAAAACAAGCCATTTCAGAAGCTCGTGTGCTTATCAGTCTGGAATTTGAGAAATATTTTTTAGTATTCTCATATGCTTCAGAGCATACTATGGCAGCAATTTTGTTACAGAAAAATGATCAAGGTGAAGAGCATCCTATAGCATTTTTCAGTAAGATATTGAGAGATGGAGAATTGAAATATGATATAATGGAAAAACAAGCTTATGCTTTGGTTAAGGCCTTAAAGAACTTTATAATTTACATCCTTCATTTCCATATAAGTGCGTATGTCCCCAGCAGCGTGGTGAAGAGTATACTTACACAGCCAGATCCAGAGGGGAAAAGAGCTAAATGGATTGCAGTACTTCTAGAGTACGACATAGAAATTAATCCCACAAAATTGATTAAGGGGCAAGGATTGGCTAAAATGATGACAGATTCCCATTGTGATTCTCTACAGCTATATTTTTTAGCTAGTCAATCTAATCAGATGGATACTGAAGTACCAATGGGGCCTGATTTTTCTATCTCTCCCTAGTATGCTAATTTTGTTTACGTATTGCAGAATTTACAACCTCCTGCAGGGTTAAGAAAAACCAGAGCTAGGTCTGTAAAGCTGAAGGCTGCAAAATTTTGTATCATAGAACAATATCTTTATTGGAAAGACCCTGGGGGAATACTGCTGAACTGTCTTCTGGAGAATGAAGCTCAACATATAACAAAAGAGTTCCATGGAGGAGAATGTGGAGGGCACCATTCCTGGAAGGTAACCACAAATAAAATTCTGAGGGTAGGATTCTATTGTCTTTCATTGTTCTCGGATGTATATAAGGAAACAACTAAATTCCATCAGTGTCAGATTTTTGAAGGAAAAAGGAAAGTGGTTTCACTTCCCCTCAACCCTATATCAGTAGAAGCACCTTTCCAGCAATAGGGGTTGGATTTCTTTGGAGAGATAAATCCAAACTCCTCAGGACAGCATAAGTTGATTTTAACAGCTACTGATTATTTCACAAAGTGGATTGAGGTGATACCCACTAGAAGAGCTACAGAAGAAGTGATAATGGATTTCATAGTGAATAATATTTTGGAAAGATTTGGTTGTCCTAAATGAATTGTGACAGATAATGCACCTGTGTTTAAGTCCAAGAAGATGATTAATTTTTGCTATAAATATCATATAAGCCTAAATCATTCTACTGCTTATTACCCACAGGGTANTATGGGATGACAGGATCAGCACAAAGAGGGGTGTTGGTATGTCACCATTTAAATTGGTATATGGAGATGAGGTAATTTTTCCTGCATCTCTAGGAGTTCGGGTTATGAAATTATTGTAGGACCATCTAGATGAACTTAATCCCATGCAAAGAAGGATCAACCAGATTATTGAACTGAATGAAATGAGGGACAAATCCTATGATAAGGTCTAGATACATTAGGAGAAGATGAAGAATACCTTTGACAGAAGAATAAAGGAGGACGTTTTTCAGGTTGACAACCTGGTGTTAAAATGGGATGCCCTGCATGAAGACAAAGGAAAACATGGAAATTTTGATCACTTCTGGGTAGGCCCATGCCTTATTGCAAAGCTCCAAGGTGACAATGATTTCGTTCTATAGTATCCTTATGGGTCATAGTATGAGGGAGGCCCAGTGAATGGTAGGTTTCTAAATAATTACCTGGAGTAAAGGGACAGGTTCCCCTGTATTATAGTGTAAATATTTTTGTTTTTCAGTCAGTACAGATGGTGAATCAAAAGATTTGAAGCCCACAGAGAAGGCCCTAAGATCGGAAGAGGTAACCATTTTTCAATTATGTTTTCTTTCAGAAAAGTAAAGTAAGAGGATGTTGTCAATGGATTCGGTGACTGGTCTATGAGGTTCTTTGCTACCTCGCTGGGAGGATAGCATCCCTTTGGAGTCAGTTGTTAACACCATATTCAAATTTTTTGATTATGGGAGATGTGTGGGGAACAGACCTTATTGGAAAAGTATTGGGAAGGCATTTTCAGAGTTTGCAGGGGTGCTGAAAGCATCTGTGGAGTGGAATTCTGCCTCTGAGACAAGCGAGAGTAGGAATGAGGTAAAAGACAGCATGAATCGATAGCCACGATTCGAAATGATAAATATTGATGTTAGAAAATGCATTTCACGGATCAGAGATGCAAGGTAAAGCGAGGTTGTTGGATGTGTGGAGTGCGTTAAATGGGAACCATAATGGAAGGTTGATATTAATCTAAAGACAAATCAATGGCACTGAAACATTTCGTGTAGCATATGTGCTCGGCCAAAGCCACTTTTCCAAATCATGAAATGGATTAAAGGATGGAGACATCTGACAGTGGAGATAAGAGTATAAGAATATCTATGGCCATAGATGATTTCATATTTCAGACTAGCACAAATAAAGTCACAATTCCAAATCATGAAAAGTGGTACTGGCTGCAAAGATCAATGGTCACGACAAAGGTGGAGATAGATCTACGGTCGTGGTTCATTTTGCAATCTGAACTAGCACAGACGGGGTCAGGATCTCAAATCGTGAAAAGTGGTAGGGTCCACTCCGATCGACGATCGCGAGGAGAGGTCGATCTTGATCAATGGATAAGAAACATACCGCGATCTAGAGTTGCTCACTGGATCAAGGAAGGAGGAATCAGTGGAATGTTAAAGTTTTCAGATGTGTACGGCCTCGATGAAAGTAATTTGGAGATCGATGGCGGAGGTCAATTTTCCCGAATTGAGCTACACATGCAGATAGTGAGGAAAACTTTGGCATAAAGGACCTCGCATATCCAAGACTCATATCATAAGGAGAAATATCTATGGTGCAGGCTGCATAGGAAAGGCATGGATATTACGCCGTATAGAAAAATATAAAAAGGTCTACGTGGAGTTGGAAAGGTTTGTCTTTTCCAAAACCTCAAGATTGATGAATGCCCCGACCGCATACAGAGTGCCAGTGCGGATAAACCAAAAGACTGTGCTAGAGAAACAAGGTAGGCCCCTGAGTGCTATTTGAAAATGGAAAAAGTAGGAGAAATAGAAGTGGTAGATGTAAGGGATAATGTAGAACTAGAGGTCACATGTTGGAGGGCATAAGAAAGTCTTGTGGATGAGAATGCTGAGATTTTTTATACCATTATGGTGGGGGAAACCATTAATGCTTCTAGGGGTAAATTGGAAGTCCTTAAGGACCAGGGTAGAGATACCTATGGTGTTTTTAAATCTTTTTTCCATCTTTTCTCTGTTGACCAAACCCCCCATTGCCCTGAGTTTGTCAAGTGGTGTGCAGAAAATTTTTCTGCCACCGAGGGAGTCATTATGAATAGGTCCAAATCCAAAATCCTCTGTTCAGTCTAGGCTCCTATCATCCGTAAAACCCTCCATGTCCCAGATGAGGTTGTTCAAATATCCCAAAAATACCAAGAAGAGAATATCGTACATTTCTTCCGAGAGTCTACTATCGAAAATAGAAAAGATTTCTTGAGATCTTGTTCAAAACCTAATGGTGAAGTCATTATCCTTTCTTACCCCATCGAACTCAGTCAATTTAATGAAGAAAATCAGTGGAGCATAGCCCTAGCCAATCAGTTTCTAGGTCTAGATACTAACGGTTATGTCACAGAGTCATTATTGAGTCTACTGTTCGTTTTGAGTACCTGTCATGTCAAACCTGAACTGCCAGGGAAATATTTTCAATCCTGTTGTCTTAAATTTGATGAATTTCTAGCTGAGAACATTCGTTCTCGGTTAGCGAATTTCCACGGCACCAAAGTATCCAGATTCCAGTCCTTTTCATTGAGAATGTTTACAGCTTATAATGAAGAAGATTTACAAGTGCCTTAGCTAGAGATCAATGGTGAGATGACCAAAGACTACTGTAAATTCATGAACCAGTTGATGGCTGAAATATACAACCTTTTCTTTCAAGAAAGGCTACCCAAGGTGTTTCCTGAGATGAGGAAAATACTGCAGCTGTCTCATAGCAAGATGATAGGATACTGGTGCCTAACAGAATTTGGAACAATCATAAGGCTGTATGGTTTTGTGCATCAACCTTACATTCTACCATCCTTTATAACTAACAGGGTTTTCTCCTTGGAATTAATTAGGCAAAGAATCACTATTGAAGAAGAACACTTTTTGAATTCTAGGAAGAGCTCAAATCTTGTTGCTTTGCCACTGGTTGGTAACTTACTCAAAGGCATGGAATTCTCTCTGGAATAGGCTGTAAATTACAATCCACATCAAGTAATTTCCAAAAGGAGGAAGGTGCACAAGTGTAATCCTTTTGAGCACACTGAGATACCTGGGCTTAGAGAAGCTACCAATTAGGATGATTTCCCTAACTCTACCATGATGGATATCATCATAGGATGAGGCTCTATCTCACCCCTTCCTTGGGACAATTCTCCCCAAAGGGAGTTGTCCAAAGTAGTTTCCATAGCTGGGAATTCCTCATTGTTGGTCAGTTATTCAGGGAGTTCAATGGAAAGAGGACTTTCAGAACCCATGGAGACTAATGAGGTAGATACTACTAGCATGCCCAAAAAGAAAAAAACAGAACAAGAACAACAGTTAGTGCAGGTTAAGAGGAGCAATACGAAGAGGCAAATGAAGGAGAAAAATGTGGAAGACTAGCAGAAACAAGAAGAACCCGAAACAGCCAAGTTGCAGATCCAAGAGTATGTGTTTGATGGACAGACTCCAAACAGGCATGCCTCTAAAGAATATTGATTGGACTCTTACCGAGAAAGGGTTGATAAAACTTTTAATGAGACATCGATGTTGTATAATGAATTAATGCAGTTTCCTTACCCAAATGTGGCATTGAATACTATGAGGGATCATGCTACAGACACCCTCAACATGGCTTTAATAGTAGGAAACAAAGTGTTAGAGGTTAGTTTGAACCTCGAAAAGGTTCCCACTATTGATATAATACACCTTAACAGGGACACTGGTGACATCTTGAATACTAGATTACTGAAATCCACACTATAGATGTCCAAGATGGAGGCAAGTAAAACAAAAACTCTATACCTTTTGAGGAAGGTAAGAGTCGAAAACAAGGCCCTCAAGATCCAAATTAACAATTTGCAAAATAAATCAATACAGATAGAAGGACCAGGATATAAGGGGGATTTAGCTCAAATATTGTTGGACGAGAAAGAAAAAGAGATCCAAGACTAAAAGGGAAGTTGAAAATCCCTTCCACCCATCTCACTTACAGAGATGAGTTAGCTAAATTCGAAAAAGAGAAAGAGACATTGAACACTGGGCTTACAGATTGCAAGGCCAAGCTATCGAAGCTCGAGGAGAAGGAAAGGTAGTGGGAAGTGGATACCAAGCTTCTAAAGGAGAGTGAAAAATAATTAAAGGATACATTAGCAGAAAAGGAAAAAGAGCTTCAGGAAAAATGCACATAGATTGAAATTCAACTAGTAAATGTAGCTAGAGAAGTAGACACCAGTTCCCTTTCTAAAGTGATGTCCCAAATAGGCCTAAAAGATATAGAGCTTACAAAGTTAAAGCGGCTGATTAAGGAGCTAGAGGAGGAAAAAGCAAAGGAGGAACAAGAAAAGGAAAAGATAGAGGATAAATATCAAGAATTGACACTACGAAATGCCAAATTAAGCCAGCAGGTGATCGGTAAATTGGCCTTACAGGGTGCTAGACATTTGATCTAGGATCAAATCATTGCAGAAGCTAACAAGTTTAGACTTTATATAGATTTCATCGTAGATCAGGAAAATGCTTTGACAGAGGCCAAGAAAAAGGTTTCGACAGTATTAGGAGAAGTGCAGAAAAGACCTGCAGTGATAGTAGAAAATTTTGTTGCTTTTGTAAGCACCTTGTCAGATGATCTAGCCAACAGATATAATATCCAAAACAGATTTGCTATCATCTCTGGGGCTAGAAATGTAATTCCTAAACATAGGATGTTGGACACTGTCCAGGCCAAAATTGGCATTATTGAGCACAAGTTCAAGGAGGTTATCAGGTTATTTAAGCCACTGGTAGATAGAGGGATTCCTTTCTTCTGGGAAGAAAAGGGACCCTTATTGTCTCAGAAGGATTATCTTGAGCGATTTGTTAGTTTCCAATCAGACAACATCCACTTCCGAGACATGCAGCAATCCTTGTCAGGCAGGACCATTTTTTATAAGTTGGCTAGTGAATTCAAAGTGCTATTTGATTTTAAAGGCACCTGTGCTAGAGCACCCGAGCCCTCATACATAGAAACTATGGAACTCAAAGTACAGACACTTGACATGGTTGTTGCGACTTTTCCTGGTCCTGATCAATGGAGGTCAATTTAGCAATACGGGTCGAGCAAGTTTAGGACACAACCATAGAGGTGGCAATGACAATGATGCAGGAAATTTTCTCTATGGACACACTCCTCCAATGATCACCTCTCCCAGAGCTTTGTACAGTTGTCACTAACCGGAGGATACATAAAAGGCTTTTGCGCATATTTTCTCCCGCAGTCCACAATTCATTTTTCAGTTTTATGTAAATCATGGTAGATACACCACATTAGAGTTCGTTAGAAGTTGTTCTTCAGTTGTAACAAATTTTGATTCCCGAATGTCGGTTTAAGAAGTCCAAAATACTATACATTTACCTCCTGAAGAAGGAGAAAGGATTGGAACCATTGTAACTTTGTGTTGTATGCTTTCAAGAGTTTTCTAATAAAGTTGCAAAGTCGAAGTCGGCATTTTTCACAGGGATTCATGTGTTGTTTGTGTTACAGTCTGTTGCTTCCTTTCTCATGCGAATGTTTTCCAATTTATCTCCCCCATTATGTTTTCTTTCATGTCTAAAATAAGTGTATAACAGTTTGGAATTCATACATACTATGCTCCGTCTGTTGTTTCAGATATCCACTAAATATTTCTTCTAAAGTTAATACACAATTCATTCGTTAATGCTCTGTGTTAATGGTTTGTTCTTGCTCTTCCTTTTCCACCAAAAAATTATTATTTGACTATGACCGAGTGGATATCTTGCATCTATGTTAAAATTACCTGCATAAGTTCTATTTATTTCTATTACACATCTTGACTCCATCGCCCAATTGTTATATGTTCTGTTTCAACCACCCATACAAACAATTCGTATTTTTACTTGTACATATCTAGAATTGTTAATATTTGGTGACAGATCCCTCTCGGAAGAGCAAAAGGCCAGTTTTCTCTTCAAAATTGGTTCTGTTGTTACCTGGGAGCGAGTTTTCCGCAACCTTTGGTTCAATTCCAGTGCTAACAGGAGTATTTCTGAGATGCCTGGAACAAGAGAATGCATCTAAATTTGTTAAAGAATTACATGATGGCCCTGCTGGAGGAAATTTTTCAGGAGATACTTCTGGACACAAGATTCTAAGAGCTGGATACTACTGGCCAACCTTGTTTAAAGATGCTCATGCTTATGTTCAAAAGTGTGACACATGCCAGAGAAGCGGTGGGAGACAAGCAAAGGCAGTTGGGCCATTGCAACTGGTGATTGTTTGGGAGCCATTTGAATAATGGGGACTTGATATCATTGGAGAAATCAATACCAATTTTTTGTTGCAACAAAAATACATCCTCAAATCCACTGATTACTTCACAAGATGGGTGGAAGCAATTCCGTTATGGAAAGTGAACAAAGATGCAGTCATAGACTTCTTACGAGAGAATATTATGACCAGGTTTGGGGTTCCAATTTTCCTGGTTTTTGATAATGCATCTTACTTTTCATCGATTAAGCTTTCTGAGATTGCTAATGGGAAAGGAATGAAATTGCATTATTCTACAAATTATTATCCACAAGGTAACGGATTAGCTGAATCCACTAATAAAAATCTTATCAGAATTTTGAAGAAGATTGTCATAGAAAACCAGAGAAGTTGGCATGTAGCTCTTCCAAATGCACTATGGGATGATAGGGTCACTCCCAAGAATTCCTTAGGCGTGTCACCATATACTTTATTTATGGAAAAGAAGCTATTTTACCCTCGAACCTTTTATTGTCGTCTTCTCAGTTATCCCAAGCATCCCAAGGGTCTGGTAGTGAGGTTTTACAAGCCTGCATTAATACACTGATGAAATTGAGGAGTCTAGGCTCAAATCCAAAGAGAGGTTCGAACACCATCAGAGGATTGTAAAAAGGTAGTTTGATAAATGTAATTCTGGGAAGGGAAGCTTTGAAGTATGATATTTGGTTCTCAATTGGGATCACCCGCGTGATGAAAATGGCAAGCATACCAAGTTTCAACATCTATGGATTGGCCCATTTAAGATTACTAAAAAGTTAGGCCCCTCAACATATAAGTTATAGGATTTATAGGGGTGGGAAGAGAATATGTATGTCAATGGTTTGGTTCTCAAACCTTACTTTACCTTGTACATAAATAAACCCTACGTTTTTTTTTATTTCTTTTAATTATGTCTTCTTTATTTCTGCTGATTTACTTTTCTTTGCATTTGATTTATTTTTTCTTTGCTAAAGTTTATTTTCATTTCAGAATAATCCAGCTCAGCTTTTGGTGCTTGGGGGATATTGGAATTTGGACAAACTGCCTATATTTTTAATCCAGAAACTGCTCATTGGAATTTATCTATGTCAAATTTTTATCAGAACAAGATTCTTTAATTTGATAGACTGTTGAAGGGAAGTTATTTCAAGAACACATTGAAGTCCTATTTTAAACCTTGTTAAATAACTGAGGTAGGAGAGGTTCAGAATACTATTTTTGGGCTCCACCCACTTCACATTAATATATGTCCTGGGAAGCTTGCCGTAAAGGACCCACGAAAAGGAAGCACAATGGATAGGTGTATGGTATTCAAAATAATCCCATGCCACAAATGAAATCCAAAAGGGTTAATAGAGAGAGTCATACTCTGAGAAAGAAAATATATCAAAAGGATATACTAAAAGCATAATCAGTAAATGATTGGATTGCTCAAAGGTTCTTCTTCGTCTATAAGCTGAAACAAATTGTCACTCACACAAAAGGACACCATGAATGGAAGAACCTACATTAAATTTCAAATACAAAAGGAGCAATATAGGAGGACTCAAAAGACAAAAGTCTTAAGCATCAAAAGAATTCAAAAGGCTTGGGAATGACGAACAAACGAATACATCTGTCCAAATTATGTTACGATATTGTGGTGTCTCATACAAAAGAAACCAAATGTAAAGGTAAATGAATCTCACATCTTGGCCTCATAAGAGTTATCTAGACTTTGAAAACATGGTTACCATACCCTAGGGACTAAAATCAATTCGATGTTCTGAATCTTACATTCCTCGAAAGGGTCGTCTAGATTTTTAAATAATTTTGATGGGATAAGTTAGTTTAATGAAAGGTCATGAAGTAGTTTGTGTTTTGAAATATAGTTTTTCCATAGATTTGTGTTTACCAACCAGTCACCAATTGTTGTTGCTACAACTACCACCCCAAAATATTTTTGTGTTTTGGGGCCCCCCTCGGAGTTTTAACTGTTAAGCTTCTCCTTTTAAATTTTGATCTGAGAAGTTTTCATGACTTAGTTGATTTTACGAGATTTTGAAGGCTTCTGTTGAAAATTTTGAAACTCGGATTTTTTATCTGACACGTCTGTTGAACTCATCGAGTCAAGATGATGCATCAGGGAAGTTCATCCTTTTCACCCATTTTATTGCTTACTATTTCTACTTGCGGAATTTATTTTTGAGTTTTCTGATACATCGACAACGTTCTAGTCTCTGAAGCAGTCCTCTCAGCTAGGATTTACTTTTCTTGCCTACGGTTTATTTATAGCTTTCACTGAAGCTTTATCGGGTCATCTCATTAAATATTTTCAATGTTGTTGGGCCATTTTAAATATTCAAGCCGATGACATCAAGAGTTTTATTTTTCTTTGTTGTCAGCCACACGTTGGAGGCATTTCGCAAGTTTTTTGATGGGTCTTTTCGAGAGAATATGCCGATGGAATCGGTAGGACTTAGTTGTGTCAACCGATACGTTCAGACGCACTCATAATTTGCAACTGATGACCTTTGGGGGTTTTCAGTCGATAGAGTCTGTGGAGGTTTTTATTGAGTTTCTGCAATGGCAATTAGAAGAACTCCAGTTGTGGAGCCGATGCCATCATGGTACAACTTACATATTGTTTCTGACGAGGTTTTAAAAGGGCCTTCCAATAAGTTTATCATCGATAGGAGAATCAGTTGTGATCCGATTATGTCGAATCCACTCTTGAAGTTCACTCAACGTTGTCGCTGCCATTGTTTTTGTTTTGATGATATTTTTCGATAAAGGTTTTTAACCTTGGTGCTAAAACAATGTTTACCCATGGTCATTTAGGTCACCATCTACCGCATTTACTGTATTTTATGGTGTTTTTTTATATAAGCCTTGGAGGGGTTGTTTTATGGTTATTTTCATTACTATTTGGAGCATTGGATTTCTATTCCATTGGAGCCTTTCAAGATATCGAGAGCCACCTAGATTTTTGCTGACTACACAGGTTTTCTTAGCAACCACCAAGATCTTACCTGCCAGGTAGGATTCAAGATCCACCTTTTTCGCTATTTTGGTTGAATTTTTATTGGGTGTTCGTTGAGGTCTTGTCTATGGAGATAGGGTTTTCTTGGGTTCTCAACATTTATAGTCTCATCTAAACCTATAATAAAGTTGGTTGTCATACTTGCAAACATAATAAGTTTTATTTCCCATGGGTCATCTCACACCCTGAGCCCTGCTCTCTATTGTTAGGATCATGAACATAGGGGGCATTTTCCCTTACCTGCTCCACGTTACTTACCCTTGCTGCTCATTTTTTAGCATTGAGATGTCAGGTTTTTTCATTGGTGAGGCAGCCAGTCGAGCATTTTGTCAACTGAGTTGCCTCTGGTTCAAATTATTATGCAACAAGAGGGAGGGGTTTCACCGTTGGCTGAGGAAATTTTTAGGGTTTGCTCAAGCTAGGAGTTTAGGACAGTACATTTGCTATGTAGAGCCATTAAGCCTCTCTAGGGTGTTCTGTGGTTTCAGTAAGGAGAATCCCTGGCACGTTTTTTTGTAATGTCAAGCTTATAAGAAAGTCGTAGGTGATTTTTGTTTTTCAAAGCCTGAGGACTAGAACCCGTGCGTGATGAAGTCTGTTCAAATTTTTGAAGATGATTTGGTAACGGAATTTTATTGAGATTTCTTAGGCTTATCCCTCATTCTGAAATGGTAGTACATCTCTGTATATTTATTGGTAATGCATGCATGCTACTAGACCATTATATCTTTTAAGACAGTCTTTTGTATGTTTATATTGCAGCTTCCAGCTTTGTATAACACCATGCCCAAGAAGGGGAAGAAAAAAGCTCAGACCGTAGAAGGGGATCCAAAGGTATAAATTATATCCAAGAGCAAAATCATCTATGAAGATACAAAGGCTATCACAGGGGTTGAACAGGAATTCAAATGGTGCCAAATTTATCAGATGATCATGGACAAGAAGGTCCCATATGCAGGTTTGGAAGACCTATTGTTATATGTGAACATCAAGGGATACAGAATTACAAAAGTGGCTACACTCCCTGAGTTGTTTCCGTGTGCTGAAGTGATCGGTTGGATTCTATCTCAGATGGATGCAACTACCCTAGTCATGAAGAACACAGAGAAGAAGGTTTTTTGCCTCTTTTCGCCCTGCATACATTGCCAAATCCTGCAAGTTACCAGTGGCTTAGGTCTTCATGACAGATAAATGGATAAAAGATCTGAATCTGGATGTATTTGACTATGTTAAAAGGATGATGTTGACCAGGAATCAGTTTCTTTATAAAGCTTCAAGAGAACATGAGATGGCTAATCTTTGCACCCCTTACCGTCTCATAGGATTGATGTTAAATAGTATTTTTGGCCGAGAAAATGGGAAGATATATAAGATAAGCTGGATTCCTATAATATATCATGTAGCCATGCAAGGTACAATATTCAATTGGGCAGACATCGTGGCAAGTAGCCTGACATCTTCCAGAGTTGCAGCCCTGATGGGTCTAACCCAAAGGAATTTTGAGTTCTACATGGGCTATTTCTTGATAGATTGTATCATGTGCACTCATCTATTCCCAAAGTTGAACTATGATTGGGATCCAACTAGCACTATTTTATACTCAGCATACCCACTCCTATGGGCACACAGGTATCACAGTTTCTACCAGGCTCTCTGTGAATATTTTCTGATACCGTTATACGAATTGATTTTTCTTGAAGAGTGTAACTGCATGTCCGAGGAAGCACTAAAGGTTGTAGGTGAATATGGGGAGTTTTTATTCTCCAAGGAAGGATTGTATTTAACTATGTATGGAGGATCCAAGGCCCCTTCCTTGCTACCAAAATATGCCATGGATTATGTTATTCACAAAGAAGTAGTGAGGCAGTTGTATATAGATGGCATCAGGAACTTTATATTTGACAGTAAGAAGGTCATCTATCCACCACTACCATTTTTAATTGGTGGTTATAAGTTTAACAACGTAAAAAGTGCTCCTAATTTTGTCAAAGAACTAGAAAAATTCCATTTCGGAGAAAAGAGTTTTCACATAAATGATGCATGGGACAAAGTGTCAAAATATTGTTCGTCAATGGGAGTGCATTTTGAATACGCCCATCATTTTGATAAGGAGAAAGTAGTATACGGTAATGCACGTAAGATGACCGCCTTGAATAAAAGATTCAATAAAAATATCACAATCACAGGAGGCAAAGGAAGTAGCAGTCGCACCTCCAAACAGCAGACACAAGAGAAAGAGGCTACCAAGGAAAAAGAGGAAGAAGCCTGAAGGTTAGTCAAGGAAGCAGAGAAATTGATAGTTGAGGAAGCACAAAGAGAAAAATATGAAGAAGCACTAAGATAGAAGGAAGAAGAAAAATAAAGGATGCAAAATGAGTCTAACCTAGCAAAGAGAGAGGCATAAAAGGCTACTTAAAAGGTTGTTGAAGAGCTTAAAAGGAAGGAGGAGGAAGACCAAGATCAGGAAAATCTGGAGTAGACCAAGCCCAGGATAATCAAGTGGATTCATTCATCCCATCAAGTAGCATAATGAAATAAAACCTAGCTCCCTCTATATAACATGGATTGGTACCTTTTTTTCCATCCCGGGAATAGGTTGTAGCCAACCTTTACACAATATTTTTTGACTTGGATAAGAAGAGAATAGTGAGGAGAAAAGAAAAGAGAATAAAAATGGGTGATCAACCTGTATATTTCATGGTGAATGAAGAGATAGTTATGCATAAGACCTATGAAGACCCTCGACTTCTCACAATGGTGGGATTATCAGCAACTCAATCCAATGCATTTGATGTCAGGATTATGGTCGAGGATGTTGAGGAGTATAAACAAAAGATATCCCAAACGAAAGAAACTCTAAGGAAAGAGAGAGGTGAGGGTCAGGACTTAAAAAGAAAATATGAAGCTACTTTGTCAAAGTTTGAAAAACTTAGGGAAGCATACCAGATGTTGAAACCAGAAAACAATGCATTAACACTATCAGCTACAAACATGGAAGGAGGAAAGAGAAAACTTGAAGCAAGTTTTCAGAGTTGGAGGAGAAGAAAGCTGCGGCCAACAGGAGAACAGAAGAACTTGAGGCTCATAACAAACTACTAGAGGAATAACTCAAGGTAGCCAAATAAAAGTAGTTTGAAATCACTCAATTCCAAAGTCAAGCCTGCCTAATGCAAAAGAAGATACATCAGTTCATCTGAAATTGGTCGAAGAACTATACAGAGTCAAACAAATAGAGGTCGGGCTAAAGGAAGTAAGAGATACATCATCAGAATTTGGGAAAGGGGTATTGGAGGTTGTAGAACTGATTCAAAGTCAATTAACTAGGATGGAAACCAACCCATTTTTTCCAAACCACTTTCCCCAGAAAACAACAGCAGGGTTGAAGATGGAGCTGGCAGTCTTAGATCTCAGCAGAAATTTTGTAGTGAGATTTCACACCACAATCAAGAAGACTGTGGAGAGTTGCGGGGATTTTTACATGAAAATGAGTGCCACACATAATAGATGCCAAGCTTCGACATCCATGCAAATTTAGGAATACCTGGACAAAGAGCAACATTTGAAGAATCTGCAAGACAAGTTGCAAGGGGACGAGCAAATTATCCATAAGGTTGAAATCATTAATGAGGAAGTCATCGAAACTTGGGATGCACAGGACTCGGTGCATAAATATCTTTTATATGAATGGTTAATACATACCCAACCAAAGGTAAAGGAAATCGAATCACAGCTCTCTAAGCATGAATTGACTGCATGCATATTAGAGCCAGTGGACTATTGAGTCATAGTTGTTGAAGCTCGTGCATGGGGTATTTTCATTAAATCATCAATCGGTCCCTCTTAAATTTATCTTATTCACGCGTGGCATTTAATATGTAATACTTTGTATTTATTCCAGTTTTCCTAGTGAGCACACTAGAGGACAAAATTTTGTAATTGAAGAATTAAGGAAGCCCAAGAGGCTAGGGTAGCTAAAAGGTCATTTTGTAAAAGTATAAGTAGAGGTAGAGTAGAATAGAAAATGGAATTTTTCTGGCACACCTATATGCTGAAATTTTTTCTAATGAGAACTACTTCTTTTTATAAATAAAGAGAACCAAGATTTTGGCTGGAGGAAGGACTGTATGAGATTCAAGACGGATTATGTGGATTGATGAATGTGAACTAATTTTGTTTTAGCTTGCTACATAACTATGAGATCATTCCAACCTGTTGAATTATTTCTGCAGTTTACGAATGGTTTTATTTTCTATTTTGAATCTTGTGCAATAAATGAGTAATGGATGCTTCAACTTAACAAATGTATCTTGGTGTTACTTTTATACTGTATTTATGTATGAAGAATTTAGAAGCTATATGTAGTATTCTATGTGCAAACAATACAGTATACTACTCATTTTGATATAAACTTTGGTCCCTGGGGATAGGATGGTTAGAATAGTTTAGAATAGAATAGTTGTTTCTTTAATTTCATAGAGTGATTGTGGGGAAGGAGAGGTAAGACGGAGGGAAGACCTGCACATATCTAGTGAGGTTCTTACCCACTTATCACTTTCATTTAGCTTAGGCACTTGAATTTCAATCCTAAAACATAAAATTACATAAACAGTGGACCGGGTCGCAACCAGTAAAACAGATTTAAACATTTCTTTAATTCTACGGTAGTCGAGCTACTAACTGAATGAATTCCCCATTCCAAATGATAAACGATCTAATTGGGAATGGTTATTGGGGAGAAACCCTACTATCGATACCTGGAATTTTCTAGGCATCAACAATTTCATATTATGGTTGATGGATTTTTTCCCAAGCTTAGAGTAGCCAAGAGGAAAGGGTGGCCAAAGTTCCCCCTCATCCTTGGACCACTGGTGATCCAAATATCTACCCATAAAGGCACTCTAGGTAAAAAAATTGTTACTTTAAAACTTGGGGAAGCCCCCAAGAGAATGCATGACCCAAAGTCCTTCATGGCTAATCATTTTAACCAGGAGCATATGAAAACTGGTTACTCACATCAGAATGAACCCGATAATTCCAGATATCAAGGGACTAAATATTTTTCAGAAGTTTTAACCAGAATCACCACACCTAGTAATAAGAGTTTTATTTTACAATACCATTGGGAATTGAAGACCAGTGTGCTCCACTACAGAAAACTAGAGTTATCAGCAGAGGAGAAGACACATAAATAGTTGGTTGAGAAAGAAGCCCATAAGTCACAGGTTGGTTCTTCTTCAATGGCAAGTGAACAAACTGATATCTATGGAAAGTTTGTCATTAAATACTCTCAACAACCAGAAACCTCATCCACTTTTGAGGATTTAATAAGGTCTACATAAATGAAAAGGAACATGGAGCTAATGAGTTCAATGGTGCAGGCACAGGAAGCAATTTCTAAACCTTAACCAAAGAGGCAAAGGACTGAGCATCCACCTCCCTAATTCAATCCACTACCACAGGATGATCCACCACCAGCAAGGAATGATGTGCATGAGATCGAAAGTGATCTTGAGGAAGAAACCATTTCCTCTAGTTATTCAAGGCCAATCACAATTCCCATCATCTTTCCACCTATTGTTTCAGCAACCCATGCAGCTAGGGATCCTTTTGAATCTTTCATTCATGGCCATTCTTTTTCTGAGATTCATATTTCCCAAATTTTTACTCCTAGTAATGGTACATATGTTGTATCCTTACCTTTTTCTATTACTATTCCTTTTTATACCTTACCTATTTTTTTAGCAACATTTGAACTACCTGTTGTTTCCACCCAAGTGACATCTTCACAACCCCCTTCATTATCTTCACAACCTACTAGCTCTTCTATTCCTACCACCTTTTCTCAACCCATTACTTATGTTCCCATTTCACTCCTTCTCCCTCCACTACTCATGCCTCCACACCTTCCAATACCATTCCAAAAATTAGTATGTCAATCCCTACCCCTGGCATTCCCCAACCTACCCCTTTATTCATAGTCTCTGGAGGATCCATTTCCATAGCTGAGGAATTGGAATATTTTGGTGATGATGCAGTGGTGTCCCTTAGGTACTAGTTATGGAGCAGGGAAGAAAAGGTTGTAGTGAGGAAAGGATCCAAAATATCTAGAGAGGGAACCTTCAAGCAAGGCTCAGTTCCCAACCAGATCATATGGAACAGAGCTTCCATGGATGTTAAGCAGGAGACCTTGGATATTGCAGCTGCCATGGGAGCCTTTGCAAGGGCCAATTACGACTCAGTTTCCTCACTCAATAAGGAAATTGAGATTAAACAATAATAGCTGTAGAGGATCAAACAAGAACAATCACAAGAAATTACACGTCATCGAACTGAGATGCAAGAATTGAAGGATGGTTATGAAGACCAGATCAATCAATTACAAGAGAAGAATGATCTCCTCAAGTGAAATATTGAAGAATCACAAGGTATTAATGTCAAACAAGTGGAGAATATCACATCCCTTGAACAAAAGTTGAAGTATTTATAGTTTGTATCTGTTGCTTCCTCATTTTCCAAGTTTAAAGAGAAGGAATTCAAATAATTGGCCAACAGAATTCAGGATGACCTACACCAGATAATGGTTGGTCTATTTGAAGGACTGAATGAGATGCAGGAAACCTATAATAACTTTGAATTCCAATCTAACCTCTTTTATGATCACAATCAAAGGAGGAAAGAAGCAAAAAAGGTCTATGATAATTTGTTGGACTGGCAGAGATACAACAAGAATAGACCTGAAGATGTTCCAGTCCTTGACAAAATTAAACCGAGAAGTATTAAGATCTCTCTAGAGTCATGGGAAAATGTTTGTGAGTCAATAGACTCCACCATTCGGGATGGACAGGTGGCCTGCAAGAAGAGGTGGCTCGCATCAGAAAGATTCCTAAGTTTTATGGAGTTACCACTAATGGATCTGATAGAAGATGCCATGCCTTCGAAGCTCAAGTTGGAACATATTGAAAGGGATTTTTCAAAATCTAAGGGGCATATTCAGGAGATTGATCACCTTCACCTGGCTGAGATCAAGGATTGGATTGAGTCTCCTTTAACTTCGTAGATGAAAATCAATCTCTTTCTCCGAGAATAGGAGAAAGTTAAGAAAAGGGAGATCGAATCCTTGGTTTGCAAGGCTCAGTTACAACTAGAATTTGTTGAGTATAGGGATATAGCGGATCTATTAGATGTATTTTCCAAGTGGCAATTTTCCCTTGGAAAGTCTTAAAACTAATATTATGTAATCCACATATATTTGGAGGACTTTTATTTCTTTGTAAGAATTTTTAATGGCTATTTAAAGAGATGGGATATCTCATAGTAAGGGGGGGACAGAGGTCACGGGAGTGACCCTAGAGGACTATAGGAGGAAGAACCACAAAGGACAGACCAGAGGTACTTTCTAATTTTTGCAGGATTGTAATTTCTTACATTTTCAATAAAGTTCACATAGTTTCTTTTATCATCTTTTGGATAATCATTGAATTTCTTTAGTGAATTTTAGTTACTCTTTTATTTCTCTGAGATCTTGATTATATGTTGCTTTATTATCAAACACGCTAATTACTATATTGATTTCTCATTACAAAGTTACTATGTTGTTTATGCATTAACTAAATTTCTTTATTTAATTCATAGATTACCAATTGAAACTAATAAACACTCACCCCTACAAATGTTGTTTTTTCAATTAGTATTACTCTGTTAGAACAATTATGCACTTAATGTCTTTAAATATAACAATTCAATTTTAATTGTTTTAGTTCTATTCGAATTTGGAAAAGATCAAATCTGATCTATATTTCTATATATTGTATTAACTTTTTGTCATAAATTAAATATCGTATTTTTCTATCATAGATCATTCACAAATATTTTTATAGTTTACTTAGATTGTTCAGTTCATTGTTACCTCAAAACCTTCCATCTCTTCCATACAGAAAGAATAGATCCATTTGGATTTGACCACCTTGTACCAGTGGAGGACTTATATCCATAGGAGTGAGTTATCCTAAACAACTTGGGGATAAAACCATTTCTATTTGGGATTGTTTGAAGCCCTGCAGGTTAGACTTTCTCCTCTTGTTGATTTCCTTGTATTTTTCCAAGAACTACAACCTCGAGCCATCAAGAAATGATGCTAGAAGTAGGGCCATAGTTAATCATGCCTAAATAATGTAATAACAATCCTCCTCCACCTAGATCACTGGTTGTTACAAGGATCCAAGCCCAAGCATCTACACCAATTGTACAACTAGCAGAGAACCAAACCACGGTCCCTACAACCCCTATCCTAGAACAAGTAAATAGAAGACCTGAGATCATTTTTGTCTCACCTAATAGAGTGCCTTTGACTCTCGAACAGTTGAGTAAAATTACTCAGGATATCACTTCTATGGTAGAACAAAGGACTGAGGTAACTAGGAACCTCAGAAGCATTTTATCCCAACCTCTTTCCACTGATAATTCCCCTGTTAGTACCTCAAACAACCAAAATAGACCTGAATAGGAATCACTTCCTAAAGTCCAAGATAATCCATTATTTGATGTGACAGATCATCTCCCAGGTAGTCCCCATCCCAACGAACAATCTGGTGGACCACCACCCACACCTCCTGTCTCATCTTCATCTCTGTCTAAAGATTCTTCACATAGTATAACATCCTCAAACCCTTCTTCATCCAAAGAAACACCAATGTTTGAAGAGCTCAATTGACCCTAGTTGGACCAGGATGCAGTATGCATCCCTGGACAACGACATAAGCTACCAAAAAATCCTGAGAAATAGATCCCTAGGTTTAATCTTGAAGAAAGATCACCTGCTGAGGATCATATTAATACTTTTATGCAAGCCATTAGATTAAGGAACATAGTACATGAAGACGTGGTGTGTAGGTTATTCCCCTGTTCCTTTGAAGGACAGGCTTCCACATGGTATTTTCCCCTAGATTATAGATCCATCAACTCTTGGGATGACTTTAAAAAGTTGTTTCTCCAAAATTTTGGAGATGACAACACTCTTGAATATCTAGTTATGGATATGTCCTCTTTGAGGATAAAAGGGAAAGAGAGGGTGAAGGACTTCAATAAGAGGTTCTCTTACTTGAAGAATAGAATTCCTACCAATGTTCTTCCTGCAGAATAATTATTGGTAGATTACTACATTAAATCTGGTCTACCTACTCCCATTTTTATGTGGGTGAAAAGGGAACACAAGACTACTCTCCAGGAATCTTTTGCAAAAGCCATCCTAGTGGAGAAAGATATGTTCTAATTGAAAGATAACCCAGATGCTCAATCAGATCAACCTTCTACATCTCATAGGAGGCAGGAAAAATTCCCCAAACCCAAAGCCCAAACTAAATACCCTTTCGAGATGGACAACATGAAGAAATTACTACAAAATATTTCTAATGACATGGTGCATCTCAAAATAACCAACACCAAAAACCAAGAAAATACCAGAGGTTTGGCAAGGCCACCTTTTAGGAGACCTTATCAACGTCCTCAAAATAAACCTCCCCCAAACCCTAAAGAAACATTGACTTCTTAGGAGATTTACTCTATTTTCAAAGCCCTAACTACTAGATCCCAAATTGTTCCTGTTGACATTAGGGACAGTTCTGAATAAGCTAAAGATTCCCTACCTCCAAATGAAGAATGGGATCAACACCTTAAAACTATCAATTTTTTTCAGAATTGCGAATGGAAGAAGAAGATGATGAATCTGAGGCTATCTTCAATGTACAACACTCTTATAACACCATGAGTAAAGGCCAAACTTCACAAGAAAATCCACCATCAACGTCCACTCCTAACACAGGTAAAGCAGCTACTCCAAAAGAAAAGGTGATTCTTGAGATTGAATACATTTTAATTGATGATTTAAAAAGGGATAAAGCTAACATTTTTTTGTTTGAACTTTTAAAAATACCTTCTATGAGGGAAAATTTTCCCAAGATCATGATTTTGAATAAATCTAGGGAAGTTCAGAACAATAATTTGGAAACTTGTGTAAATCCTGATAATCAGAAGCCTAGTATGAAAAGGACCCCTCCTTTCTTACTTAATTTTGAAATATTCAATAGAAATGTCCATATTTGTATGATAGACTCAAGGGCTTCATCCAATGTCATGCCATTGTCTGTCTATAAGAAATTGAATGAAAATTGGGAACCTTGTCCAACCTAGATATTCCAACTAGATAGATCAAGAGTTAGGGTGGTAGGGGAAATAAAGAATGTTCTTTTGACGTTATCTGTTGACCCAAGGATTCATAAAACTATTAACATTGTCATTGCTGACATTTTCGAGGCCTATGGTATGTGGTTGAGCAGAGGCTGGTTAGAAAATCTCAAAGGATATTTTTCCACTAACTAGTCCCATTTATGGCTACCTTACAATGGAAGACCCAACCAGATTAAGATTGTAAGGGAACCTTATATGAAACAGACAGTCATTAACCTCAATGATCCCAGTTAACCTTTTTTCTTCTTTAGCTCAGGCATATAATGTTACACATTTGATTCTTTCTTTGGGAATTTACGTACTGATTCCTCTCATGTTGAGGATGTTGATAATTTGTCTAAAATCAATAATTGCACTATTGTTCCATTTATTGGTACTATTGTTCATAATGTATATAATGTGAATACCAATTTTAGAATAAATTTGAAATCATGGACTTTGTTTTTTTATGGATATAAATCAAAACATGGTGTTGGTGCAGGTTGTGTACTAATAGATCCGAAAGGCACCAAAATGATGATTGCCTACAGACTGAAGTTTGAGTGTACTAACAGCATTGTTAAGTATGAAGTTGTTGTATAGGGACTAAAGAAAGCAATCGATTTAGGCGCTCAAGTTATTGAATGCTATGGTGACTCCGAAATTATTGTAAAGCAAGTAAGAAACAATATCCATTGTTTATCACCATGTTTGATAAATTGCCACAAGCTTATTAGGGACATGACGTGTTCATTTAAGGATTTTAATATTAAATATGTCCCTAGATCACAAAACTTTGATGCAGATCTATTAACTAATACTACATCCAAGCTCATTCCCCCTGAAGGTCTATCCCCTGACACTTTTTCCATTGAATTAATCTGCAGGCCTTCTATCCCTAATAATGTTACAAATTGGAAGGTTTTTTATGATGACCGACAAATTCTAGACTTTTTCACAGCCCGAGGTACCTTTAAATATGTAGCTATAGATGAGGCTGAACATGACAAGTACTTGTCTGGCCCTAATTTCCCTTCCAATCTTCTCCCTAAGTCAGCTATTAATCTAGAAAAGTACTATGACTTGCAGGACAAATTCAAAGGTAATACTAACTGCAAGACACGTAGTTCTTCCCTCAATTTTAAAACTATAAATCTTGGAAATTAGCATAACCCTCAACTTATCAACATAGGGATTAATTGTTCATGAGAGGAGGAAAAGGATTTTATTAAACTTTGCAAATAGTATAAAGATGTGTTTGCATGGACATATTATGACTTGAAAACCTTTGACACAACCATCATGCAACACAAAATTCCCATGAAGACTGATATAAGACCCTATCAATGAAAATTGAGAAAGATGCACCCTAGTCTTGAACCATATGTTAAGAAAGAGCTTGACAAACTACTAAAAGCTAGGATTAGTTTTTCAATGAGACATACACAGTGGATTTCAAACTTAGTCCTCGTCCGTAAGAAAAATGGGGAAAGAATATTGTGTGTGGACTTTCGAAATTTAAACAAAGCATGAGAAAAACATAATAACCATGTTCCTTCAATGGAACAGATATTGCAAAGGGTTGCAGGTGTGGAAATGTTTTCCTTGTTGGATGGTTTCTCCAGTTATAACCAGGTATTGGTTACATCCTCTGATCAACTCAAAACCACTTTCAGAACACCTTGGGGTACATTTTCCTATAGAGGAATTCCTTTTGGATTTATCAACGTAGGTGCTACATTCCAAATAGCTATGGATATAGCTTTTAGGGGTCTAATGCATAATTTTGTAGTGGTCTATCTAGATGATATAAAAATTTATTCAAAAAAGAGGCATGATCATCTGTTTGCTCTTAAACAGGATTTTGAAAGATGCAGAAATTATAGTATCTCAATGAACTCGAAGAAGTCAATTTTTGTGGTCACTGAAGGTAAGCTTTTGGGATTTATTGTTTCAAAATATGGCATGATCATTGATCTTAAAAGAACAGATGCAATTGCAAAAATTGGCCTGTTGAGTTCAAAGAAGGCCATGCAATCTTTCCTCGGTAAGATTAATTTTGTCAAAAGGTTTGTGCCAAATTTTGCTCAGATTGTTAGGTCATTGTAGGATTTGATTAAAAAATACATACAATTTATGTGGTTTGACACTCAAAAGGATGCTTTTATCAAGATTATGAAAGCTATTGCAGATGCTCCTGCATTAATGTCCCCAGATTTTGAAAAGGATTTCATTTTGTACATTTTTGCCATAGACTTTTCTTATGATGTTGTTTTGACACATAAGCAAGCAGAGGACATAGAAATCCCCATCTCATTCATGAGATCCATGTTTAAAGGGGTTGAATTAAATTATTCATAGATTGATAAACAGGCCTATACTATTTATAAATATGTCAAACATTTTAGGCCTTGTTTATTGAAATCTAAAGTGAAGGTGATTGTCCCCTATGCATCCATAAGGAATTTTCTGATCCAGAAAGAGCTCAGAGAGAAGCACGCCCATTGGATGACTGCGCTTCATGAATATGACTTGGAGATCAATCGAGCCAGAATTGTCAAAGGACAAGGTTTTTGCTTATTAGCTTCCCAATCAAATGATCCATAGCATGAACAACAATGGAAACAAGAGGAAGACATATCTACGGATACTGTTAATGTTATTTCTGCTTCATCCTCATAATGGTATGATGATAATCGATGTTTCTTACTCATGGGTATGCCTCTCCAACCTTAGACTTCAAGAAGCGTAGAGCCTTATGTTGGAAGGGATTTTGGGAAAAGTTAGCTACGCAACACCGTGGATGATGCGCAAGAGCAAAAGACACCGCGCAAGGTGGAGAATAGAATATTTTTCATATTTTGTGTTACCTTTTTGTAATTTTGACAATATTTTGTCGATATTGGTCATGAATTTGTAGTATCAGTTAATATTTAGTTAGCAAGTTGTCCAGTGGACCTTGGATGTAGAGGCGCAAGCCTATAAATAGAAGTAGAATTGTAAGTGTCAAATAGACTTGAAAAGGGGAAATTAGAGAGCACTTGGTGATTTGTAAATTGTTTTAAAGAACCTGTTGTTTTGCACGAAAGTAATATGACAAAGAGTAAATTGATCTAAATCACTGTGTTTTTCTATGTTTTACTGTTTTCTGCAACCCAATGATGAACGTTAAGTGAATCTGTAATATGGATCTATGATGCGATGTTTCCTTATCTTAAATGATGTCATCTTGTTAGATCTGTTTTGCACAACAGTATGTTGAATCATGTTATGATTTAATGATGCAATCTATTTAAGAATAATGATGAATGATTTTGTGAATGCTAAAAAGTAATCAGATCTATTCATAGCTGAGTAAATAGGTAGATGTCCATATTCCTCTCCTATTCTGCAGAAACTTGCTTCTGATAGCCCTGCCTCGAACACCTTGGGTGAGACCTCATCCGCTCTGCAGGTGTTGCTGGATGGGGTAAAACCTATCTGGGCCAATGCTCAAGGAGATCATGGTGGTTTGAGGGTCGACAGAGTGGAACCCCTGTCGACTGGGTTTTGTTTGCTAGGTTTGTGTCAACAAATGGTTCCCTTAGCGAGACCTTGTTGCAACTAAGGGGAGGATATGTGGTGTCCGACAAGACCAGAAATTTGTTAGATTTTAACATTTAAGCTAGCATTATATTAGGATATTTTAACTGAGAGAATAACAAGCATAGCAATCAAACACAAGAGACAATGAACACAGTCTTTTTCCTCGGGGAAACCATAAATGGAGAAAACCCCGCAACTTCCTTAGAGATAGAATCAGCACCAAAAGTAAAACCCCAAAACAGTAAGATGATCTCTCAACAGCAGTAGCCTCTTTCTTTCTAGCCCCAGCAACTTCTTCTCCCTCATCTATGCGCTTCAAATGAGTGTGACTGAGTGTGTGATAAATAGAGAGACTCACTCTCTATTTATACTAATTCCTGACTTGACAATAACTCACTAGGTCTGACTTCACTAGGTGATTCTAACAAACCTAGGGCCCCGCAACTGTAGGGACTTTAACCCCTGATCAATAGGAGGGTTACCCACAATGACTTGACATGACTTTTTTACATTATAGAAACTCCCAATCATAACATCAGGGCATGACATGACTCAATTACATTAAAAACACTTCCTGGAATAAGCATCAGGGTATAATACATAAGAAATACAAGTGAATACATTCTGAAGTTACAATTACATCAACACTCCCTCTTAACTAGGAAGGGATTCTCTCGACACAATTTAGCAACACAATTCTTCTTCTCTGTATCATCTGGATCATCATCGAGTCCTCGTAATCTTCAAGTCATCTTCATCTTCATATTCAAGTCATCTTCATCTAGATCTAGATCATCACCACTAGATATGGATCATCACTCGATCTGGATCATCTCTGGTTCTAGAACATCTCTGCTAGATCATCATCATAGGTTCTATCTCTTGATTCTTCTCATCGTAGGAAGTTCTACAGAGCCAGCCCTTTTTCATGCTGGTTGTAGGCCGAGCCTCCATGTAGGTCTTTTTCGGCACTTAGATCTGACCCTAAGTCAGAATGGCCCACCCAGCACTTACATCTGATCATGTAGGAACCAATCCTATAATCATATCAGAAAGGCATGCCCATCACTCACATCTGACCATGTGGGAACACATCCCACAACCCTTTTAGAAAGGCCCAGCACTTACATTCAACCATGTGAGGAACCAATCCTCCATGTCGAAAGGGCTCTGCACTTACATTTGACCATGCAAGGAACCAATCCTCCATGTCAAAAGGGCACTGCACTTACATTCGACCATGCGAGGAACCAATCCTATGTACATGTCGAAAGGGCTCTACACTTACATTCGACCATGTGAGGAACCAATCCTATGTACCGTGTTGAAAGGGATCTGCACTTATATATGATCATGTAGGAACCAATCCTACAATCACAACATAATGGCCCTCAATCCTAGACTAAGTATTCTTGGTAACTAACCAGGTGCCTCCATTCCAAGAATGGCATTTAGTGCTTATATCTGATCATGTAGGAACCATTCCGACAGTCACATCATAATGGATCAGCACTCATATCTGACATGCAAGGAACCAATCCTCTCATCATGACAGAATGGCTCAACCCTTACATCTGACCATGGAAGGAACTAATCATCTCACCATGTCATAATGGCTCACAGACTCATCACTTCCCTTTGGAGGGAACCTCAATCTAGAGAACACCAAGATTCTCCCTGAAGTACTCAAACTTCACTCTAGCTAATGGCTTTGTCAACTCATCAGCTATTTGTTCATCCGTCACAACATACTGGAGCTTCACTACTCCTCTCTGTACCATATCCCTGATATAGTGATACTTGATCTTGATATGCTTCGACTTGTCATGGAACACCAGGTTCTCTGACAACTTCACACAACTCTGGTTGTCACAATGTATACAAGTAGCATCGAACTGGAGATCAAATAAATCAGACAGTAGCTTCCTCAACCATACTGCCTCATAACTAGTTGAATGATCTGCGGCATACTTTGCTTCAGCTGTACTCAGTGCCACACAGGATTGCTTCCTGCTAAACCAAGAGATCACACCTGATCCCATACTGAAGCAACACCCTGAAGTGCTCTTCCTATCGATGGCACTGCCTACCCAATCTAAATAAACATAACCCTCCAGGTTAATCTTTTTATTTGCCTCATACTTGAGCCCATAATCAACTGTACCCCTCAGGTACCTCAAAATATGCTTTGCAGCAATCAAGTGAACATGTCTTGGATCTATCAGGAACTGGCTCAAGGTGTTCACAACAAAGCAAATATCTGGTCTTATGTTCATCGGGTACATCAAGGACCCAATCATCTGACGATACATCGTATCATCAACCGCTTCTGATGAAGCATCACTCAATGGCCTTAGGTTCGATGCCATAGGTGTGGCCATGGCCTTACAGTCCATCATCCCAAACCTCTTCAGGATCTCTACTGCATACTTCCCTTGTTTGAGGAAGATTCCATCCACATTCTGCCACACCTCCATGCCTAGAAAATAGTGCATCATACCCAAGTCCTTCATTTTGAACTTGGTAGCAAGCTTCCTCTTTGTATCAGCAATCAAGCCATCCAAACATGTTACAAACAGATCATCTACATACAGTAGGAGTATCACTAGGTTTCCATCTTCAACCTTGTAGTAAAGGTTGGAATCTGCTTTACTTTTGGTAAAACCCAAACTGGATAGAAAGCCATCAATTCTACCATACCATGTTCTGGGTGCCTGTTTCAAACCATACAGGGATTTCTTCAATCTACACACATGAGACTCCCTGTCATGTGTCTCAAAACCAAGTGGCTTCTCTACATACACTTCCTCTTCCACTACACCATTCAAGAAAGTAGTCTTGACATCCATTTGGTGTATCTTCCATTTCATCACTGCAGCCAAAGAAAGTATTGATCTGATGGAAGTGTATCTGGCTATAGGTGCAAATATTTCTTCTTAATCTATTCCTTTTTTCTGTGAGAAGCCACAAGCCACGAATCTTGCTTTATATTTCTCTATGCTACCATCTGCAGCATGCTTGATCTTGTAGATCCATTTGGAAGTTACAACAGACTTCCCTTATGGTCTTGGGACAACATCCCAAACATCATTCTTCATAATCGATTGATACTCTTAGATCATAGCATCCTTCCATTCTTTCCCTTCTATCACTACTTCATAGTTGGAAGGTTCTTTATTAATAAAATCACATAATAAAGCTACATACCCGGAGTAGGACCTGGTCCTCTTTCTTTCTCTGTGATTTTCTTCTGGAGCCCCATATCTTTCTACACCTTGGATAGCTTCTCATACCCAAGCAGGTTTCCTCTTATGAGGATTTTTCTCCTGAGGTGGATCTACAGGTTCTTGAGGTTCTTCAAATTCTCAATCTTCTTCTTGAGTTTCTTCATTCATGGTTGTGTCATGAATTCTAGGTGCTTCTATTTCTTCATGATCTTCAGCAGGTCTCTTTCTAGATTTGTTGTAAGTTGAGTCTTCATCAAATGTTACATCCCTACTGATGTCAATTTTCTTGAATCTTGGGAAGTATATTCTGTAAGCCTTCAAACTTTCATAGTATCCCACAAATATACCCTTCTTTCCTGAAGGATCTAACTTTTTCCTCTTTTTCTTTTGGAATGTCTATGTACACTGGACAGCTAAATATTCTGAGATGGCTAACTTCTGGTTTCTTTTTGGAAAAGACTTGTTCAGGTGTATTTTTCTTGGGTACTCTATGTGGAGTACGGTTCTGTACATACACCATTGTTCTAGTAGCTTCTACCCATAGATGCATGCGAAGATCTTGATCATGAAGCATTGCTCTTGCAGTTTCCATGATCGTTCTATTCTTCCTTTCTGCAATCCCATTCTGTTGTGGATTATATGGAGTGTATAACTCCCTCTTAATCCTTGAATCTTTGCATAACTCTTTGAATTCATTTGATGTGAATTATCTGCCATTATCTGATCGAAAGGTCTTGATATTCTTTTATGTGTGGTTCTCGATCAAGGCTTTGAAATCCTTGAATTTGCTAAATACTTCATCTTTGTTATTCATAAAGTATATCCATGTCTTTCTAGAAAAATCATCAATAAAAGAAACATAGTATACATACCCGCTTAAAGAACCGGATGACATTGGACCACATACATCAGAGTGAATGATTTCCAAGATTCCTTTTGCTTTGTTTTCGCTACTTGGAAATTTCTTCTTTGTGTTTTTTCCTTTCGCACATCCTTTGCAGACTCCATCATGTTTTGCCTGAATTTTTGGAAGACCTTCAACAGCTTTGCTTGCAAGTGGTAGTGCTCTATAATGCAAATGTGCAAGCCTTCTATGCCAAAGTTCATTTGGTTCTATTGTGTCATGGACCAAAGCTTGTCCTGGATGGCCCTTCAATTTGTATAATCCTCCTTCTTGTTCTCCAATTACTATTGCATCGTCAATAGTCTTTCCTCTTGGCCACATGACATCCTTCATTTTCATAGACTTTCCAGAGTCTATCTTTTAGGAGAATTCACCACTACCTTTTATGGGATATTGGTAGTCATCCCCAAGTTTCACCTCATGGGGTGAATTATGTTCAGATAGTTTCTCAAAATATTCCTTGAATCCCATCATGTGTTTGGAAGCCCCACTGTCAATAATCCAATATTTGCTTCCATGTGTCACAGTTCCTGTGAGAGCAGAGATCAGAACATATTCTTCATCACTTCAAGAGTCTTCACTTTCTTTTTTTACTCTCTTTCTAGGAGGATCATCATCCTCAGCAGTTTGAGCATGATGTCTTCTTTTGGAGTTCTTCTTCTTCTTAGATCCACTCTTATTCATGGGACAATTTCTAGAAAAGTGTCCTCTTTCATCACATGTATAACATCTGAGTTTGGATGGATCCTTTTTCACAAAATTATCTTTCTGATAAGAATTCTTACCTTGGTGATGATGATTTCCCTTCTCCCTTTCTTGGAGTGTACTGTGAGAGCTTGATCTTCAATTCCCATCTTTTCTTCTCGAGCTGCTATTCGAGCTTCTTCTTGTGAGCATTCTTCCCACAGTCTACTGAACTTGATTAGCTTCTTCCTAGCACAGATTCCTTGGATGAAAGAATCCCATGACCTAGGGAGACCATTCAATGTTTTCATCACAATTTTTGCATTCTCCACTTCTTCATCTACTGCTTCAAGTTTTTCTTTGATCTGGGACACCCTTGTAAAGTATGACTAGATGGTCTCCTCATTCTGGATCTTTACATTCTTCAACTGGTTCCTCAAATTCATCTTTTGGTTTATGTTCTTCCCTTCAAACAGTTTGGTTAGGGCATCAAACATAGCTTTAGGTGTCTTGAGGGAGGACACCTATGGTATGAGGTGATCCTTGATTGAATCAGCAGTAATTCTCTTAGCCATAACCAAATTTTTCTTATTTAAGGCCCTAGCCTCATCTTCCTTTGGAACTGGAACCTCCTCATTGATGTAGGAGTCCAACTTATTTTCTTCCAGGAACAAGGAGATCCTATACTTCTAGGCTTGGAAGTTATCAGCTCCCTCAAGCTTTTCATCAAGATTGGTATGATGAGACATCTTAACTGAGAACCTCAAATGGAAATGCAAAATATTTATATCTTACTAGGTCAAGATGTCGGATCTATATTTGGAGCTGAATTTCTACAGTGCTGGTTCAAGAGCAGATTAGGGTTTGACTTTCCCAAAGTTCTGTCCAACCAAATGCTTTTCTCTTGATCTCTTAACTTTGATTTTTAGGAGGAGATCTATCTAGGCCTGGGCTCACTCAAAAATTCCACTTCTATGGAAAGCACTAATTTCCGGTAGTAGTGTCGGGTCCAAAACTGAAATAGCTAAGAATCAAATTCTGTTTCGACAGAAAGATGCGCCCTAGGGAGGACAGTTAGCCCAACCTTATTTTGCTGAAAATTTGTGGAGAGAGATCCAAAAAGTAGGAAGCCCTAGTTCCCACAGCTGCATAGTGTCTTCTTCTTAGGTTAGCTCTAATACCATGTTATATTTTAACATTTAAGCTAGCATTATATTAGGATATTTTAACTGAGAGAATAACAAGCATAGCAATAAAAAACAAGAGACAATGAACACAGTGTTTTTCCTCGGGGAAACCATAAATGGAGAAAACCCTGCAACTTCCTCAAAGATAGAATCAACACCAAAAGTAAAACCCCAAAATAGTAAGATGATCTCCCGACAGCAGTAGCCTCTTTCTTTCTAGCCCCAGCAACTTCTTCTCCCTCAACTATGTGCTACAACTGAGTGTGAGTGGGTGTGTGATAAATAGAGAGACTCACTCTCTATTTATACTAATTCCCAACTTGACAATAAATCACTAGGTGAGTCTAACAACCCTAGGGCCTCGCAACGACAGGGACGTTAACCCCTGATCAATAGGAGGGTTACCCACAATGACTTGACATGACTTGTTTACATTATAGAAACTCCCGATCGAAACACCGGGGAATGACATGACTCAATTACATTACAAACACTTCCTAGAATAAACATTAGGGTACAATACATAAGAAATACAAGTGAATACATTCTGAATTTACAATTACATCAACAAAATTCAAGATTGGTTCGACCAAAAGTTACAAGAATTTGCTGAGACAGAGAACCAAAAGTCAGGACTGACAACGAATAAGTGGTTGGCAAGGCACATACATGACGGTCCACATGAGTAATTTTTCTCTGAATTTCCCATCATACTGTACGAGTGTTTAGCATGATTTACCTATCGCAAGACAAATATCCAAGGAGGCGAGCCAACATCATGGACCCATGAATTGATCCAAGAGTTGTAGGAAACCAACAACAGGGCATTGTGGGTTGTTGAAGTCTATTTGGATAGTATCTTACAAGTCTATATCACCGATTTCGTGGTTGATACTACTAAATCATATAGCGAAGCAGAAAGGGAATTCTTCAATGGACCAAGAGGTAGATTTTTATTGTCCCTAAAATTGTCAATTAAGATGATCGTCTGTGAAAAATGCATACTGATCAAGATGCACCTCGAGTAGTAGACCTCTAGTGTGCGAAGGCTATGGATACCGTGATGAAAGGGGGAATATGAATGGAAGGATAATGGGTAGATGGGTGCAAGTTTCGATGAGACTATGAGAGAATCCAAGGAAGAAAGTGGTCTTACAAGAGGAGGTGCAAGGTTTCGAAAAGAGAAGAGGCAGAGGACAAGGGAAGGTCCTGCTGTGATGGAAATGCAAGAACGCAAAGGAAGACCACATGGGACAAAGCGACCCTATAGTGATGAAGAGGATGACCAGGCTATGCCCAATATAGCAGTAAGATCAACCCCTAGTAGCAGCGTTCCAACACCTCCACGCACTACTCTACATTCAGGAAGAAACACAAGTTCCACGTCAACTTGCCCGACGTACCAACAACATTCCAGTAGTATATCAGTGTCAATAGGGAGAAGGCCTAGGATGGTGGGTGACGATACGAAATTACCTTTGTTACATGGGAACGGGACCGATGATCCTTAGCAGTACTTATTTCTATGTGAGGCAATATGGACTGTCAGGAAAAATGTAGATGATGATGTCAAGAAGGGCCAATTGGAGACCACTCTTCGGGGTCATGTGCTATATTGGTACATGAAGTTTATACAAGTTCCTACGGTGACCCTTGCAAAGACATTGGCGAAAATTAGGAAAGGACTCATTAAAGAATTCAGGAAACCAAAGTCTGAAGCATAGTACATTATAGAGTTGAAGGAGATTAAGAAATTTCCTAATGAAACTGTTTGGGACTTTGACCAAATATTTAAGACGCTAATGGCAAGAGTCTGTTTTGAAATGAGCAACGTTCAGCATAAAGAATGTTTCATCGCAGTACCGGTATCTCATATCAGACAACCACTGATGCAGCAGAATATCGCGACACAGAGTGAGGCTCTGGAGATCGCAATGAAGTTGGAGGCTTCACCCATTGGAAAAAGTACATCTGGTATGAACCAAATTCAGGCACAACTAGCAAAGTTGATGCTTCAATTGCAAGATATCAAGAAGGGTAAAGAGGATCGTGAAGACCTTTGGTGTACACAGTGTCTCACAAATAGACAACCAAAGATACTTGCCCAGATTTCTTAAATTACCTATTGTCAGGAGCACCCAACCCAGTAAGTTGTGGCAGCATACCATGGTTTTGCATATGTCAAGTATATGGGCATCGACATGAAGAATGCAGTTACATGCAAAAGATGGTGAAAAAGTCGGCAAACCTATACTGTTCATTTTGTTGATCTGTTGGGAATGAAGATAAGGATTGTCGTGCATATTACCTACTCCAGGAGAGGACATATGACTCATACTATGTAAAGGGTAAATATCATCGAGCAGTGCAGAAATTGCAACTGCAACCTCAGGTGGTACAACCACCACTTCAATTTCAATATGTACCACCATCGCAGATGCAGTTTATACCACCACAGTCGCAACAGAAGTTTGTACCGCAGCCTCAGTATAACCAAATGCATATGGCTCAGCCATAGCCATATTATGTTCAAGCTGCACACTATGTTCAACAGTAGTTTAATCCCTCGTAGCAGCAAGTAAGTCAACCGTAGTACTAGCAGCAAGGAGGATTCCGCATAGGATTCCGAGGATGAGGGGGAGGATTTGGTTGAGGAGGCGGAAGAGGTCGCGTACCTATTCAATGTAATAATTGTGGTGTATTGCGTCACTATCAGCAGGATTGTCCATAGTTATAGTGATCATGTCCATATTGTACCACGATTGATCACACTATTGAGAACTTCCACAGCTAATTGCGAGATGGCAGGAGAGAAACGTCCCGCAGTTGTAGTATCAAAACGAGTTACATAATCAAAATCAACTACAAAACCAGAATCAATTGCAGAACTAGTTTAAAAATTAGAATCAAGTGCAGAATCAAGGATAGAACCAAATTCCAATTCATAACCAAAATACGACTCAAAATGTAAATCAACCTATGAATCCACCGTTGATCCAGAATCAAGGGCTGACAATCATGATGATCTCATTGGAACCCAAAACGAAGGATGTCAACATCATTGTCGTCACTCACGGAGTTGTGATGACTGGACAAGATAGCCCTCATCCGCAAATTTAGTTGGTTGGAAAGAAGAAGGTGCAGTTTGATATTGATGTTGAGAAGGACACATTCTTTGAAGCACGCAATCTGATCGGAAGGAATCCTGGTAAGTCACATATTTATGAAATTTCCACTGCATTTGATTCTTCGTTGGAGGTAGGACCATCGTAGCAGTATGGTACCTTGCAGAACTTCTTTAAGAGATACTTGTCACTTGCAAGAGATTCCAGTGCTCTTGCCGAGATTGAGAACCTGTTGCATCGACCAACAAAGGGACGGAAGGATTTTGCAGTGAATTCATTGCATAAGAACAAGACAGGCAGAGAGATGTGCATGAACATACAAATGGAGACTATGAAGTAGATTTAGTCATTATGGATCTAGGATCAGATATGAATATACTAACAAAACAAACATGGCAGAAGATGGGGAGGCCAACATTAGGTTGGTCTCCATTGCAGCTGCTATTGGATAACCAGGCCAAGGTTCAACCAATCGAGCGTGTGTCGCACTTGCTAGTGGATGTTGAAGGTATGAAGACCTATGTTTCTTTTGATGTAATTGAAGTTGTAGAGGGTGGAGGCTCCTATCCTGTGTTACTGGGGATTGGATGGGCCAATGATAGTATGGTAATAATCAACTTTAAGAAGCGGATGATGATGTATGAGAATCAAGACATCAGAGTCATTGCTCCAATGGATCCAAGCGAAGGGAGAAGGTATATTGAGCCAGTAAAAGATGAATTTTTCAGGGGATGGGATCATGCTTAAAATATTGTTGAATATTACATCCATCTGAATGCTGATGGAGGTCTCGGTTGGTGCAGCGCTAGCTCTGCGTCTTTCAATTCTGATGATGCTTTAGAGAACTGGAAGAATCGCATGCATGAAGTATCAGTTAGGAAGTGTGGTTTGATCACACAGTCGTTGTGTCACGTTGCGACTGAGACTATTGTATTACCCACTTATGAGGGACTACCTAAGTTGTCTGTATTCATAATGGAGTTTGAAGAAAAGGTATCTGAACCTCAGCGTTTGTTGGCATTGGAAGAAGCACTGAAGGCTACCCCAGCATGGTGGTGGGTGACTCATAAAAAATCAATTAATGAATGGTCGCAGTGTCGATGACTGATGACAATTTAGTTTGGAGACACAGAAGTATACCATGTTTGACGATACAATGGGCGGAATAGTCCTAGTAATCATCTGATTGAATGTCATACCTTGTGGGCATCGCAACCTAGGGATGAGTGGGTCCACGCCTTTGTCCACACATTGGATAAAATGTTGCGATCTTGGTACATATCAGTCGAATTGCGCAAGGAAATAACCACTTGGGAGGAGTTGACAAATTTTTTTACGCATACCTTTAGCTTCATGGATGACAATCCAGATGTCCATAATGCACTACATCTCATCCACGTTGTGGTGCTAAAATTGGTTCCAGTCCCATATCCAGTAGATCCACATGTGCATTCCCACATGTAGTTGATGATGGAATGTTATAATGTATCCAGAGGACCTGAGGACGATGATGAGATAAGAAACATCAATATCCTGGAAATAGAGGGGAGTGAAGATGTCGCAGCACAAGATGTACCGATGGACCCAATGAATGATCCATTGAAGATAAGAAAAGTCAACATTGGGATGGAGGAGAACCCAAAATTTGCAAGTATTGGGGACTATTGGGATGAAGAAACCATGGCAAAGATCACGGATCTACTGCATGAATTTCAAGATATTTTTTTTGACCAAGTTCTCTGAAATGAAAGGGATCCTGGGTGATTTAGGGGAGATGAAGATCCCATTAAAGCCAGATGTGAAACCGGTAAGGCAGAGGTCATATCGCTTGAACCCGTGATAAAAGGAGAGGGTCAAAGCTGAGCTTGACAGGATGTTGGATGTTGGAATAATTGAGCCAGTCAAAGAATTGGAATGCATCAGCCCTATGGTGGTCTAAGACAAGGAAATAGGTGAAGTTCAGATCTGTGTCGATCTAAGAAAATTGAACGATACATGTATGCATGATCCATTTTCGACACCATTCACAGATGAAGTGCTAGACGGAGTAGGTGGTCAAGAGATGGATTCCTTCATAGATGGATTTTTTGGTTATCACCATATTAAGATCGCGAAGGAAGATCGACATAAAACCACATTTGTTACTGAATGGGGCTGCTTTCAATACACAACGATATCGTTTGGGTTGAAGAACACACCTGCGATATTTTCCTGGGTTGTTGTCGCGGCATTCAAAGATTTTATTCAGAAATTCCTGCAAGTCTACATAGACGACTGGACAGTTTATGGATTAATCAAAGACCATTTGGAAAACTTGCGAATGATGCTGGAAAGGTGTCAACAGCATTAGATCACGTTGAACTTAAAGAAGTGTATTTTTTGCGCACCCTTTGGGATGTTGTTGGGTCAACTTGTTTTCAAGCAAGGACTATTGCTTGACCCTACAAATATTGCGCTAATTTTGAGCTTACCATCACCTACAAATGTGAAGATGCTTAGAGCGACACTAGGGCACAAAGTGTTAACACCTCTAACTAGCAGAGGGTCGAAGAGACCATGGTAAAGAGAAATAATGGTTGCTTGAAACTTTGGCTGAATATAATGGTGTGAAAGTATGATAAAGGGCGCGTAAGCAATGAAATTATCACATGATCCAATGGTGTAGAACGAGGAAATGAAGATCGATGGATTATGATATACCTGCTCTATGAAGATGCGCAGAGGATAAGGACATACGGAGGTAGTTAACAAGATACAAAGATCAACAGTCATAAAGTTGGGTCGGCGAAATCTACGATCAATTGGAAGTCCACTACGTAAACTTGCACGTTCATTAAAATGAAAGGGCTCAGCGAAATGGGTATCTGTAAGATTATCCAACGGCTAGAAAATAAAGTGAAAATACATCGATGGTCATCGTCGGATCCGGAGGATAGAGTTACGCTATGGTTGGAGAGGAAAAGTGGTAGCGGAATTGAAACCGTGGTACATGTGGTAGTTTGTGATACATTCCGCAGGGGAAAACGGTTTAAGGGAAACCGCTAAAGGGATCCTCCAGAATGGGATTCTATATAAGTGGAGTTGACTTGTTTGAGGAATTATTTTTTATTATGCTGGGACGAATGAAAAGGACTGATTACCACCTTTCACAGTCAACCTCGAGTATATGCGGTTATAGTAACAGGTAAGTTTTAAATACTCAATCTTTATCCGCAGAATTACCATTGCTTTTCTATATTATGGATAAAGAGAAAGGTTTACAAGGGTTTAACTGAATTCTAGACGAAAGGGAAGAGTGCCTGGTTGATAGAGATAAAGGAGTTTATGATCCATTCTTGTCTGTGGGAAGTGTATCTGTTATCAAAGAAAGATTATGGCGATACAATTCACAGGGAAATGACGTTTTAAATGTTTGTAAATCGTTTCTCTATCATTTTTCCATTGAGCAGACCTTACATTTTCCCGAGTTTGCCGAGTGGTGTGCAGTTAATTATTTGTCCTTTGAGAGAGTTATTGTAAGTCATTCTACGTCTAGGAAACTATGTAAAATTGATGCAAAGGCTATCCATGAAATCCTAAATTTGCCCAATAATTACCCCGACAATCATGAGTCTGTAAACGAGTCTGTTTCAGCTGAAGTGTAGCGAAATTGTGAAACTGAAGTTCGATGTAAATTCTTGTCTAGCATTCTTAATGAAGGTCAGTCACTGGAAGGTCTCTTTTTGCCATATCATGTTCACATTTTCAGGGAGGAAGTTCAATTGGTTGTGTCTTTGGTCTGTCAAGTATTAGGTTTAGATGATGATTGTCATGTCAATGAAGTCCTCTTGGGCTTCTTATTAAAAATGAGTTCAATTAGTCCTGAGTATAAGTCTCAGTCGGTTCATGTCTACAGTTTAGACGAATATCTAGTAGAAGCTATACATCTCCAATTGGTTGAGTTTTCAAAAGTCAGGTTTTTCAAGTTTCAATCGTATCTGCTGAACATGTTACTGTGTTCGAATGTAACTGAATTGTAGTTCTTGAGTACTATATTCTCCTCAGATTTGTCTAAGCAAATAAATATGTTTGAATTTGAAAATTCTATTATGTCAAAAATATATAAGATGCTATTTGATGAAGTGTTACCTCGAGTATTGGAAGAAATGAAGAGTATGATGCAATCCTCACCTGAGGATAGGATTGGAGATTGGTTCTTGTATAAAGACTTCACAGTTTTGAGAATATATGGTTTCACTGGAGAGCCCTATAGGCTGCCTGCTTTCCTTACCCCCAGTATTTTTGCATTGGAATACATGAGACAGAGATTACATGTAGAAGAGGAACATTTCGGGGCTTTTAAGAAATCTTCCAATATCAAGTTCCCTCTTAAAGTTGGTTCCTTTATTTTTAAAAACAATGGTGCTCTGGTGTTTGTAGAGAAATTATTGGAAAGCATGGATTTCCAAAGGGAACAAAGGGTCAATTATGATCCTTACCATATTATTTCTCTAAGAAAACAAGCAAATAAAAATAAGCCATTTGACCATCAAGTTGTTGAAGGTCTGAATGAAGTAGCCAATTTGTTTTACTTTGTGGAAATTCCAAGATCCGATGAAAATACAAGCAGTAGATCAGTCGCAGTATCTCAAATTCCAGGTAGCTCTAATATTTTGATTAAAAGAAGTATTTTCAAAATTGAAAGTATGGAAATAGATGAGGACAATTCACATAAGAAGGCCAAATTGTCGCAAGATGATAAAATTTTAAGCGAAGTAATTTCAGGTGAATTAAAAAGAGTTGCTTTGGTTCCTCAGAAATCTATACAAGTGAATCAATTTTCTTTTGAAAGTGTAGATAATACAGAATTAGGCCCAGTTTTTAAGTCTAAAGAAGAGTTCATGACTAGCTATATGGAAAAGCAAAGACAGTCCATAGAAGAAACAAGGAATCTACTCCCACGGGTGAGAAGTCTGAATAATCCAAAGACTTCCTTGGTTTCTACTTGGGACGTAGAAAAGAATACTTTAAAATTGGCCATGGTGAGTGATAAGAAAGTACCAGAAATGGAAGTGAGATTAAACAAAATCAGTGTACCAGATAAAATACAGTTACATAAACAAATGGGAGATATTATTTATTCAGATTTATTGCATGCAATGGTAAAAATTAACAAGTTACAAGTTTTGGTTGACAAATTGGAAGTCCAATTAAAACATGATAAGGTTGAGAACAAGGCTAATTCCATTCAAATAAAAAATATGCAAGCAGATATCGTAAGCTCAGGGGATGAAATAGGTAGCACCCAGGCAATCAGAAGAATTTTAGAAGAAAAAGAAAACGCCCTCCAGGTACTAAAGAAGAGATTGAAAATCCCGAGTACAGAACATGTTCAGTCATAGGAATTATTAGCATTGTAGGAGGAGAAAAACAAGACTCATCAGGAGATGATGGAGTATAAAGGAAAGACTGTGAAATTGCAAGAAGAAAAGGATAAGTGGGAAGAGGAACGGAGTGGGTTAATAGCACAAATTTCACGATTGAAAAAGGACCAAAATGAGGAAAAAGAAATTATGGAGGCACTAATGAGTCAGACTCCCACTAGTGAAGATCTGACTATTGTAAATATTGAAAGAACTTTAAATGATTTTTCCACTAATGACTTACTAGTGCCCATGTCCCAAGTCAATTTGAAAGATGAAGAGATAAGAGAGTTAAAAGAGGAAAATGAGAAAATCAAATCTGAGCTAACCAAAATGACTGAAAGCAAGAATAAGATATTACAAGATAAAAGTCAATTACAAAAGAAACTTAATGAATTGAAAGAAAGGAACACAGGAAAGGGTCCTCTCCACGGAGCTAAACATATAATCTAGGATACGTTGTCTATATAAATTACTAAGTTCAGGCATTATTTGAACTTCATTGATGATCAAAGTACATTGGTTAGTTTAGCCAATCAAAGACTGAAGCTCGTAAGTGAGACCATGGAGAGGAAACCCCTTGGCACAGCTCAGAATGCATTGAATTCCTTAAATTCATTAACATATCAAAAATTACAAGATATAGGAGTCAAAGACAGAGTGGCAATGGTACTATGGTCAAAAATGTTTATTCATAAGCATCATCTTATGAAGACAGTACAAGATAAGGCTGACGAGATGAGCTCACATATTAATGATTTCAAGCATGCTTTTAAAGAATTATTTGAAGATGGCCTTCCTTCCTTTTGGGACGAGGAGGGACGAATGTTTTCTCAAGAACATTATCACAGCCTGCTGGTGCAAATCCATATGGATCACTCTAAATGTGATGATTTGGTAAAGGGGCTGACGGGAAAGGTCATCATAGAGAATCTAACAGAAGATTTTGAGATATTGCAGAAATTTCTGATTGTCAGAGGAGGGTTTCCTACTGTGTCTTATGAATCCTACATGGAGCTAGAGGTGTCTATTCAGGAAATGATTGAGTACGATATCCCAAGCGCGGAACAATGGAGAGTCGTAGAAAGATTTGGAAAGACAAAGTATATTCTTCATCCATAAAAACAGGTGTTGCACGCGATGGAGTTGATTGTTCGAGCCTTGTTACTAAGTTGATTTTAATTAAATGATCTATTAGGATCAAAGCAAGTAGTTTATTCCTAGTAGTTAGGAATATAGGTACAAAGACTTTGATTAAGTAGGCTATTCAGTTATAAATCTTCTTGGAAGAAGAAATCATTTTATGTATATATTTGCATTTACTTTATGGAATGGGGGTTGGAACCCATCTTGTTGATGAACGTTTTTTTGAAGATATATAGTTTTGAATAACAAAGATGAATGCGTGTGGGTTATCAGATATTCTTGTGCTATTTACATTGCAGTCTGTATTTCTTCTCCTTTGTAATTGTTTTCCTTTCCAGTGTTACACTCCATTTTGTTTTCTTCGTATATGAAACGTAGTGTTGAATGGTTGGAATTCATATTGGTTATGCTCTGATCATTGTTTCAGATATTATATAAATGTTTCTACTAAATTTAATATAGAACTCATCTTCTGATGCTCTGTATTGATGACTGTTCATTATCTCTCCTATTCCAACTGAACTAAATGAACGACTGTGATTGAGTGGTTATCTTGCCTTTGATGAAATCTCACACATATGTGTTTGTGATATCTTTATGTATGTGTGACTCCATTGCCCAATGATTATGTGTATCATTTCAACCATCTGTATAATTTTCGAGTGTTGATTTATGTCTGGCCTTGTTAAATCTATATTTGAGAGATCCCTCTCTGGAAAGAAAAGCCAGTTTCTTTCTGAAATGGTTTTTGTTGTTACCTTTGGAATTTACCTTTGCAACTTGGGTACATTCTGAGTGTTACCAAATTGGCGCTGTTGCTCGGGACGAAAGTGCAAATATTGCCTAGGGAGAATGACAGAGTTTGAAGAAAGATTTCTATGGGCAAATAAAAAAAAATTGTTAGTAGAAAAGGTTGTATATTTGCCCTGGTGATTCCATTGTAAAACTTCTCAAATCTTAAGGAGTCATTCTAGCTTTGAGAAGACACACATGAGGTAATTATGACACTGAAGTCTTAAAAAGTTTGGAAGATCCGGAAAGATTATTTAAGAAAAAAGATAAAGAAAAAATAGGTTTTCCTTTGTTTGGTGCATCATCTTCTCAAGATTCTCCTATTGATACTGAATTTAATTCTCGTAGATTAGAATCTTATTTGCTGGATTCCCTATGGAGAGATTTACAACAGACTATGAAATTTGAAACATTTACCTTTCAAAATACTCAAAAGTCTTCAGTTCCTTTAAACCCACCTAGACCAATGGTAGCCAAATTTGCTCCCTTGCGTTTTCCTACTTTATTACATGACCTTCCTCAGAATTATTCCCAAAGAATTTCTCTATTTGATGGAGAAGGTGACATAACCACAAAGCAACATGTGACTAGGTTTGAAGATTTCATTGACTTGGAAGAAGTTGATTATGCAGATGTTAAAATGTGGTTATTTTCTCAAAGTTTGTCAGGTGAGGCAAAGAAATGGTTTAAAGATTTTCCAGATGGGTCTATATTGAATTTTCAAGCTTTCCAGAATCCATTTCTAGATAGATGGGATGATAAACAGAATCCTTTACAGCTCTTGTCTCAGTATAACAGTCTCAAAAAACGGGGTTTCGAATCTGTTCATGAATTTTCAAGCAGGTTCATGAGGGTTTATAATTCTATTCCGGAAGACACAAAACCTTCTACAACCACTACTAAACTACATTATGCTGGAGCCTTTGATAATGATTTTTCATTTTCATTAAGAGAGAGAAAATAAGCAACTCTTGCTGCAATGTTTACAAATGCTTTAGAAGTGGAAGCAAATATGATGGCAAGTGGAAAAATGAAACACAGATATATTGATAGGAGAAAAAAGGAAGAAAATTTGCCTTCTGCTTCTTCTTCTACCACTGATATCAAATTTGAAATGATGTTGAAGACCATGGAAAAGTTGATGGACAAATTAACTATGGATAATAGGGCGTTCAACAGAGAACAAGTCGATCCTCAAATCAGGAACCCTAATTTTAGAAGACCAAATCCTCATGTTCTTCCACAAAATAGGCAGAGAGACATGAGAAACCCAAGAAATCAAGAAGAACAGCAAGTTCGACCACCATTTCCTAAGAATTATGTTGCCGATGAAGAAGACCCTACTGAAAATGAAATTCATCTTTTTGGAGAACTAGATTCAGAGATATATCTTACCGAAGAAGAACATAACATGTTTGAACAGAAAGGTGGAAATGAGGAGTTTGAAAGGGAGACGGAACAGTATCAAATGGGTTATTTACATGTTATGGATGATGTGCAGAGAAAAATCAGATTGAGAAACAGGGAAGTTTTCATAAATAAGGGGAAGGCAAATCCAAATCAACCTTCCACTAGTTCCCTAAATGTAGAAAAGGGAAAAGAAGTGCAAAAAGAGTCTTTTGTAAATAAAGAAGTTGAAAATGAGATTCAAAGAGACAAAAGAATGAAGCAAGTGGCCCTGATTGATGTAGAAAGAGTTGGTACTGGTTTTAATTTGCAAAATGAGCTTTCAAAGTTAAAAATTTATGTTCCATTTAATGAGTTGTTGAGAAATAATGAATATAGAAATACTATAACAAAAATGGTCAAAGGTCAAGGAGAATTGCAATCTGATATTTTAGAGTTGAATGATGATAATCCTACTATTTCATTTGGGTCAAAGGTTGAAAATTTAGAAAATGAAGAAGTCCCTCCTTTTTATTTGAGTTTGAATGTGCATGATATGGTGGTCCATAATGCTATGCTAGACTCAGGTGCATCACATAATTTAATGCCAAAGGGAGTAGTTGAAAGCCTGGGATTAGAAGTGATGAGACCCTATAAAGATTTATATTCTTTTGACTCTAGAAGAGTAAAATGTCTTGGTTTGATTAAATATATGGTGGTAACTCTGAATAAATTGCCATCTAAAACTATAGTCATGGATGTGGTAGTAGTCATGGACTATGTATTTTGATGGATCTGCTGCAAAAATAGGTGTTGGAGCTAGTGTGTACATAATTTCTCCTATACAATATTTCAAAGATTTATCATATAAATTAACATTTGAATGCACAAACAATGTAGCTGAATATGAAGCCTTATTACTAGGGTTGCATGCCTTGAAGGATTTGGGAGCACAGAGGATAAAATTTTTAGGAGATTCAGAGTTGGTGATAAACCAAGTAAATGATAGCTATCAAACCAGGCATCCTCGGATGAGGGCTTATAGGAACGAAGTGTGGGATATGATTGGTAACTTTTTTACAGAGCACACGATTTAAGTGGTTTCCAGGCATGAAAATACTGTGACAGATTCTTTGGCAGTAGCAGCTGGAAAATTTAAAACCCCTATTGCTGGTCAGAAAAAATATCAGGTGGACATTGTGAATAGACCATCTATTCCCAATAATTCTAAATATTGGCAGGTATTTGAAGATGACGTGCAGATCAAAATATTCTTAGATCTATCAGGAGAATTTGTACATACTCATATTGACACCAAAAATGACAATGGTGAGACTTTTCAAGATGATGAAGAACCTGGGAAAGAAAAGGAGGGCGCTGAAAAGTTAAAGGGAACCTTAGGAGGAAAGGATATTATTCAATTAAAAAATAATTTTATACCAAGAGGTTTAATTACTTTGGAAAAACTTTTTGATCAGAATGATGTTGCTAAGAACCCTAAAGTGAAACCTGTTGAGAATGCTGTTGAAGATAGGAATATTGGCACTGAAGAGAATCCTAAGATTATAAAATTATCCAAAAATTTGCCTAAAAAAGAAAAAGAAGAATATGTGAATTTAATGAAGAAATATACAGATGTATTTGCTTGGAGTTATGAAGATCTTAAAGAGTATGATACATCTATCATACAACATACTATTCCTATAAAACCTGGGGATAAACCTTTCAAGCAAAAACTCAGAAGGATAAACCCTAAGCTGCTTCCCATTATTGAGAAGGAAATTAAAAATTTATTTGATGCCAAGGTCATTGTAACTCTAAGATTTTTAAAGTGGGTTGCAAATTTGGCTCCTGTTAGAAAGAAGAACGGAGAAATAAGACTGTGTATAGATTTCCAGAATTTAAATAAAGTTTCTATGAAGGACAATTATCCTCTACCGAAGATGGATCATATATTGCAGAAAGTAGTTGGAGCTGAGAGAATTTCAATGTTAGACGGTTTTTTTGGCTATAATAAGATCAAAGTATTACCTGAAGAGCAAGAAAAGACCACATTTAATACACCTTGGGGCACTTTTATGTATGCAAAGATGCCTTTTGGTTTAATGAATGCAGGAGCTACTTTTCAGCGAACCATGGACATTGCTTTTGCAGGAGAAATTGGGAATTTTGTGGTCATTTATATGGATGACATCATGGTCTATTCAAAATCTAACAGAGAACATATGCATCATCTAGAGAAAGTTTTCATGAAGTGCAGGAAATTCGGTATATCATTGAACCCGAAGAAGTCCAATTTTGCATTGGAAGAAGGAAAGTTGTTGGGCCATATAATATCTAAGGATGGAATAAAAATTGATCCTGAAAGGGTAAGTGCAATTTTGAAGGTAGGAGAACCCAAGAGTAAAAAGGAGATATAATCATTTTTGGGGCAGGTGAATTTTCTAAGAAGGTTTGTGCCAAGTTTTGCTGAAATCTTAATGAACATTACAAATATGCTAAAAAAGGGTCATGAAATAAAATGGAATGCGGAAGCTAGGAAGTCATTTTGGGAAATCAAACAAGCCATCTTAGATGCTCTTGTGTTGATGAGTCCTGATTTTACCAAATATTTTTTAATATTTTTGTATGCTTCAGAGTATACCATTGCAACAGTTTTATTACAGAAGAATGATGAGAACTTGGAGCAGCCTATAGCATTTTTCAATAAAATGTTGAGGGATGGAGAATTAAAATATAACATCATGGAGAAACAAGCATACACTTTAGTCAAAGCATTGAAATATTTCAGAGTATATATTCTACATTCACATGTAATCGCACATGTTGCAACTGCTGCAGTGAAAGGAATTTTGACACAACCTGATCCAGAAGGAAGAAGGGCAAAATGGATAGCTACATTACTGGAGCACGACATAGAGATAAAGCCTACTAAATTGGTTAACGGACAAGGATTAGCAAAAATGATGACAAATTCAAATTGTGAGTCTTTAACAATTAATTTTTTATCTCACCAGTTTAATCAGTTGGACACAGAAGTGGAAGTAATGATTGATTTTGTGGCATCTCCATGGTATTCTGATATTGTTTATGTCCTTTGAAATTTACAAGAAGCAGTAGGATTGAGTAAGTATAGAGCAAGATCAATAAAATTGAAGGCTGCTAAATTTTGTATTATAAATCAATATCTTTATTGGAAGGACCCTAGAGGTGTGCTACTAAACTGTCTTTTAGAAAATGAAGCTCAACATACAGTTAAAGAATTTCATAAGGGAGATTGTGGAGGACATCATTCCTGGAAGGTGACTGCAAATAAAATTCTAAGAGCAGGTTATTATTGGCCAACATTATTTTCAGATGTATATAAAGAAACCAACATGTGTCATCAATGCCAAATTTTTGATGGTAAAAGAAAAGTACTTCCTCTTCCTTTAACTCCAATAACAATAGAAGCTCCTTTCCAACAATGGGGTTTGGATTTAATTGGTGAAATAAATCCCAATTCGTCAGGACAACACAAATGGATTTTGACAGCTACGGATTATTTTACAAAATGGATTGAAGCGATTCCCACCAGGAGAGCCACTGAAGCTGTAATCATGGATTTTCTTGAGGAAAACAATTAGCTCCATTTGGATGCCCCAAAAGAATAGTATCAGATAATGCAGCTGCTTTTAAATCCAAGAAAATGATTGATTTCTGTCACAAATATCATATAAGTCTCAATCATTCAACTGCCTATTATCCGCAGGGAAATGGGTTAGCCAAATATTCAAACAAAAGCTTAGTAAGGATCATCAGGAAGCTGTTGGAAGATAATAAAAGATCATGGCACACCAAGCTCAAATATGCTCTATGGGCTAATAGGATTAGTACCAAAAGGGCAATTGGCATGTCTCCATTCCAACTGGTGAATGGAACTGAAGTTGTTTTTCCAACATCGTTAGGTGTTCCAGTTATGAGATATTTCCAAGAGCAGCAAGAAGAACCAAATCACATGCAAAGGAGGATAAATCAGATTATCGAGATGGAAGAGCGAAGGAATAAGGCTTATGACAAGGTGCAATTACATCAGGAAAAAATAAAAAATACTTTTGACAGAAAGGTAAAAGAAGAACAGTTTTAGATTGATGACTTGGTCCTGAAGTTGGATGCTCCTAAAGAAGATAAACATGGAAAATTTGATCATATGTGGGTAGGTCCTTATGTTATTGCTGGATACAGAGAACAAAATGCGTTTCTTTTAGAATATCCGAAGGGGGTTCCTCTGGATACTAACCCTGTTAATGGAAGATATCTGAAACATTACCTATCCTAAAAAGGAAGGTAAAATTTGTATTATAGCCTGTAAATATTTATTTTTCTTTACAAATCAACACAGATGGTAGGCTGAATGTTTTTGAAGCCCACAGTGAAGGCCCTAAGATTCAGGAGGCATGCCATTTCTTTTTATTAAAATATATCAACAAAAAAGACAAACATTTTTGGAAGTTATTATGAAAGATTGAAGACAGTCACCTGGTCTACGAGTTCTTTGAAACCTCACAAGGAGGATATCATCTCCAGATGGAGCCAGTTGTTAACACCTCTAACTAGCAGAGGGTCAAAGAGACCATGGTAAAGAGAAATAATGGTTGCTTGAAACTTTGGTTGAATATAATGGTGTGAAAGTATGATAAAGGGCGCGTAAGCAATGAAATTATCACATGATCCAATGGTGTAGAACGAGGAAATGAAGATCGATGGCTTATGATATACCCGCTCTATGAAGATGCGTGGAGGATAAGGACATACGGAGGTAGTTAACAAGATACAAATATCAATGGTCATAAAGCTGGGTCGGCGAAATCTACGATCAATTATAAGTCCGCTCCGTAAACTTGCACGTTCATTAAAATGAAAGGGCTCAGCGGAATGAGTACGTGTAAGCTTATCCAACAGCTAGAAAATAAAGTGAAAATACATCGACGGTCATCATCGGATCCGGAGGATAGAGTTGCACGATGGTTGGAGAGGAAAAGTGGTAGAGGAATTGAAACCATGGTACACATGGCAGTTTGTGATACATTCCACGGGGAAAAATGATTTGAGGGAAATCGCTAAAGGGAGCCTTAGGAATGGGCTTCTATATAAGTGGAGTTGACTTGTTTGAGGAATTATTTTTAATTATGCTATGACGAATGAAAAGGACTGCTTACCACCTTTCACAGTCAACCTCGAGTATATGCGGTTACAGTAACAGGTAAGTCTTAAATACTCAAGCTTTATCCGCAGAATTACCATTGCTTTTCTATATTATGGATAAAGAGAAAGGTTTACAAGGGTTTAACTGAATTCTGGACGAAAGGGAAGAGTGCCTGGTTGATAGAGATAAAGGATTTTATGATCCATTCTTGTCTGTGGGAAGCGTATCTGTTATCAAAGAAAGATTATGGCGATACAATTCACAGGGAAATGACGTTTTAAATGTTTGTAAATAGTTTCTCTATCATTTTTCCATTTAGCAGACCTTACATTTTCTCGAGTTTGCCGAGTGGTGTGCAATTAAGTATTTGTCCTCTGAGAAAGTTATTGTAAGTCATTCTATGTCTAGGATACTGTGTAAAATTGATGTAAAGGCTATCTGTGAAATCCTGAATTTGCTCAATAATTACCCCGACAGTCGTGAGTCTATAAACGAGTCTGTTTTAGCTGAAGTGTACCAAAATTGTGAAACTGAAGTTCGATGTAAATTCTTGTCTAGCATTCTTAGTGAAGGTCAGTCACTGGAAGGTCTCCTTTTGCAATATCATGTTCACATTTTCAGGGAGGAAGTTCAATTGGTTGTGTCTTTGGTCTGTCAGGTCTTAGGTTTAGATGATGACGGTCATCTCAACGAAGTCATCTTGGGCTTCTTATTAAAAATGAGTTCAATTAGTCCTGAGTATAAGTATCAGTCGGTTCATGTCTACAGTTTAGATGAATATCTAGCAGAAGCTATACATCTCCAATTGGTTGAGTTTTCAAAAATCAGCTTTTTCAAGTTTCAATTGTATTTGCTGAACATGTTACTGTGTTCGAATGTAATTGAATTGCAGTTCTTGAGTACTATATTATCCTTAGATTTGCCTAAGCAAATCAATATGTTTGAATTTGCAAATTCTATTATGTCAGAAATATATAAGATGTTGTTTGATGAAGTGTTACCTCGAGTATTGGAAGAAATGAAGAGTATGATGCAATCCTCACCTGAGGATAGGATTGGATATTGGTTCTTGTATAAAGACTTCACAGTTTTGAGAACATATGGTTTCACTGGAAAGCCTTATAGGCTGCCTGCTTTCCTTACCTCCAGGATTTTTGCATTGGAATACATAAGACAGAGATTACATGCAGAAGAGGAACATTTCAGAGCTTTCAAGAAATCTTCCAATATCAAGTTCCCTCTTAAATTTGGTTCCTTTATTTTTAAAAACAACGGTGCTCTGGTGTTTGTAGAGAAATTATTGGAAAGCATGGATTTCCAAAGGGAACAAAGGGTCAATTATGATCCTTACCATATTATTTCTCTAAGAAAACAAGCAAATAAAAATAAGCCATTTGACCATCAAGTTGTTGAAGGTCTGAATGAAGTAGCCAATTTGTTTTACTTTGTGGAAATTCCAGGATCCGATGAAAATACAAGCAGTAGATCAGTCGCAATATCTCAAATGGCAGGTAGCTCTAACATTTTGATTAAAAGAAGTCTTTATGAAATTGAAAGTATGGAAATAGATGAGGATAGTTCACATAAGAAGGCCAAATTGTCTCAAGATGATAAAATTTTAAGTGAAGTAATTTTGGGTGAATTAAAAAGAGTTGCTTTGGTTCCTCATAAATCTGTACAGGTGAATCAATTTTCTTTTGAAAGTATAGATAATACAGAATCAGCCCCAGTTTTTAAGTCTAAAGAAGAGTTCATGACTAGCTATATGGAAAAGCAAAGACAGTCCATAGAAGAAACAAGGAATCTACTCCCACAGGTGAGAAGTTTGAATAATCCAAAGACTTCATTGGTTTCTACTCGGGACGTAGAAAAGAATACTTTAAAATTGGCCATGGTGAGTGATAAGAAAGTATCAGAAATGGAAGTGAGATTAGACAAAATCAGTGTACCAGATAAAATACAGTTACATAAACAAACGGGAGATATTATTTATTCAGATTTATTGCATGCTATGGTAAAAATTAACAAGTTACAAGTTTTGGTTGACAAATTGGAAGTCCAATTAAAACATGAGAAGGTTGAGAACAAGGCTAATTCCATTCAAATAAAAAATCTGCAAGCATATATCATAAGCTCAGGGGATGAAACAAGTATCTCCCAGGCAATCAGAATACTTTTAGAAGAAAAATACAATGCCCTCCAGGTACTAAAGAAGAGATTGAAAATCCCGAGTACAGAACATGTTCAGTCATCGGAATTATTAGCATTGCAGGAGGAGAAAAACAAGACTCATCAGGATATGATCGAGTATAAAGGAAAGATTGTGAAATTGCAAGAAGAAAAGGATAAGTGGGAAGTGGAACGGAATGGGTTAATAGCACAAATTTCACGGCTGAAAAAGGACCAAAATGAGGAAAAAGAAATTATGGAGGAACTAATGAGTCAGACTCCCACTGGTGAAGATCTGACTATTGTAAATATTGAAAGACCTTTAAATGATTTTTCTGCTGATGACTTACTAGTGCCCATGTCCCAAGTCAGTTTGAAAGATGAAGAGATAAGAGAGTTAAAAGAGGAAAATGAGAAAATCAAATCTGAGCTAACCAAAATGACTGAAAGCAAGAATAAGATATTACAAGATAAAAGTAAATTACAAAAGAAACTTAATGAATTGAAAGAAAGGAACATAGGGAAGGGTCCTCTCCAGGGAGCTAAACATATAATTGGGGATACATTGTCTGTAGAAATTACTAAGTTCAGGCATTATTTGAACTTCATTGATGATCAAAGTACATTGGTTAGTTTAGCCAATCAAAGACTGAAGCTCGTAAGTGAGACCATGGAGAGGAAACCCCTTGGCACAACTCAGAATGCATTGAATTTCTTAAATTCATTAACATATCAAAAATTACAAGATATAGGAGTCAAAGACAGAGTGGCAATGGTACTGTGGTCAAAAAGGTTTATTCATAAACATCATATTATGAAGACAGTACAAGATAAGGCTGACGAGATGAGCTCACGTATTAATGATTTCAGGCATGCTTTTAAAGAATTATTTGAAGATGGCCTTCCTTCCTTTTGGGACGAGGAGGGATGACTATTTTCTCAAGAACATTATCACAGCTTGCTGGTGCAAAGCCGTATGGATCACTCTAAATTTGATGATTTGGTAAAGGGGCTGACGGGAAAGGTCATCGTAGAGAAGCTAACAGAAGATTTTGAGATATTGCAGAAATTTTTGATTGTCAGAGGAGGGTTGCCTACTGTGTCTTATGAAGCCTACATGGAGCTGGAGGTGTCTATTCAGGAAATGATTGAGTATGATATCCCAAGCGCAGAACAATGGAGAGCCGTAGAAATATTTGGAAAGACAAAGTATATTCTTCATCCATGAAAACAGGTGTTGCGCGCTATGGAGTTGATTGTTCGGGCCTTGTTACCGAGTTGATTTTAATTAAATGATCTATTAGGATCAAAGCAAGTAGTTTATTCCTAGTAGTTGGGAATATAGTTACAAAGACTTTGATTAAGCAAGTTATTCAGTTATAAATATTCTTGGAAGAAGAAATCACTTTACGGATATATTTGAATTTACTTTATGGAATGGGGGTTGGAACCCATCTTGTTGATGAATGTTTTTTTGAAGACATATATTTTTGAATAACAAAGCTGAATGCATGTGGGTTATCAGAGATTCTTGTGCTATTTACATTGCAGTCTATATTTCTTCTCCTTTGTAATTGTTTTTCTTTCCAATGTTACACTCCATTTTGTTTTCTTCGTATCTGAAACGTAGTGTTGAATAGATGGAATTCATATTGGTTATGCTCTAATCATTGTTTCAGATATTATATAAATGTTTCTACTAAAGTTAATATAGAACTCATCTTCTGATGCTCTGTATTGATGGACTGTTCATTATCTCTCATGTTCCACCTGAACTAAATGAACGACTGTGACTGAGTGGTTATCTTTCCTTTGATGAAATCTCACGCATATGTGTTTGTGATATCTTTATGTATATGTGACTCCATTGCCCAATGATTATGTGTATCATTTCAACCATCTGTATAATTTTCGAGTGTTGATTTTTGTCTGGCCTTATTAAATCTATATTTGAGAGATCCCTCTCTGGAAAGAAAAGGCAGTTTCTTTCTGAAATGGTTTTTGTTGTTACCTTTGGAATTTACCTTTGCAACCTAGGTACATTCTGAGTGTTAATAGAAAGGATATTATCACAAATTCATAAGAGTTTATGCTACAATTACAGCCCCTATGGATAATTTATTAAACAAATACGCAACATTTGTATGGAGTCAAGTGTCAAGTGAGTTTCGACACGCTGAAGGCCAAGATCGCTTCTGCACCGATCCTCGTTTTTTCTAATTGGGACAAGGAGTTCCATGGTCATGTGGATGCATCATCTGTTGCACTGGGAGTGGTGCTCACACAACTAGGAGAAGGAGATCTCTATCACCCCATTGCATTCGCTATTCTAAAGTTGTCATTTGCAAAGAAGAACTATACGGCCACAGAGCGAGAAGGTCTGACGATGGTATATGTGCTACAGAAGTTTAGGCATCATCTATTGTGTAGTCATTTTAATATGTTTATAGACCATTCTTCTTTGAAGTACCTATTCAATAAGCCTGTGTTGGGGGGGGGGGGGGATATGTCACTGGCTACTTCTCTTCCATGATTTTTATTTTGAGATAATTGTGAAGCCAGGTCTCTTAAATGTAGACCCTGATCATTTATTCCGAATTGAGACAAGTGAGGAGCCCAAAAATATTGAAGATGGATTTCTAGATGCGCAGTTGTTCAGAGTTGACATGGAAAATGACTATTACACTCAAATAATATAGTTCTTAGTGACGGGAGTCGCACCGAAGGAATTTTTAACAAGCCAGAAGAAGAAGTTGGTGGTAAGGGATTTGGATTTCCAGTTGATTTTTGGACAACTATATAAGCTAGGACCAGATGAGATTTTGCAGTGATGTGTCCTACCACATGAACAAGGAGAGATTATGGCAGAAGCACATGTGCGAGTTGTTGGGGGACATTATGTAGGTCGAGCTACTATGATGAAAGTACTTTGCACAGGACTCTAGTGGCCCACCCTACATAATGATGCAATGAATTATGTGTGGAGTTACGATGTCTATCAATGCACTGGAAAGCCATCAAGAAGGGATGAGATGCCACTGGTACCACAAGTAACACTACAACCATTTGATAAATGGGTTGTGGAATTTGTGGGACCAATAAACCCACTTGGGAAGAGAATTGGTGCATGGTACATCATTACAACAACCGACTATTTGATGAGGTGGGGGAGGCCGCACCAGTTATGGATTGCACCACTGTGACAGTAGCCAAGTTCCTATTTGATAACATTGTAACACAGTTTGGATGACCAAGGATATTGATGAGTGGCCATGAAAGTCACTTCATCAACCACACGGTAAGCACGTTGATGGAGGATTTATAGATACACCACAAGAAAAGTACCCTATATCATCCACAGGTGCACAGGATGGTGGAGGCATTCAACAAAATATTGGAGCATACTCTTACAAAGGTATTTAATGCAAGTCATGATGACTGGGATCTGAAGATTTCAGCAGTGTTATGGGCATATCACACCACTTGTAAGAGATTAACGAGGTAAACACCATTCAAATTAGTGTACGGGAAATAGGTTGGCATGCCTATGGAGTACATTGTTTTGAGTCTACGTATTACCACAGCAACGGGTATGGATGATGCAGAAGCGCTAGAGGAGCGAATGGAACAGTTGATGCAGCTCAAGGAGGATCGCTTTATTGCAGGATTCCACCAGCACATCGAGAAGGATTGACAGAAATCTTGGCACGATCGCCACATAAAGAATAAATAGTTTCAACAAGGATATTTGGTGTTGTTGTACGACAGCGAGTTCTTGAAGCATCGAGGTAATTTACAGATGCACTAGTTAGGTCCATATCTTGTTAATCCAATTACTTCAGGAGGTGCAGTTCAACTACAGCAGTTAGATGGAGCGATGTTGCCAAATCTAGTAAATGGTTGCCAGTTGAAGCCCTATAGGACGGGCCTAGAAGACACCATTGTGAAAAGTTGATTTGAGTCACAACATTGCAAAGTTATAGAGAGAATTTTCAGGTGATTTTGAGTGGACTGAGTAAGTTGTTATGACCCGACAGAGTGAGTGGTTGTTGAGTCTCGTGGGGAATTGGTGCGGCATGCAGAGTAACCCAGACACTGTAGATATTTCCAATGAGCAATATTCACCGATCAGACTAGTAATAATCATGGAAGAAGTCGCCAGTATGCAAGTCGAATCGTCAACGGTGCTAAAGGGGAAGAGAAAGGTGCAGAAGCCTAGCTCTCTAGCGACACAGAAAAGACAGACCAAAATGTCTGCAAGGGCACAAGGAGAAGAAATTGCACAAACGGGGCCATCGAGCTTGTGGATTCTACAGCTCAAGTAGGGGTGTTTGTCAAGGACATCGCTTGTCACATGCCCCAATTTGCAAAACAATTTAATGTTATTGGTGAACATATAAAACAAACACAAGTATAATCCCAACTTGCATAGAATTTGATGGACAATGCAAAGTTTGAATTGGGATACTAGTGAGAGTGCTCACCTATAACATGCATAGTCAAACCTTCAAATGCAATGATTGTGCTGGAATTAACACAAAGTGCAATAAAATTTATCAATTATTTTCATAGATAGGTGAATGCCAACATTTTAAGATACATAGTGAATGAGGGATCTAAATGTAACAACCAATATAATCATCAAAATGGAAGAAAGAGGAAATTGTGATCAAAATATGCAAGTTGGACCCTCATCTTGATCAAAATTCCATATTTAACAATCCTTTGACACAATAAAAAACACATATGACTATATAAAGAGATTGTAATTTCTAGAAGAATATCAATACTCAACAATACCATGTGAATCCATCGACCTATTCATTTTGAATGTCCCAGACATACATAGAGTCATATACAATAACTGGAGTAAATTTATAAGCTATAAAATCTCACAACAACATTTAATTCAAGAGATCTACTTGATCCTGAGAGTTGAATGAATGACAATTTATAAAGTCATAATCACCATGAAATGTTGAGGAAAGGTGACCACTCCATACATCATATGCCTGAAATGTGGATTGGTTTTTTACATAATGTCAGCTTTCTGACATTTGACTACCCATATCCCTAGATCTCCCAAGGGATTATCCTGTAAACATAATAAAGAAAATTAGAAACATGTGAGACCCTAGGTCTCCTTGAGATCCCTTGATCTAGCAAAGACATAAATGACTTTACTCAAACAGTCTATGCCCCTGCATCACTAGGTTTTACAACCATTTTTTAAAATAGCAAAAACAATGGGTAATATATTTGTACATGTCGAGTCTCTAAGCTCATCTACAACCAATTGTAGTCCAGTCCACAAATTCTCCATTTTCCATGTAACTTTTGGTTGGTTTCCATGGTTATACAACAATGGAAATGGTGAACACCCATGAACTACCTAGAGTGCATCGTGAGAGTGTTCCCAACCATGATTGAGTCAATTATATTTAGAGGATATGGTGGCAGCCCTGTATCACCCCTTTTCTTGCCTCACATGTCCTAATAGTCCCTTGCCCCTTTCTTTTACATATACAAGGGACATAAAGGTCAAAACATGTCAAAATAGCAATCCTAAATTCAAAGAAGTTTAAACCCAAGTGTGCATGGAAAAGTCACCAATAAGGGTGAAGAAGTGCCTTAACTTCTAGAAAGAAGTTGAACAAAACTCACTATTTAATTGTTAAATGTTTAATTTTAAGTTTTAAATGTATTTAAGTGAATGCCATTAAATTGCTTGTAACTTGAGTTTTCCTTAATTTACATTTTCAATTTTGAAGAGATGTCATTATATACCATGTATACATTTCTAAATATTTCCTTATTGATTTTTTTATTGCAGTTGCGGCTATGGGCACCAATGCTGAAATATTGATTGAGCTTGCCCAGTTGAGAGGTCTCAGTACTGCTTTTAGTGGTGGTGATAGGATTCAACATTCACTTGCATCCACTTTGGATGCAATTGTTGAAACTATTACATTGTAAAACAACATACTATATGATATTACTTCATATAGAGAAAGAAAAAGACGTGAGTACGCTGATGGGCTTAGCTACAGTGCAATAAAAAAGTTGAAAATTACCAAAGAGCATATATTTTCATTGTTTAGGGACCCTCGCAGGAGGGAAATCCCAAATGCAAATAGGCCACATATCTCTATCGAGTGGTGCACATAACAACCATTTGTTGATAACTGGATGGATAGATGGTATATGGTTTTTGATATGCCACCACACAACAACAGGGAAATCCCCTTGTACTTCCTTCAGAAGATGTATGCAGAGTTTGTGTTGGGTAAACACGTAAACTATTTTGATATATTGGCGTTTCAGGGGATCAATGGGGGGATACCCCAAAACCGAACCAATGCCAGGCTTCGAGACGTTGATCCTCCTATCCCTGCACCTCACAGGCAGTTGCCTGGGCCAGATCTCTCACCTATACATCACGTTATTCCATAGACACGTGATGCATTTTTGAGTTTGGCACGGGCTGTTGTTCACCATAGCACTATGGTTCAACATATGGGTGAGGAAGGGACATCTGTCCCTGGTGTGGTACATACACCAGGTCATCATGGTGCAAGACCATCTTCTAGTGCAGTACCACCCACTAGTGCAGTACCCTCATCTACTGCAGGACCATCTACTAGTGCAGCACCATCAGCACATTCCCAGCCTACTTTTGAGCCTCACGAGTGCACATCGTGTGGTCGTCCATGCTATGGTATTTCGTCAGATGTTGTCTTCAGTGGGTTTTTGAGTGATGTATGTATATGCTTAATTGTAATAAATTCTTCATTTATTTTCCTCTTTGTACACATATGTATAGTTTGAGCTAATATATTAATTTTGTGAACTTACAGTTGATGCTTTATGCCGGAAGCGATGCCCTAGAGTATCATGTTCCACACTCTACACAGGGGCATGACATTCCATCCATTAATCCCTTGGTTGGTGGAGAGATTCCTATAGCACCCATTTCCATATCTCACACCGAGGTAAACATTTTAAAATTTCAGTTTTTTAATACTTGTTAATTTGTTAATTTCCACATACTGTACATGTTAGTTCACTAATGTTATCTACGGTCTAATATTTACAATTATTAAACTTGCAGATGTCAGATCCTTCACGGGGGAAAGCAATGATGGAGGTAGGATCCATGGTCGTATCGACCGAGGAAATATCTGGGCAGATGCCAGATCCTTCACGAGGGAAAGCAGTAATGGAGGTAAACATTTTAAACATTTAAAAAATGTCATTTTTTAAATACATGTATGTTCGTTGAATCATGCATGTCTAGCTACATGAAATCTTGTTGACTATAGGCACCAACCGAAACACCTGGACCATTTAGTGGAGTTGTATCTCCTCATAGGCCATATGTGAACAAGGGTCAAGTGTATATGAGACGACCTACTCCTAGAAAGAGTGAAGTTGTCCACGACCATGGAGATACTGATACCATGGTAATTTGTATATCCTTCGATGATATTTCTTGGTTAACTTGAAATCCAGTGCATAAAATGTTTTGTTAATGTTTGATTTGCATGTTTATTGCATCAGGAGCCAGAGTTTACTATTGAAAACCTTGCAGGGATGGTTGATACAGCAGTCAGTGCTACATCTACAATGGCAACAAGTCACACAAAGGTACAACTATTTCAACATGATCGTTACATAGTTTATTAATGTTGGCATATGTTTATTCATGCATGTCTAACTATTTCAACATTTAGTGATTGTAGCCACCAACACCAAGAGTTATTGATGCAACAGTCAATGTGGCATCTGCAATAACAACAAGCCACACAGAGGTACAACTATTTGAACATGATATAGACATAGTGTGTTATTGTTGTCTATTGTTTATTCATGCACATTTCTAACTATTTCAAGATTTGGTGATTGTAGCCACCACCACCACCACCAGTTCCTGCCCCCTTTGGTTCGACCATGGATGCAACCATCCTTCATGTTCAACCAATAGCTCCATCTGCTACACAAGAAACACAATCCCTTTTGTCACAGTCTCTCATTGAGGTGAGATGTCCATTAATGAACAATTGTTTCATGCAACGTCCATTAACATTTTCATAATTTTTGAGTTAATTTAGATATGGTATTTTATTGAGCTAATGTATTAGTACATAGTTGAATTTAACAATTGATGTTTAATTTGCAAGATCCAGAGATTCACACTGGTCCTATAGTTGTGCCTATAGGATCACCCTCAAGAAAGAACAAGAGGAAGCTTGAGTTTTGATGTGTCTTATGGGATATGTACATATCGATACATGTACATGTGGCTTGGACAGTTTTGGATACATGTACTTTTGGAGACATGTAAATTAACATTTCACTTACATGTACATGTGGCTTGGATAGTTTTGGATACATGTACATGTGGCTTGGATAGTCTTGGATAGTTGTGGAGACACATGTACTTCTGGTTACTTTTGGATATATATGTACTTTTCGATACTTTTGAATATATATGTACTTTTGGAGACATGTACATTGACATTTCAATTATAAATGAATAATACATTTCACTTTGAATTTGTTCTTTGGTTTCCACATGTTCTCATGTCAATCTATTGTATTGATTTGTGAGGATTATCTATTACTTATGAATGCACTATGTCAAAAGAAAAAACTATTATATTTAAATGTTTCAATGATCTCAATACATGCACACTAAAGTCAAAGTTCTTGCTCATGTAATTTAATAAATATAAGTGCAATACAATGTATTTCAAGGTTTCAATGAACTCACTACTTACACACCAATTGGATATATCTAATTAAAAATTGTGAGTTTGGATTCATTAAATTACAATTTAAGTCAATGCTCAAGTGTAATTTAATAAAACTAAGTGCAATACATGCTTCACATTTCATCAACAACCAACAACACTATTCAACAAACCTCATGCACCCAATGACTAATCACTTAGCATTAAAGGAACTACAATAGAATCCAAAGACTGAGAACCATCTTTGTGAATCAACATCATTTGAAGCATAATTCCACCGGATTTGAAAAAGTTCAGTTCGACATTAGATTGATCCTGAATTGAGTTGTGACAGTAAGATAAGATTAGGGTTAGGATTAGGGTTTCCTTGGCAGGGTTATGGTAATGGGCCATGCATGTTAAACAATAAAACCTAGTTAGGGATAGGGTTTCCCAAGTTTGGCCTTCGTTGGCATGAAATGCATTGTCCATCTTTGGTTCTCATTGGCATGACTGCATTGTCCCTACTGAGCGAAACCCTAGATTTAGAAACCATCGTAGACGAAGGTCACCGAGAAATGGATAGGAGGGAGAGGCCCCCATTAGATAAAATCCCACGTCATGAATCCAACGGAATCAACAGTTTGTCGAACGGAGGCTTGAGCATCGATCTATGGCGAGTTGCAGGTCACCTCCAGATATCGTTCAGGGACACCTAGTGGACTTGGGCCCGGTGCTCAAAAAACCTCATGGAGTGGCAATTTTGAATTCCATCAACTCCTGCTAGCATGTTTGGGCATGGGAAATATGGCAACACCAACCGCATCCCCACCATCCATGGATTTCCAGCTTTGGCCCTCGTTGGTGTGACTGCATTGTCCCCTACTGAGTGAAACCCTAGCTTCAGAAACCACCGTAGACAGAGGTCATCAGGAAATGGATAGGAGGGAGAGGCCCCTCCCTAGCTAAAATTCCACATCACGAATCCAACGAAATCAATGGTTCATCGATCGGAGGCCCGAGCATCGATCTATGGCGAGTTGCAGGTCACCTCCAGATACCGTTCAGGGACACCTGGTGGACTTGGGCCCGATGCGCAAAAAACCTCACGGAGCGACAATTTTGAATTCTGTCAACTCCTACTAGCGTGTTTGGGCATGGGAAATATGGCAATGCCAACCACATCCCCACCATCTGTGGCTTTCCAGCTTTGGCCCTCATTGGTGTGACTGCATTGTCCCCTACTGAGGGAAACCCTAGCTTCAGAAACCACTGTAGATGGAGGTCATCGGGCAATGGACAGGAGGGAGAGGGCCCCCTCGCTAAAATCCCATGTCACAAATCCAACGGAATTGACGGTTCATCAATTGGAGGCCCAAGCATCGATCTATGGTGAGTTGTAGGTCACCTCCAGATATCGTTCAGGGACACCTGGTGGACTTGGGCCCGGTGTGCAAAAAACCTCATGGAGTGGCAATTTTGAATTCTATCAACTCCTGCTAGTGTGTTTGGGCATGGAAAATATGGCAACGCCAACCACATCCCCACCATCTATGGCTTTCCATATTTGTCCCTCATTGGAGTGACTGCATTGTCCCCTACTGAGCAAAACCCTAGCTTCAAAAACCACCATAGACGGAGGTCATCGGGCAATGGACAAGAGGGAGAGGCCCCCCTCTAGCTAAAATCCCATGTCACGAATCCAACGGAATTGACGGTTCATCGATCGAAGGCCTGAGCATCGATCTATGGCGAGTTGCAGGTCACCTCCAGATACCGTTCAAGGACACCTAGTGGACTTAAGCCCGGTGCACAAAAAACCTCACGAAGTGGAAATTTTGAATTCCGTCAACTCCTGCTGGTGTGTTTGGGCATGGGAAATATGGCAACGCCAACCGCATCCCCACCATCCATGGCTTTCCATCTTTGGCCCTCGTTGGTGTGACTGCATTGTCCCCTACTGAGTGAAACCCTAGCTTCAGAAACCACCATATACGGAGGTCATCGGCAAATGGACAGGAGGGAGAGGCCCCCCCCTAGCTAAAATATCACAATTTCAAGTACACCAATGACCCAACATGTCAGCCTCCCAAAATTTTCTATTATGCATATGAAACATTAACCTTTCAAAAGCATGAGAGGTTCCAAATTTTGTTTGTTTATTAAGTTTATCACTTAATATTTTCACATGCATGATGTTTACCTACTTCACATGCATAATGTTAGCACATGTTACTTTTGAATACTTCATATGCATAATGTTGAAGCATGTTACTTTTGAGTTGTTTGTGTCAATATTAGTAGGTTATTTTCTTCCACTTTCAATGTTCAAAAAAACATAATCAACTAAAAACAGAGTTAAATAAATCACTTATTATCTTTTATTATCTTTTAAGTTGAAATTAAACTTGTCAATAAAAAAAATGAGATGAAATTCCAACACTACTAGACACTACCCCTTTGGCAATGGGCATGTGGGTATAAGAGGTGAGTTGTCAAGAAGGAAATTATACAAGCCTTAAAACATAAGTTTATCGTTGCGGCATCTTGTTTCCATCATCCTAGTTGTATATATCGGCTGAAAATATTGACAATATTACCTACTTAAAAAATTAGGGTTTTAGTCCTGTAAGAGAGCCTACAAAGAACTTTGATAGGTATGACCTACAGAGGTACATTTATGTATTCTAATGTTATGTATATCATGTGAATGAGATCTTGAAATGCATATGATTGATATATATGGTTTATTGATCATATATAAAATTTGGCATGTTCATTAACTTAACATACAAGAGAACTTTTGGCATATTTATTAACAACATTATGGAAAATTTTGCATATCATGAACACAAAATTGACATATTCATAAGAAACATACATGGGGAAATTTAAATTATGATACATATCTCATCATGCTATATCCCACCTATTATCATACAACCAAGCCCTCCGGATCATCTCTTATAATGATGGTCTCCATCAGTCTCTCGTGCTCTGTATCCGGTAAGAAGTAGTGTACCTTCGATGAATTTCGGCTAGGAATTGTTCATACCTGGAGGTTTGTACCAATGATTAAGTTGGTAAAGTGATACACACTTGCACCTAGTTTGTAATCCCTGTAAACATATCCACCCTTCTTTCTTGCATTGTTGTCATGTGTAAGGTATTCACCTTTAACAACCATAGACCCAGTGGGGAAATGGTTGTTTTCATCATCAGTCGTGGACATAATGAGGGTTTTCTTTCCCTCTATACAACGTGCCAACCAGTAATCACCACCCCATTCACTTAAAACTAGTTTCAGTAGAAATACCCTTTCAGCAATGGGGTATTGATATAGTAGGGCCAATAAATCCTCCCTCATCTAAACAACACAAGTATATAATAACTGCAACTGATTATTTCACTCGTTGGGCAGAAGCTGGACCATTAAAGGTTGTAAATACCAATCAGGTTATATTATTTTTAGAATCCTTTATCATAACAAGATTTGGTGTTCCAGATTCCCTTGTCTTTGATAATGCTTCATATTTTCATCAGTTGAGTTAGCCCAATTTGCTTTAGAGAAGGGAATAAGAATCAGGTATTCAGCTAACTACCATCCTCATGGAAATGGTTTAGTTGAATCAACAAACAAAAATTTATTGAAAATTCTCAAAAGAACTATTTCAGTTCATCATCGTGATTGGCATACAGAATTAGTCAATGCCCTTTGGGCAGACAGAGTAACTCCTAAGGCTGCGATAGGTAACTCACCCTTCTTCTTAGTGTATGGAACTGAAGCTATTTTACCACCAAATTTATTTTTACCTTCATTATAGTTAGCTCAATCTGTTCAAAATGAAGAATGTCCAGCAATGGAAAAGAGAATTAATACTTTTTTAAAACTTGAGGAAGAAAGAGAAAAGTCAAAACAACACTTTACAAAACATCAACAAACTGTGAAGTCTTGGTTTGACCAATCCTTTAGTTCCAATCGAGAATTTCAGGTAGGAGACTTAGTTTTAAAATGGGATAAAGTTCATGAGGACAAAGGAGATCATACTAAGTTTCAAAAGCTTTGGTTAGGTCCCTTTTTTATTGCTGAGAAGATAGGTCCAAGTACCTTTCGATTGCAAACACCAGAAGGTCAGTTTGAAACATTCCCAGTGAATGGACTGATCCTGAAAAAATATTTCTGTTAATATTTTAGGTTTTAAAATGTATATAATTTGTTTGTTGCTTGTAAATAAATTTATATTTTTGTATAAACTGAATTATATTTTATAAAATTGAAGGATGATGGTAAATTCATAAGTCTTATGAAACTTTTAAACATCATTCCGCTATTTGCAACCAGTTTTGATTTTGTTAGTAAAATATTGCAGGACTGTCAAATTTTTACATATAATCAGTCAGTAATCTTTAGATGTCAACTGAAGAAATAAATGTAAATAAATAAATCTTCTAGTTGAAAAAGAGTCAGTTTGCTCGTTAGCTTGAAAATTATGATACTAGACTGAAATCTTTTAAAAATTTGTTCAGGATGATCAAAGTTTCTTAAATCTATAAAAAACCTATCATTATTTTATTTTTAAGTATTACTCAGATTATTCTTCACCTTTTTATTTTTATAAAATTTGGGATAGATTGTTAATATCCTTTTCGAAGCTTGTACTTTGAAAAAAAATTTACAGATCTCTACCATCAGTCTTCAAAATTATTTACAATCTGAAAACTTTTTAGAATTTGTTCCATGCAATAAAATGCTAAAATGAGAGACGGAAGGTCTTAGTAATAAGCCGATCCGATCAGAATCATAAATATCACTAGTATGACATTATTAGGAAACTAGTAATGGCTTTTGGTTTTAAAAAAAAACAAGAGATAAGGGGTCTCATCACGAGCCAGCTGATTCATTTTCCAGTGATATTAATGACTGACATTACCATTTGGTCACCATGCTGGGTAATGATCTCTCATTTTATAAAATTAAAAGTTCAAATTTAGTAAAGAAAACATAATTTTTTATTGAAGAATAGGAGGTCTCATCATGAGCCGGCCTAATCATGATCATCAATGTTGTCTAGAATAACTTCATTTCTGATCACCAGGGTGATGACTTTTCGTTTAAAAAACCAAGAGACAAGAGGTCTCATCATGAGTCGTCTTGCTTATTCTAGACAGCTCTCGTGAATGATACTATCACATTGGGATACCATACCTAGATAGTAGTCTTCAATCAGAATTACTGTTTAAAAAGAAAGAAAAAAACGAAAAGAAAATTATTATGTTTATGGAACAGATTCTGGAAGTTTTCGGAAAAGTAGATTTCTATATCTTATACTGATGGTGCAGGTTATTTTTACTATAAAAGTACTTTGTTTCGATCAGGATATTGTTAAGTTTATCTCTAACAAGACCTCTATTTCAAAAGATGGAATATTTCTGAGTTATACTTATGAATATGAATAAAAATAATGGTTTTCATTTAGATAAAAAAAAATTGATTGTTTTTAATAAATTTTAAGATTTTGTTTATATCATTTATAAGTTGCATGAGCAGAGATAACTGGTCCGCCCAGGTCGTCGCCATTTGTTGTCAGTTAGCAACAACCCCTTCATTTTTCATTGAGATGAAGGGATATCAGCTCTCTTTTATGATTTACCTATTAAAAGATTATAAAAGAGTGCCTTCAGAATCATCGATTCTGAAGGTACTCTCAATTGTAGAAGAATCAAATGACATATTAGAAGTTTATGAAAACATTTTCATAAACTTGATAATTAGCAGCTGTCAGTTTAATAAATTTTATATATAATCAATTCTATCATTAATTAATTTATCTAATTATATATGTTGATTTAAGAGATTTGAAAGGATAGTATGCTAATTGGTGTTTAAAGGAAATACATTTTGAATTCGTTTGGGGCTTGGTATTGATAAGATATTATAAGTTCTTGAAATCACTAGAACTAAAGGTGATTTATTAATTAAAATTTTTATTAGACCTAAAGTTCACATTTCATATATAACTTAATATCATATCATTGCTTTGTTAGCTAGTGAAAATGCAAATAAATAAATATCATTTTGAAAGTTTCATGTAAATATAACCATAATAGTTTATAAGCTTTATATCCTATTCAATCTGGTTTTGGAATATTAATGGGTGGGATTTCGTAAAGTTTTAAAACTATATTTCAAAATGAAACTTAATGTATATACATGGTTTAAGTGCTGATTTGGATCATTAGTTCGTTATATTTCAAGAACATTAGGGTTTACTATTTTAACACTATATCGTCATATTAATAAACACGACCACCTTTCCCATGTAATCTAGAGTAAATCATCAATTGACCGTTTTATGAATAGACATGACTCATATGGCTGATAAATGACACTTGTTACTAGGATCGCTGCTTTGGTATGAATATTTGGTTAACACCTTTCATATCAATTAACAGCTGTGAGTGAAATAATGAAATCGTATCAACGAAATTTAATGTTGTATATGACTGATAACCATTCCATTTCAGGATGTTGTACGAGCTCATGATGCCAAACTACATGTAATTAATGTCTTGATTTATGATTCATGAATCGAATGATCTCTGATATGAAGAATTGGTTAAGAGTTACAGTTAGTCGTGGATAATCTTCCATTTATCATAACAAAAGCACTAGCTGTTGTGTTAATCATCACCGGATTTGGTAGAAATGGACAAAGTTGGAGCTCTCATCTCTGTCAGGTATGAAGCATGTGAGGATTTGACAGTTCGCGTAATGTCTTTCACCTGGGTTCCTATCCCTTCCATCTTCACGCCTCCATTCATTTCAATTCGTAACCTAAGTAGTAGTGAGGGAACTATGGCTCCGCTTAGTCGTTTTGAAATTTCAGGACCAAAGCTTGTTGAAGCCGATGAGAAGGTTGCCATGTTATTTGACAAAATTGGATGGGTCCAGTTCTTCAGGTGCTTTAGTGGCCATAACGTGGGGGTTACTAAACATTTTTCTTTGAGTTTGAAAGAAAATGTAGCACATATTGGGGATTTCAAGTTTATCATTGATGAAGATAAAATTGCAGAAGCTACGAAGATTCCACAAACTGGATAGCGATGGTTTAAAGGTGGAAAAGTGAATAAGAAGAAGTGTTGGTCCTTGCTGTTGCCCTTGCCAACTAGTGCAAAACTGAATATTGGGGTTTCAGTTAAGTTTCTAAATCCAGAATGGCGAGCATTCTATGAGATCTTGGTCAGGTACGTATCATGTGATGGACGATTCTCTCACCTGCATTATTATCACCTACGACTACTGTTAGCATTAAAAGGCTGTAAACTTAATATCCCCTTTTACCTATTGTAAAGTCTAAAGAAAATGGCTCATTCGGTTCAAAATACCATAGGTAATCCTGATAAAAGTCTGTTCCATCATGGCCTAGTCAAAATTATAATACAACATCAACTATCTCTTAATGGTAAATCATGGGATGAGTTTTTAATTGAATGTCAATTAGGGCCAACTCAATATTGGCCAAACCCTCCCCCAAAGACCCGTAGGAAACACAAGGCTATAGTAAAATATGAAGTTAGTGATGTTCCTGAAGCTGAATCAAAGGATAAAGAGCTTTAGGAAACAAATCCACCCATAAACGCTTGTATTGATGATGATGGGGCCATGAATGTAGCTCCCTATTTCGCTGAGACAACCTTGAACCAATCCCCATCTGACAAGTGCTTTAGTATACCTGCAGAGGCAGAGGGAAAGTTAACCAAAAATGAAGATGTTATTGCTATTGATTATGAAACCCCCCCTGAGCTGTATACTCCTCGAAAACATGGTGACAAGTCTATGCATAAACTAGAACAACTAGCGCAGGTGTGTTGTGACAAAGGGGGTTTTGAATCAAAAAATATTGTGTTTGTTCATACAAGAAGAATTACGAGAAGTATGAATAATACATCTACATCTTCTGTTCCTACGGTCACTCAACAGAGTACTCAGCCAGTGATCGTCCATCTTGAGGATGATGTTCCATCATTGGGCCCCAAAACCACACATATGGATGAACCTACTCTTATAGAGAATAATCGTGACAAATTGGCTAAAGGTATCACAAAGTCAAGTAAGTTTGAAGCTGCTCCATTGTGTATGGACACTTATGGTTCGGGCCCCGAGCCATCTTTTATGAGCTTTCCATTACCTGGTCAAGACATAGCTAATCTAGATTCTTCTCAAGCAAATGATTCGTGTCATGATAAGGAGGAAGAAATGCTCCAACAAGTCCTTGACAGGATATACGAGACTAAAATTATGGAATTGAAAAATGAACTAAAACAATGTCAAGCTAATGCAGCTTTGAGAGAGGTGGAAAATAAGACGTTTAGGGAAGAGTTATTAAACTGGATTAACAGATGGAAGGAAGTGAACATCAAAAAGAACCAATACAAGAAGGAAAAAAAAGCAATGATAGATACAAACCAACATTTGCTTGAACAAGTAGAAAAACAAAAGCTAGTGATCATCAGGCTCAAAGCCAAACTGTCCGAAGCCAAAAGAGTGGTCGATTTACAAAATAGAACCTGATGATTATTTCCATTTTTTGGTTTATCTATCTGTCAATAGGTAATAAAAGCTTTTTGTGCATGCCTATAAAATCGTAGATTTTACATGCATGCATACAACTTATGGTTTCTTTTGTTATTTCTGTTAAAATTGGTTTTAATAAGATCCTTTTGTTTGTTTAAACAGGTGGGCATGTTATCACTATCCTCTGTCGATCCAGGATATTTTGGATTTCAATTAGAAAACGTTGATGTTTATTGAAGACTGGAATTTCGACACAGCTACGTGTATGCTAGTTCCTTTTAATCAGCAGATTTTTCAGGCTAGTTGTTTTTATTGTTATCTTCTAGTGACAAGTGTCTATTGAAGAGATTTGATTCTCTTTGATAGTGATAGGACTCCTATAATATTGCATACAGCATTTATAAAAAAAAAACTGAATCGAAAGACTGGTAGGATTATATAAACTAGTAATTTTTATGAGAAAAGGATGGAGTGACTGAAGAGAAGCATACTTGAAATATTATTTTGATGCTAGTGTTGTTCCTAACTGAAGTTTTATCTTTGGTAGTGGAATGTGACTGGAAATCCTCAGGCTGATATTGTGATTGGTATTATTTTGGATACTCTTTTTATATTTCAATATATAATCTTCTACTTATAATATTGATGTAGTATACTTGGTTATGCTTGTGTTCATTAATCGATATTGCACTTTGTCAACACAATATTGTATTTGAATTATTATGTTGTTGTAATTGAACTAATTAGTGTTTCTACTGAAAATTCAAGATATAATGACATATATATTTATGTCTGTTTGATCTCATTTGTATGTTTGCGGTGATTTCATTTTGTACATCATCTTTTATTCAAATATCTAATGTTGTTTATTAGTTGTTAATTAATTAAACATTTCAGAAGAATTCAAAGTAATTGCTTATTTCAATTTCTCTGTCAAAATATTTCATAGTAGAATGATTTAGTGTGGATGGCTTAAATATTTTCATTTAGACCTACTCCTATATCTTTATGTTCATCATTATATTAATTAATAATTAATATAATATTCAAATCGATCTCAGCTGAGATAGGATAGTTAGGATAGTTTAGTTAGTATTATTATAGTATAGTTTAGATTTAACAGTTGTTAAATAGAATTTGTGTAATTTTAAAATAACTTTAATAGTCTTTTAAAAATTTAGGATATTAAGTATAAAACCCTCCAAAATCAAAGACTTTCCTTAAGAAAGCAAGTGTAGGATAACTTAGGTAGTTGAAAACTAATTTGAGGGTTTATTTAGATAGAAATAACTTTAGGATAGACTTTTACTGAATTTTAGTTTATCCCTAAGAGAAAAATTCAGTTGGTAGCAGGACCATAACCTGCAAGATTTTGCTATTCCAAACACACCTGAAGCTGCTTTAAGCTGATTGTGTGGGCATAATCTCCTTGTTGGCCTTGGTCAGAAAATTAGGCCAACAGGTATTTAGGAACTCAAGGTGGTAATCGGTTATAATATAGCCCCTAGGCCATCTACAACCCCATTACCATCTCTCTAGTGAATACATGAGTCTCCTTTTTCATAGTGTTCTACCTCAGCCATGACCAATTATATATTTTTATTAATAATTATAAATATGCAATGAGTTTCAGCCACTTGGGCACTCATAGTCATTTACAGAAATATCTTTATCAAAATAAGGGTTCAGTCCAGGGGTGTTACATTTCCCTCTGCCTTAAATTCTACACTATGCTCAGTGTTCTAATGCTTATATACATATACAATATTTACATATATAAAAAAAAATCAAAATGTTGTAGGTGTTTCTCTTGCACTAAATATTCAAGATGGATTTTTAGGGCCAGGTCCGTCGGCCTCTTCTTGTTTCTCCTTCTAAATTTGACCTTCCAGCTTAACTAGTGGACTAAACACTTCAACAACTCTTTCTTCTTCTTTAATTTCCAACGTATTCATAAGTTTGGAAACGTTGTGGATACCACCTTCCTTGTTACCTCTTGTTCGACATTTATTGAGGCAATGATTACCTCAATGTCTCCAACATTTCAATTGATATGGATGATTTTGCTTCGTAGGCTCATCCATCTTTGATCCTATGATCTTGAAAGTTTCTTGTCCACCGATCAAATGAATGGCTTCAGGATAGATGTTCGAAATATCCACATATCTCATGATTTTCATTGACGTTTCGAGTCCACATCAAGACTCATCATCAGGACGGTGTGTCAAAGAAGAGTAGGTGATCTCAAATTATACCATTAATATTGGAGTGCAGAGAGTAGTGTTTGAATTGTAGGGATGGTTTTAAGTGTTGGCCAGGGTTTAGTATTTAGGTTAAGAATATTTATCTAATGTGTTTAAAATGTTAATTTTTTTTTAAATGTGTTAAGAATATTTGTTAGCAAATGTGTTTAAACTGTTAATTATTTATTTGTTTTTAATTAATAGCAATTATTTAATGCTATATTTAATGCTACATTAATGTTTTATTAATGCTATATTTTAATAATTTAATAATTTAATGTTATTACATTAATGTTAATTAATACATGATTTGTAGTATTAATTATTTAGGAAGGTTTAGGTTTAAAATCTAGTTGTATGTAATGTTTTTAATCATATTAAAGTGTTATTATTGTTAAAATTGTTAGTATTAATAATATTATTAGTAACTAAATTAGTTTTAAACCTTTAAAATTAATGTTGATATTGGTTATAACATTAGGTTTATAATTTAGAAAACAACCACCTCACCATTATCTTCAAGAACATAGGCTACAATTCTAAGGATATCAAGAAAGTCTTAGAAAGAACCAAGAATAGGACCAGCACTCACACCAAAAGAGCAAACAATGACAATAACAATAATAACAATACACAAAAACCTAACAAAAGAGCCTACTTACCTTATATTAAAGGGGTCACTGAAAAGATTGCTAAAGTTCTCAAGAAGAAGGATATCACGACATATTTTAAAACCATACAAACCATTAAGTAAAAAATGAGACCCATCAAAGACCTGATTGATCATAGACAATGCAAAGGCATCTACAAGGTATCTTGCTCTTGTGAGATTTGTTACACTGGTGAAATTGGTCACTCCTTCAACACTAGACTAAAGGAACACAAAGATGACATCAAGAATGAACGAATCCGAACCTCAGCACTAGTAGAACATTCGTTAAAAACAAAACACCAATTATTCCAAGAAGACACCAAGATCCTAGCAAAAGAATATCATTACTTTAAAAGAAAACTTAGAGAAGCCCTTGAAATAAGAAAGCACCCCAGCAATCTAAACAGAGATGTAGGCGTGGAGGTTATTACTAGTTGGCTCCCACCATTCCTAAACCACAATAGACGACATTATTAGACTTTGTGAACCCATGACCTTAGCTATCACCAATTATTGAATACCAATCCTTTTTAAGAAACGAGTCCTTTTCCCACTAATTAACACAAAGGTTATTAGGTCAAACTACAATAATTGCACTACTACTATTATATTCAATGTTAAATCTAATAATATTAATATTTATTACAATCAATGTTATTAAAATTAACTTTAAATAAGAAACCCAACCGTAAGTCGTGATGAAAAAGTATTATGATTAAGAATAATGTTAAAACCTTAACTATAACTAATATCAAATAAGATTATTAAATTATAAACCTAATGTTATAACCAATATCAACATTAATTTTAAAGGTTCAAAACTAATTTAGTTACTAATAGTATTATTAATACTAACAATTTTAACAATAATAACACTTTAATATGATTAAAAATATTACATACAACTAGATTTTAAACCTAAACCTTCCTAAATAATTAATACTACAAATCATGTATTAATTTAACATTAATGCAATAACATTAAATTATTAAATTATTAAAATATAGCATAAATAAAGCATTAAATATAGCATTAAATAATTTCTATTAATTAAAAAACAAATAAATAATTAACATTTTAAACACATTTGTCGACAAATATTCATAACACATTTTAAACACATTAGATAAATATTCTTAACCTAAATACTAAACCCTAGCCGACACTTAAAACCATCACGACAATTCAAACACTACTCTCTGCACTTCAATATTAATGTTATAATTTGAGATCACCTACTCTTCTTTGACACACCGTCCTGATGATGAGTCCTAATGTGGAATCGAAACGTCGATGAAAATCATGAGATATGTGGATATTCCGAACATCTATCCTGAAGGCATTCACCACAGAAACGTAGCAACAGATATTGCATTCCTATATGGAAGGGAAATCTAGCAGCAGATCCAGTTATTGGAGAAGCTGAGGGTTAAAATCCAAACAAAAGCAGTTGATCTTACCTTTCTCAAAAATTGTAGAGACATGAATTTAACCCCCACGTTTGTTGTTATAAACCACCGTATGTGCAGCAAATGGAACACAAGGGCATTTGACAAATTGAGTGCATCACTGGTGAAAGTCGAAATCAAGAAAACCCATTTCAAATTGGATCACCTAGCACAAGATGCCCTCAAAATCCACCTTAAAATCGTTTCCACTGTAAAATTCGACCTATGGAAGGCCACATATGCCAACGCTGCACTCAAAGCAGATCGTGAAGGGCATGAAGCCACAACCAAACCCCCAAAAAAAAAAAATAGATTGAAAAAGAAAAAGAAAGATAACACAGACACTAAACCAAAACCATCAAGTTGTAAGAAAGTCGTCAACCTCTCCCAGCACGCACTCACCAAGACTGAAGCCAACACCCTCCGGAAAGGCCTAAATGTTTCCATAGCTCCAAAAAGCATCCCTACAAAGGCCATCATCTGCAATATAGAGGATGGATCGCATAAAACACTTACCTGAGGTACATAAGGAAACATTTAGACAGGATTGCACAACCATCTTGAGAACAAGGAAACCGCCCAAGAGTAATGTCATGAAAGAAGAACACTTGGCCCTAAAAAATCTTAGGAGTAACGAAGACATAGTCATAGTAAAAGTCGATAAAGGGGGTTCCACCGTAGTTATGGACAAATCCCAACATAATTTTAAGATGATTGAGCATCTCACCACAAGTGGTAGCTATAGAAAATTAGGCTGCAACCCCAGAGCCAAAGTAATAAGGGAAGTTAAGAAAGCCATAAAAAACTCTAATCTAGACGATAGCTTAAAGAAACGCTTAGCTCCAAGCTTCATATGGTTTTTCCACTAGTGTTAGTGACACGAATTTGGATAGTGATCATCCTTTTAGGGTACCTAGACTTGTACCCTACTTCTTAGAGGAGTAAGAGGTCTCCTAGTGCTGTTGCTGAACAAGTCCATAAAATCTACAATGTGGTGCATAGCGCTGAATTTGATGATGCTATTGCTGATTTTTGATGGCAAACAAAATTTAATTTAATGCTACTCATTCACCATATTACAAAGAAATAGTGAAAAAATCATAGTTGCTGGTCCAAGTTACATACCCTCAGGTTACAACAAAATGAGGGCATCATT
>LPNX010579585.1:152416-195968 GCA_001517045.1 Pseudotsuga menziesii
GTTCGATTTTTTATCATTTTAAAACCCACAATATGAACTAACGTGATAGGATATTGGTCAACAAGTGAAGCCCCCTGTGGGGAAGGTAGGACACATAATTCGTCAAAGAAACCCCTCTTTGTATTTTTTTCAAGAAATACATAAGATAATAGAGAAGAGATGGAGCAAACTCAATACCTCTCTTCACATGGCTGCATATGCCCTTAATCCAAAGTGGTATATGGAGAGACCAAATAGAGTTCTACACATGGATGATGAAGAGGTAAAAGATGGGTTTCTTGATGCCATAAGGAAAATGTATACCCTTGATGAAGAAAATTTTATGCGGGAACAATTTATTGATTTTGGTACTTTAAACCCCTTGCTTTCACTCAAGATGCAAAGAGGGACAGCAAGATTTATGCACAAAAGAATCCCATTGGATGGTGGAGAATGTATGGGAAAGTTTCATAACTTTAACATTTTGCCTCACATTTGCTATCTCAAGTTGCTAGTTCCTCAGTAGCTAAAAGGAATTGGTCCACTTATAGTTTCATCCACTATCTTAAGAGGAGTAAGCTTACCTCTAAAAGAGCAAATAAACTAGTTTATGCGCATGGTAGTCTTCGACTTTGTTCAAGGAACGACTTGTTCTAACCTTTCTCTGACAACACCATAAATGATTATACTATGTGATATATCTCGTGAGCCTCCATCCAATTACGTGGTGTGGTGTCTTAGAAACTATTTTGCATGATTTGATATTAAAAGTTTTGGAGAGATACCTTAGCGTAGATCTATCATCTATGGCAGATGGTGTGAACTTTCAATGATGAACACAATAATAACAACTATTAAATTGATCTATGAGGCGATGTTTTCAAAGCTAATTAAGTAGAGATGCCACAAGGTTATATGTTACAGATCAGAGATTAAATGAGGCAGCTATAAAACTTCCTACAATTAACCTAAAAACAACAACTTACTATAGTTAACCTAAAAACAACAGACAGAGATCTTGGTTCTTGTATAACTTTGACAACAGAGTAAACTAATACAGAAATAAAAACTATATCCAAAAAAACAGATGACGAATCAACCTTAGAGATTTTGATCCATGGAAAGCGAGAATATTAAATACTTTAAAATAGTTCTACACTTCTGAGCAAAATTGGGCCCATAATGACAACTTACTCATCTCAAACTAGACCATTGCTCAATAGCTTGAAAAAAATTGTTTTCCCTGCCTCTAACATTAAACACATCGATTCCACAAGAAATACTAAACATCAGTTGCAGATTACAATAAGAAAATTGTCTAATTATTCAAAAGAATAAAGCTAGAAAAAAAAACAAATGATTGTTTCTCAAGTTCTCCATTATTACAATCCTCTATGAAGCAGCCAACAGTTCTATGTTTGCTAGTCGTCCTATGGTTTGTAAGTAAACTGCTCTTTTACCCAATCAAATGGCTTCAAAATCTAAACAAGCAAGTCAATTATAATGCCTTGATCAAAATAAGCATAATTATACTCTACCAATTTTACTTAAAGCCAAAACGTTGAAATCCATGACATTAACTGTTAACATGTATTTGTAGCTAACAATTCACTTGATACGTTTTTGAAACACAATGATACGTTTCATAAATTTCTCTCTAAAAAATGCTAGAATCCGATAATATCAACAAAATTAAATTTCATATCTTGAAAACAAAGATATTCACAAATCCATGCCACTTCCTTTCAATGTGGATTTAAGAGATCAATATTACCAATACATTCATACATGTTCAAGGTCGAGGGCAATCCAAGTTCACTAATATATCTTCGAGGAAAAGTCAGAACCCAATAATATCAGCAAAATTAAATCTCATATCATGAAAGCAAGATATTCACTTTCAAGTAAAGAAAACCAGGCCACTTCCATTTAATGTGGATTTAAGAGTTCAAATTACCATACTTGCCTCTTCAAACTAAAACTTAACTGGAAAATCACTTTCCAACTATAGAGTCTCAAAACAAAATATGTGCTTGGCAGTTCTTTAGGAGAGCATAACCCAACCACCCTAGACCTCTAGGTAAACAACCAAGTGTTTGACAGTTCTTTAGGAGAGCAACCTGATTACATGCTATATATTCAGCATCTTTAGTTTGCCTCTATGTTTCTCTGGCTTTTCATTCCTCTCAAGGATGGTGATTCCTCCCTCCAAAAATAATAATATCTTCTTCTTGGAAGAAACCACACTATCTTCAGTGGGTATAAAAATATGTCCGGTCTTTCTTTTAGAATCCACTACCAAGTGTTGAAATGGTTATCCCAACACAAACAAAAACTTGGAATTGAGCTCGCAAGGCTTAAAATACCATAGGAAATATTTTTGCAATCATTCCACCTATCATCGCCTAGAATCATACCCTCTTGCCTTCCCTTGTTTCAGTCGACTCTACTTTAGACCAATCTTTGTTGACAATATAGATTGTGTCCACCAACACCTAATATCCAAAAGAAATTATTTCATCTTACCACTTTAACCATTTCTCTCAAATAGTATCATGCCCTTCTAAGATCCCAAAATAATGTTTGGTAGGAATCTTTGCCTGATATCTGTTTAACTGTCTATGGTAATGGAGCGCAATCCTCACCTAGGTTCTTTAAGGTCTTCCATTAACCCTGGCACATTTTAGACCATGTTGCTCCTGATATATTATAACATGGGTAAATATCCATTCATTCATGATAATATTACACCTTGTACTCACCCAAGTTTGTATTTTACTAGACCTTTCATCTCTGGCACCCCTGTCTGACACATTTAGTTATAATTTATTCATGATATATTTTAACATGGTTAAATATCCATTCATTCATGATAATATTATTCCTTGTACTCACCCAGGTATTTTTAATGCATTTTATTAGCCCTTCCATCTCTAGCACCCCCTGTTTGACACATTTAATTATAATTTATTATAAGTAGGGGATTAATATTTAGGCATAGAAGCAATGATTTTCTTGACCATCTCCTTGTAATAAGTAGAATGAAAAACATTAACAATAATTCTACTAGGCATTATAAACTCAATAATTGTTTTATCTGTCAACATTAACAATAATTTTACTAGGCATTATAAAATCACGAATTATTTTATCAGTTCTCCACAATTGTTTTATCTGTCTCCTTCCTATGTAGAACACAATTGTTTTATCTGTCTCCTTCATATGTTGTATACCATGCTTGTTAATCACATTGGGCTATGAAGACTTCTATACTAGAATATCCCATTTTATAACCAACAGACTCATAAGTGTTTCATTAGAATTTGCTAGGAATCTAAAGTGTAGGGTTTCATAGTTTTTTTAGCATATGCACTAAAAAATGAAGCCTAGTCACTAAAAAAACTTTTCACAAGTAAAATTTTATATGGTCTAGCCCTATTACCAATAATGTCCAAAATATATTGGTGAACTTGACTATAGCTACCAAAACAAGGTTTATCATTAAGATTGCACACCCAGTTCACAGAGCCACCAATGTTTTTTTTTTCCTTTTGTGCATTTCTTAGCATATTGGATTGAAGAGTTTAGAGCCAAGTGTCCTAGGGATCTTATTTTAGAGAAGGCAGATTAAGATTCTTCCTCCTTTTTTATTATTTCCTTAAGAAGGTACATTGAATATTAGTCCAAGGGATTAGCTTAACTAGTTGTCACCAATATTGCTGCTAGTTATGTGCCCTATTCAAATTTTCCTGGGTTAGGTGCACTAGTTTAGTTTTATAGAGATGCCATCCACTGGTGTAAAGAAGGATCCCTTTGGTTTTCTTGAAAAAAAAGTATATTTAATAATAATAAAAAGTACATTAAAGAGAAAACAACCTGCTACCCAAAATGATAAAAGTTCCAAAACCTTCAAGATGCTCAGAAAAATCCAAAATAACCTACCTACAACTCAATAATTAAGAATTCCTAGACCTGAAACTGCCTCAATCTTTGTCTCTATCAGTTAAATTTATACAAAGCTCCAATATATAATTCTAAAATCTTCACTCTACCAATTCAGGCTCCAACCTAGCTGAATAATACTTTTTCTTCAATGTTTTCAACTCTGTTTTCAATACATTCTATCAAAAAATAAAGCTCTTTACAGTCAAGCATTTGGAGACCTAGTCTTTAACACATTCGAGTGTGCTCATCTTGAGAGATTCAAAACCGTTACTCTTCAGTGGATTATGTGATATATGTAATTTACTCCATTGCAGCAAGATTCAAATTCAAATATGAATCGTGTACAGAAGAAATACATAATAAAAGAATCCAGTGCAACTCCAATATGGAAGTATACATCTGAATTATTTGGAAATATGTATTTTGTTTTAAATTTTAGAAAAAATTCAGCCTCGAGACTTCCTAATAAATTAGAAAATACAATGCTTTCCTTGAAAATTTGTGGACTTAATTATATTTACAAGTGTTTTTAAGATTTGTTAAATATTTTCGAAGTTTTTGGGTAGTTTTTTGGATTTATGAATCAACCGATATCAAATACATGAAATACAAATACAATCAAAAGTAAGTTGAGTGTACCATATCCATACTGTATGGAAATTTTTCTATTTTCCTACCATTGCCAAATTCTGGTACAACAAAGGCCAATACTACCAAATATTGCTCTACTATGATCTACTCTTTATCTATTGAAAGCAGAGTTTGGCACTTGTCACGCAAACTTAACAATGCTTTTAGACTCGTCATATATTTTCACAAGCTAAGTGGGATGCCAGAAACTAATATTACGTGACATAGATATCCCTTCTTATGACATAGATATCCCTTCTTAAATCTAGATTTCCTTTGAGACTAGTATTATTGGACCGGCCATGTTAGTGATTTTGTTGGTTTTTCAGGTCTCTTTGCTTTTGCAGATGATCTTTCTATTCACAGCCTCCCTGCATACAGACTCTCCATACCCTCCCATTCATCTCCTCAACCTTAAGCAGGAGTTAAGCCCATTATTAAGGAGAACACCTACAGGAGCTCCATCAAACATTTTGGACTACACTGTCTAAGCCTCTAAGCCTCTAAATACGAAGTTGGCATTTTACTTTGGGCATTTCAATTTTCTAATGGTCTCATCATCCATCCTAACTACATTCACCACCATTGGCCATATGGGTATAGTTTTCCTCTTGGCCATTGTAGGTTATATTCTTACTAGTTGAGACTAGAGATTAACTATCACATGTTCAACATGATGAACACACTGCATGCTCCTATATTTATAGGATAGGAGGGGGACAAGGAAGACTATTTTAGCTTTTTATGCTCAACTTATAATGAGATCGAAGGGAGATATTACTGCCATTTTAGAGAATATAAAGGATGTTTATCTGTCTTATTCAGATATCACGGTCAAAAGTGTTTTTCCTTATTCCGAGAGACATGGATAACTTTAACCATCACTTGCTTCAAAGATCTCATGTTCCAACTACTGGGATCACCTATTTATTGTTCCCTATTATGAATAATAGTAGAATGAGTCAACCTGAAGCTATGGTAGATAAACAAGATGACAACGTAGACCCACCAAACACTTCCCTTTACATGGCAATTGCTCGGCATCTGTCCCATTCTAATGGATTAATCATGGTGTATTACTAGATGTTCTAGTAAGGTTCATATTCATCTCACCAAGGCTCAAATTTCCCAACACCACGTTCACTCATGTGATGGTATCCTATGCCCAGCACCACATTCACTCGTGTGATGGTATCCTATGCAAGCAGTTTTTTAACTCTTGTTCGAGCCATGTGTAGGCCTTAGGTGACTATGGAGAAATAGATACCCCACTTGTGGTTTCTTAGATACGGGTTGATGGAATCTCTATTGCACTATCACAATTGGGGTGGAATGGGGATCATCAAAACTAATATGTAAACCTAGTCATGTGCCCTGAATGAGTTATCAAAGTCTTGGAAAGAAGGGAGGGTTGGAATATGCTTCTTTGTAACTATGTCATTCATAGAGCTCCTTTGGGTAAGGAGTCATAGTAGGCCATGAATCTATAAACCCGTGTTGTCACTCCTATTGTGATTAAAGCTAAAGGGGCCTTTGTTGCTGAAAGTGTTTGCAAGGACTGGGAGGTTGTTCAGAATTTTCTAAATTGGAAAGATCCAGGATTCACATTTGGCATGTCTATAAACAATCACTCAATAAGGTCATCATCTATCCTCTTAAATGAAGGCAAGATTAATAAGGTCATCATCTACCCTCTTAAATGAAGGCAAGATCATGGCCAATTACCTTGGTTGTTGGCCTTGAGATTCTTTAAAAAAATAATTAACATTATTCAATACCTCTTCGTTTCTCAATTAACAAAAAAAATGGTGCAACAATGTTTCATTAAACCTAAGCAAATGGAAATTCTAATTGTGCAGAGAATACATTTGTATGTGCCAATATTTCATTGTAAATGACCATACATGTCCAAAAGGTGAAGCTAGGCATGATGCATCTATGCCAACTCCTAGAGTATTGGAAAAGGGGTATCATGCACCACAAATAAGGAACCTCCTACTAACTTGGTCGACCCTTCTATTCGTTCTTGACAAACTCATCATAGCAAAGGAAGGTTGAGATACAAAGTTGGTAGAGTAGCGTGAGAGAGGGGAGACCATCACCACAACTCAACATAGCCTTCCAAACATGGCTATTGAATGATAACTTTCTAACCCCTTGCACTTCCAAACTTGCAATGTCTTAATATCATCTTTTTTGCTGAGATTGAATATTTCTGTTATTTGGCCAAGTGGCTCTATGAGGATATTTAATTTAAATGATTGTGGCCAAGTGGCTTGATGAGAATATTCGAATAAGATGATTATAGCCAAGAGGAAATATCTTTATACGGGATGATCTCAGTCCATTCTGGTAGCTTTAATGGCTTTTAAGTCTATTATTTTTATCATGTGTTACTAACATGACCCACTTTTTTTTTAAACTTGCACTATTTGTATATGTTTTGCATATATTCAATCAAAGGAAGCATTTTTTTACAAAATTGAAATTTTATGGATAATAAAAAATTATTAATTACATAAAAAAACATTACTGCTCTTAATGATAGAAGGTCATTACAAGAACTTTCCAAAACCAACAGACTTAGGATTTATGCAAGGAAACCTTCAAAATGCAAAGGGAGGAGGATAGCCAATAGGTTTTGGTACAATTCACAGAATTCCAAACAAAACAAGTTATATCAGGAGACTTTTAGAATGATCTTGATCAAAGGAATGAAAGACTAAAAGTTAAAAACAATGAGGTGCTATCCTCTGAGTGCTTCAAAGATGACTCAACAAGCTACTTTTAACTCCAACATTCATGTATGCTATGTGGGCCATCATCTTAAGCACGTGTGTATTGGTACATATAAACGATAAAATATCTTTGCTTCTCCCTGCTATTATGTATGAACAGAATTGTACCTTATAAGGAATCAAATGGTGGAGGTGCCATCATTACACATACAAATCAATGAGTTGGTAATGGGGAGGTGGAGGGAAGGTTAGGGGTGATTCTGTCACACAGCACTCTATATCCAACTAAAATTCCTTGTACCAATATATCTGGCTTGAATTCAAAAATGGTTGGTTAAACCCTATGTATATTTAGCAAGCCTATTCTAAGAAACAACCTTTACTAGTGCACTTGACGATTCGCCTTTTGAGCCTTTTAAATTCACAAATGGTTTGAAGAATTCTTTGAGCTAAACAACCAATGAGTTCATCACCATTGACTCAAGTTCGACCACATCAAATAAAAATGATATCTTTGTCCTTTGTCCATTCTACCAAGAACGCTGTAAAAGCCAAGGTAAAATTAGAGAATCAACACCAGGCTTCTCTTGGGCATGCCTTGTGAAATCCCAAGGGGATAATACACATTAATGACTGATCAAACTTTTCACAAGAATGCAAGATTTGCAAAAAAAAATATATGATTGGCCACCTAACCAGAGGGCACAAGTAAAGTTGTTTTGTGTTTAATGTCTAAGGTTGCATACATCAAATAATCTATGCTTATGATAAATTACCTATCTTTGCACTTATGATAAATTACCTGTGGTTGGTTGTGGAACAGGACAGAGCATGGGAGCAAGTGACACCCATGTCTTCCCAATATAATGGTTGTAACCGAAAATCAGTTTCCTAAACCTGCACTACAAGAATGCAAAGAGCAGGGAAGAACCGTTGAAATATGTAGTTCAATGGATATCAATATGTTGAACTCTTCATCTGTGTGAAGAACGACTGCTATAAATACGAATTCCCACAACAAAAATTCTATTGCTGGAACAGAATCATTGTCTCAAAAAAATCAATGCAACAACCTCAATAATACACAGTAATTAAAACAACAGAGAAGCAGTACCACCAGTGAAGGCAATACGAAAAGCTCGATATTTTAAAACAATTCCCATTAAGAACCTTAAAAAGAAGCAGTGAAGTACAATAATTATCATCATAGCAGAAGAGCACAAATCTGGTAATTTCATGCCGCAGAGAAGTTCAGAAGTTCAATAAAAATACATCATGGCAGAAGAGCACAACTCTGGTCATTTCATGCCACAAAGAAGTTCAGAAGTTCAGGTGCAACATGCCCACGTCTATAAATTCTCCCCAGAGGCTTCAATCCTTCTTGTTCTCTAATTCCCGGTAGCAGGCAATTTCATTTTTAGGATTGATTTATCTTTATCCGAGCAAAGAGCCAATATTAGGTTGAGTTTCATTTATAATCCATAAATAAAAATTCTTAAAAGTTGCAAAAACTTGTGATTTCTCTTTCAACAACTAAACCCAACACATCCTAGTGTAGTCATCAATAAATGTTAGCATATATTTGTTACCATTAGCAGATGGAACATGCATGGGCCCACATAAATCTGAATGTATAAGTCCTAACTTCCTGGAAGCTCTGGAAGTAGACCTATAAAAAGGTTGCTTACAATGCTTCCCTAAAATACAAGCATTATGTTGTCCATAGATATGGGTAGTTGTGATATAGTTTTAGAGGAAAAATGGATACACACAGTGGCTCCGGTGAACATGGACTTCAAGGAATTATGCTTGATTTTTACCCAACACTCTAATACTGACACCCTTAAAGGTCTGTAAGGTAGGCTTCCGTGCAATCATAAGTTCTCACTGGATGGAAATATTATTGAATAAAGAGCATTGTGGCATTATTTCTTAATTCTATTCCATCCAGGCTCTAGATATCATTGCCAAATAAATCCAACTTGACTTATATAGGTTTTGGAAAAACATCAACAAGTATTTGAGACACCCAAGGGTTTACCCCCATCTAGAGGCGCACATGATCATGGTATTTCCTTGATTCCAAGAAGTCAACCACCAAATGTACAACCATATAGGCACCCACTTGCACAAAAGAATGAAATTGTAAAGATCATTCAGGAGCTATTAGAGGCAGGAGCCATTCATCCTAAAACTAGACCATATTCATCCCTAGTGGTCATGGTTTAAAAAAAGACGCATGTTGTATGTTTCCTGATTTTCAGGTGCTCAACAAGTTAAACATAAAGGGTCCTTGTTGATTGACCTACTAGAGAAGTCCTAATAATTGTTTTTCAACATCCCTTTTTCCATAGATAACAATGACATAATCATTCTTAACTTACTTCCCAGTCTTAGAGACATGAGAGGTCCATACTTTTGTGCAATTCCAAAGAGAGATTCATGAGATATATCACCCAATTGAAGGGCATTTCCAATGATGGGTCATCTAGGAGGACCTAATGGAAATATAATATTCTCCTTCTTCTTCCTAAGGATGAATGCATAACATCATGACTCTCACAACTAGAGAATCATTCGCTAAAGCGACTTCCATTGAATACCTTATGAAGTAAACAAATTCAATATTTGAGAAAAAAGATTCATTGCATCGACATTTATGAGACTGCACTCTAGGAAAGTTTATCTGCTTCGTTAAATTCTCTTATATGAGAATACACTTGTTCTTTTTGTGTAATTTGTGTAACTTAGTTTCCATGTCCTTACAATATTTTCTCTTTTGGTGTTGTGCATTTAAATTTAAAATATTTAGGGGTGTAGTTGACTTGTGCATCCCTATGATTAAATATTCCCTTGAGAGTAGAAAACCTCAATACTTTGGTTGTAGTCATGGGAACTTCACCTACACTTAGTTGAAAGTATACTACTCCCCCTCCCCTTGCTCCACCTCATACCCCTCCTCTATTTCCCTCTCCTCCTTATCCCCCTCCTCTATCTCGCTCTCCCCCTCCCATTTTCCTTCCTCCTCCTGCTCCCTGACTCCCCTCCTCATCCTTTTCCCCCTCCTATACCTTTTCCTCTGCTTCCCCTCCACCTCATCCCCTTCATATACCTCCTCCTCCACCTCCCCCTCCTCCAACTCCTCCCTCCACCTCACCCCCCTCCTGCACATTTTCCTCCCCCATCTCATCCTCTTGCCTCCTCACTCCCCCACCTATTCTCTCCTCCCTCCTCTCTCTATTTATCCTCCTCCTCCACCTCATCCCCCCCATTTTAACTACGCCTCACCTTCCCTGCCCTCATCCTTCCTCCTCCTCCATCTTCCTCTACTCCTCCTCCTCCTCCTCCCATTGCTTCTCCCCCTCCCACCTCCTCCCCTTTCTCCTCTTTGTTGCCCGCCATGCTCCTCCCTCTCCCCATCCTCTTCACTTCTCCCTATGTTATGTTTTTTATTTTTATACAATTATAAACTCAAATCATTGCGTTCTTTAAAATAACTATAATACATTAAAAAATTACTAAAAACATGTATATACATTAAAATAATAATAATTATTATTACTTTTTAATTTATAGAAGAAAGCATAAGCACAAAAAAGTAAGCCCCATGGAGAAAAACTCATAACTCATACCATATGCAGTTTAAGTCCTAAGCATAAAGAAAAATAAAGGATTAGGACTATGAAGAGGAAAATATTCTGAAACTATGTAAGATTAGGATATATATAGACGATTCCCTCAAGCAAAGGCTCTTCTCCCACTTCCACTTCCTTCAACGGCCTTCAACTTCGCCCTCTATAAACCGACTACTTTTTCTTTCTAACGGACATAAAAGCACTTTTTCCACCCTCAACCGACTGCTTTTCTCGTCAGCGGGTAGAACAAAAGCTCTTTCCTCTTTGAACCGGTTGTTTTCCTATCCTTTGCAGATGTGGAAAATTGCTTTTCCATTCCTGAAATCACTGCTTTTCTCTCTTGATTCCTAAACTAACAAACTTCGCTTTTCTATCCCTGAACTCACTGCTTTTTCGTTCCCGAACTCACCGTTTTTCCTCCTTGAACTAACAGTTGACAGAAAGATGAGTTTCCGTTCTTGAGCTCACTGCTTTTTCCTCCCTGAACTAAAAGATGAGTGAAATTATGACCGTTTCACTTCTCGAGAATGGAGAAAGATAAATCAATCCTGAAAGTGAAATTGCTTGCTACCGGGAATTAGAGAACAAGAAGGATTGAAGCCTCTGGGGCGAATTTATAGACGTGGGAATGTTGCACCTGAAATTCTGAACTTCTTTGTGGCATGAAATGACCAGAGTTGTGCTCTTCTGCCATGATGATATTTATTGAACTTATGAACCTCTTTGTGGCATGAAATGACCAGATTTGTGCTCTTCTGCTATGATGATATTTATTGTACTTCACTGCTTCTTTTCAAGGTTCTTAATGGGAATTGTTTTAAAATATGGAGCTTTTCGTACTGCCTTCACTGATGGTACTGCTTCTCTGTTGTTTTAATTCCTGTGTATTGTTGAGGTTGTTGCATTGATTTTTTTGAGACAATGATTATGTACCAGCAATAGAATTTTTGGTGCAGGCATTCATAGTTATAGTAGTCGTTCTTCACACAGATGAAGAGTTCAACATATTGATATCCATTAAACTGCATATGTCAATGGTTCTTCCCTATTCTACGCATTCTTTTAGTGCAGGTTTAGGAAACTGATTTTTGGTTATAGCCATTATATTGGGAAGACATGGGTGTCACTTGCTGCCATGCTCTGTACTGGTCCACAACCAACGACAGGTAATTTATCATAAGCACAGATTATTTGATGCATGCAACCTCAGACATTAAACACAAAACAACTTTACTTGTGCCCTCTGGTTAGGTGGCCAATCATATATTGTTTTTGCAAATCTTGCATGCTTGTGAAAAGTTTGATCAGTCATTAATGTGTATTATCCCCTTGGGATCTCACAAGGCATGCCCAAGAGAAGCCTGGTGTTGATTCTCTAATTTTACCTTGGCTTTCCCAGCGTCCTTGGTAGAATGGACAAAGGACAAAGATATCATTTTTTTTATGTGGTCGAACTTGAATCAATGGTGATGAACTCATTGGTTGCTTGGCTCAAAGAATTCCTCAAACCATTTGTGAATTTAAAAAGATGAAAAGGTGAATCGTCAAGTGCACTAGTAACGGTTGTTTCGTAGATTACGCTTGCTAATTATACATACGGTTTAACCAACCCTTTTCGAATTCAAGCTAGATATATTGGTACAAGGAATTTTAGTTGGATATAAAGTGTTGTGTGACAAAATCACCCCTAACCTTCCCTCCACCTCCCAATTACCAACTCATTGATTTGTATGTGTAATGATGGCACCTCCACCATTTGATGCCTTACAAGGTACAAGTGCTTAAGATGATGGCGCACATAGCATACATGAATGTTGGAGTTAAAAGTAGCTTGTTGACTCATCTTTGAAGCACTCGAAGGATAGCACCTCGTTGTTTTTAACTTTTATTCTCTCATTCCTCTGATCAAGATCATTCTAAAAGTCTCATGGTATAACTTGTTTTGTTTAGTCACCTAAGGCCTACACATGGCTTGAACAATAGTTAAAAAACTGCTTGCATAGGATACCATCACACGAGTGAACGTGGTGCTGAGCATAGGATACCATCACATGAGTGAACGTGGTGCTAGGAAATTTGAGCCTTGGTGGGATGAATGGGAAATTTGAGCCTTGGTGAGATGAATATCAACCTTACTGGAACATCTGGTAATACACCATGAATTAATCCATTAGAATGGGACAGATGCCAAGCAATTGCCATGTAAAGGGAAGTGTTTGGGGGTCTACGTTGTCATCTTGTTTATCTACCATAGCTTTAGGATTATTCATTCTACTATTATTCATAATAGGGAACAAGAAATAGGTGATCCCAGTAGTTGGAACAGGAGAGCTTTGAATCAAGTGATGGTTAAAGTTATCCATGTCTCTGGGAATAAGGAAAAACACTTTTGACCGTGATATCTAAATAAGACAGATAAACATCCTCTATAGTCTCTAAAATGGCAGTAATATCTCCCTCCGATCTCATTATAAGTTGACCATAAAAAGATAAAATATTATTCCTTATCCCCCTCCTATCCTATAAATACAGAAGCCTGCAGTGTGTTCATCACGTTGAACATGTGATAGTTAATCTCTAGTCTAACCTAGTGAGAATATAACCTACAATGGCCAAGAGGAAAACTATGCCCATATGGCCAACGGTGGTGAATGTATTTAGGATGGATGATGAGACTGTTAGAAAATTGAAATGCCCAAAGTAAAATGCCGACTTCGTATTTAGAGGCTTAGACAGTGCAGTCCAAAACGTTTGGATGGAGCTCCTGTAGGTGTTCTCCTTAATAATGGTCTTAAATCCTGCTTAAGGTCGAGGAGATGAATGGGAGCATATGTAAATTCTATATGCAGAGAAGTTTTGAATAGAAAGATCATCTGCAAAACCAAAGACACCTCAAAAACCAACAAAATCACTAACGTGGTCAGTCCAAAATTGCTAGCGTCAAAGGAAATCTAGATTTAAGAAGGGATATCTATGTAGTAAGAAGGGATATCTATGTCACAAAGTAGTATTTTCTGACATCCCACTTAGCTTGTGAAAATATATGACGAGTCTAAAAGCATTGTAAAGTCTGGGTGACAAGTGCCAAACTCTGCTTTCAATAGATAAAGAGTAGACCATAGTAGAGCAATATTTGGTAGTATTGGCCTTTGTTGTACCGGAATTTGGCAGTGGTAGGAAAATAGCAAAATTTCCATACAGTATGGATATGGTACACTCAACTTACTTTTGATTGTCTTTGTATTTCATGTATTTGATATCGGATGATTCATAAATCCAAAAAACTGCCCAAAAACTTTGAAAATATTTAACAAATCTTAAAAACACTTGTAAATATAATTAAATCCACAAATTTTCAAGGAAATCATTGTATGTTCTAATTTATTGGGAAGTCCTGAGGCTGAATTTTTTCTACAATTTAAAGAAAAATACATATTTCCGAATAATTCAGATGTATACTTCCATATTGGAGTTGCACTGGATTCTTTTATTATGTATTTCTACCGTACCCGATTCATATTCGAATTTGAATCTTGCTGCAATGGAGTAAATTACATATATCACATAATCCTTTGAAGCATAATGGTTTTGAATCGCTCAAGATGAGCACACTCGAATGTGTTAAAGACTACGTCTCCAAATGCCTCACTATAAAGAGCTTTACTTTTTGATAGAATGTATTGAAAACGAAGTTGAAAACATTGAAGAAAAAGTATTATTCAGCTAGGCTGGAGCCTAAATTGGTAGAGTGAATATTTTAGAATTATATATTGGATCTTTGTATAAATTTAACTGATAGAGACATAGATTGAGGCAGTTTCAGGTCTAGGAAGTCTCAACTATCGAGTTCTAGGTAGGTTATTTTGGATTTTTCTGAGCATCTTGAAGGTTTTGAAGGTTTTGGAACTTTTATCATTTTGGGCAGCAGGTTGTTTTCTCTTTAATGTACTTTTTATTATTATCAAATATACTTTTTTTTTCAAGAAAACCGAAGAGATGCTTCTTTACACCAATGGATGGCATTTCTATTAAACTAGACCAGTGAACCTAACCCAGGAAAATTTGAATAGGGAATAGAACTAGCTGAATGCACAGCAGTATTGGTGACAACTAGTTAAGCTAATCCCTTGGACTAATCTTCAATGTACCTTCTTAGCGCAATAATAAAAAAGGAGGAAGAATCTTAATCTGCCTTCTCTAAAATAAGGGAGAAAATAAGATCCCTAGGACACTTGGCTCTAAACTCTTCAGTCCAATATGCTAAGAAATGGACAAAAGGAAAAAAGAAAAAACATTGGTGGTTCCTTGAACTGGGTGTGCAATCTTAATGATAAACCTTGTTTTGGTAGCTATAGTCAAGTTCACCAATATATTTTGTACATTATTGGTAATTGGGTTAGACCCTATAAAATTTTACTTGTGAAATTTTTTTTTTAGTGACTAGGCTTCATTTTCTAGTGCATATGCTAAAAAAAAACTATGAAATCCTACGCTTTAGATTCCTAGCAAATTCTAATGAAACACTTATGATTCTGTTGGTTATAAAATGGGATCTTCTAGTATAGAGAAGTATTCATAGCCCAATGTGATTAACAAGCATGGTATACAACATAGGAAGGAGACAGATAAAACAATTGTGTTCTACATAGGAAGGATACAGATAAAACAATTGTGAAGAATAGATAAAACAATTGGTGATTTTCTAATTCCTAGTAAAATTATTGTTAATGTTGACAGATAAAACAATTATTAAGTTTATAATGCCTAGTAGAATTAATGTTAATAATTTTCTTTCTACTTATTACAAGGAGATGGCCAAGAAAATCATTGCTTCTGGGCCTGAATATTTATCCCCTACTTATAATAAATTATAATTAACTGTGTCAAACAGGGGGTGCCAGAGATGGAAGGGCTAATAAAATGCCTTAAAAATACTGGGTGAGTACAAGGTGTACTATTATCATGAATGAATGGATATTTACCCATGTTAAAATATATCAGGAATAAATTATAACTAAGTGTGTCAGACAAGGGGTGCCAGAGATGAAAGGTCTAATAAAATACAAACTTGGGTGAGTACAAGGTGTAATATTATCATGAATGAATGGATATTTACCCATGTTAAAATATATCAGGAGCAACAGGGTCTAAAATTTGTCAGGGTTAATGGAAGACCTTAAACGAACCTAGGCGAGGATTGTGCTCTATTACCATAGACAGTTAAACAGATATCAGGAAAATATTCCTACCAAACATTATTTTGGGATCATAGAAGGGCATGATACTATTTGAGAGAAATGATTAAAGTGGTAAGATGAAAGAATTTCTTTTCGATATTAGGTGTTGGTGGACACAATCTATTATTGTCAGCAAAGATTGGTCTAAAGTAGAGTCAACTAAAACAACAGAAGGCAAGAGTGTATGATTCTGGGCGATGATAAGAGGGTATGATTCTAGGCGATGATAAGTGGAATGATTGCAAAAATATTTACTATGGTATTTTAAGCAAAAACTATTTACTATGGTATTTTAAGCCTTGCCAGCTCAATTCCAAGTTTTTGTTTGTATTAGGATAACCATCTCAACACTTGGCAGTGGATGCTAAAAGAAAGAAAGACTAGATAGATTTTTATACCCACTGAAGACAATGTGGTTGCTTCCAAGAAGAAGATATTATTATTCTCGGAGGGAGGAATCACCATCCTTGAGAGGAATGAAAAGCCAGAGAAACATAGAGGCAAACTAAAGATGTTGAATATACAACATGTAATCAAGTTGCTCTCCTAAAGAACTATCAAACACTTGGTTGTTTACCCAGAGATCTAGGTGGTTGGGTTATGCTCTCCTAGAGAACTTCCAAACACATGTTTTGTTCTGAGACTCTGTAGCTGGAAAGTGATTTGCCAGTTATGTTTTAGTTTGAAGAGGCAAGTATGGCAATTTGAACTCTTAAATCCACATTAAATGGAAGTGTCATGGTTTTCTTTACCTGAAAGTGAATATCTTGTTTTCATGATACGAGTTTTAATTTTGCTGATATTATTGGATTCTGACTTTTTCTCAAATATATTTGTGAACTTGGATTGCCCTCAACCTTGAACATGTATGCATGTATTGGTAATATTGATCTCTTAAATCCACATTGAAAGGAAGTGACCTGGCTTTGCGAATATCTTTGTTTTCATGATATGAAATTTAATTTTGTTGATGTTATCGGATTCTAACACTTTTTAGAGAGAAATTGATGAAATTGGATTGCCCTCAACCTTGAACATGTATGCATGCATTTGTTAATTTTGAATGCTTCCTGGAGTAGTTGAAAGGCATATTAAACTCACAAGCACCGTTCATTGTGTTTCAAAAACGTATCAAGTGAATTGTTAGCTACAAATACATGTTAGCAGTTAATGCCATGGATTTCAACGTTTTGGCTTTAAGTAAAATTGGTAGAGTATAATTATGCTTATTTTGATCAAGGCATTATAATTGACTTGCTTGTTTATATTTTGCAGCCATTTGATCATTTGTTTCTTTTTTTTCTCTAGCTTTATTTTTCTAAATAATTAGACAAATTTCTTATGGTAATCTACAACTAATGTTTAGTATTTCTTGTGGCATCCATGTGCTTAATGTCAGAAGCAGGGAAAATAGTTTTTTCAGAGATATTGAGCAATGGTCTAGTTTGAGATGAGTAAGTTATCACTTCATTTTCTGCCTTCTGGGTGCAATTTTGCTCAGAAGCGTAGAACTATTTTAAAGTATTTAATCTTCTCGCTTTCCGTGGATCAAAATCTTTGAGGTTGATTCGTCATCTGTATTTTTGTAGATAGTTTTTATTTCTGTATTAGTTTACTCTGTTGTCAAAGTTATACAAGAACCAAGATCTCTGTCTAATTTTTTTAGGTTAACTGTATTAAGTTGTTGTTTTTAGGTTAACTGTAGGAAGTTTTATAGCTCCCTTGTTTAATCTCTGATATGTAACATATAACCTTCTGGCATCTCTGCTTAATTAGCTTTGAAAACATCGCCTTATAGATCAATTTAATAGTTGTTATTATTGTGTTCATCACTGAAAGTTCATGGCATCTGCCATAGATGATAGATCCACATTAAGGTAGCTCTCCAAAACTTTTAATATCAAATCATGCAAAATAGTTTCTAAGACACCACACCACATAATTGCATGGAGGCTCATGAGATATATCACACAGTATAATCTTTTATGGTGTTGTCAGAGAAAGGTTAGAACATGTCGTTCATTGAACAAATTCGAAGACTACCATGCGCATAAACCAGTTTATTTGCTCTTTTAGAGGTAAGACTACTCCTCTTAACATAGTGGATGAAACTATAAGTGTACCAATTCCCTTTAGCTACTGAGGAACTAGCAACTTGAGATAGAAAACGTGAGGCAAAATGTTAAAGCTATGAAACTTTCCCATACATTCTCCACCATCCAATGGGATTCTTTTGTGCATAAATCTTGCTTTCCCTCTTTGCATCTTGAGTGAAAGTAGGGGGTTTAAAGTACCAAAATCAATAAATTGTTCCCGCATAACATTTGCTTCATCAAGGGTATACATTTTTCTTATGGCATCAAGAAACCCATCTTTTACCTCTTCATCATCCATGTGTAGAACTCTATTTGATCTCTCCATATACCACTTTGGATTAAGGGAATATGTAGCCATGTGAAGAGAGGTATTGAGTTTTCTCCATGTCTTCTCTATTATCTTATGTATTTCTTGAAAAAAAATCCAAAGAGGGTTTTTTTTGACGAATTATGTGTCCTACCTTGACCACCATGCAATCCATACATTCATATATTCCCCCAAGGCTAAGGGAATCCAAATCTACATTCCTAATCAACTCCACAATTGGGGATGTGAAAGAAACAACATATCTAACCTCAACCCACTAATCTTCATTAAGAAGCATATCTCTTATCTTCTTTGCTTGAGCTGATTTAGACTCGGACCATGCATTCAACTCTTGAGCAACAACAATGGCTTGCAAGGATGCATACACCTCGAACATACATTCTAGAAGAATGAAGCATGTGGCATATCTTGACTGTAGGTTTCAAAAAATGTTTTCTTGATTTTATCATGTATATTTCTAATGAGGCATGGTGGTTGTAATGAACATTTGTGCTTCCCTCACATTTGATAAGTTTTGAAATCCAAGATATTTTTCCAATGTCTTTGAGGACATTGTTAAGGGCATGAACACAAAAAGGAATCCAAAAGATATGCCTATATCAAATTTGGATCATCAATCCCGGTGCTCTATAAACATGTGTTGCATATGTGATTGCATGTACTACATTCTTGGGACCAACCTCTTCAATTGCATCCTTCAAAATTTCAAACATGAAGGTAGCATCTTTCAATTTTCCACTACAATCAATTGCTCGAGAAAAGTAGGGCTCTGCTGGAAATGTAACAATAAAATTCAACAATGGCCTTTGTTGAATGTCTGTCCAGCCATCCATGACTATTGAACACCCTAAACGAAGCCAAGATTGTTTGAGGTCACCCATAAGTCTCTGCATTCTTGTCACACCCTTATCTAGCAATGATGCCCTCATTTTGTTATAAGCTAAGGGTATGTAACTTGGACCCGCAACTATGATTTTTTCACTATTTATTTGTAATATGGTGAATGAGTAGCATTAAATGAAATTATGTTTTCCATAAAAAATCAGCTATAGCATCATCAACTTCAGCCCTATGCACCACATTGTAGATTTTACGGACTTGTTCAGCAACAACACTAGGAGATCTCTTACTCCTCTAAGAAGTAGGGTACAAGTCTAGGTACCTTAAAAGGATGATCACTATCCAAATTCGTGTCACTAACACTAGTGGAAAAACCATATGAAGCTTGGAGTCAAGCGTTTCTTTAAGCTATCGTCTAGATTAGAATTTTTTATGGCTTTCTTAACTTCCCTTATTACTTTGGCTATGGGGTTGCAACCTCATTTTCTATAGCTACCACTTGTGGTGAGATGCTCAATCATCTTAAAATTATGTTGGGATTTGTCCATAACTATGGTGGCACCCCTTTATCGACTTTGACTATGACTATCTCTTCGTTACTCCTAAGATTTTTTAGGGCCTAGTGTTCTTCTTTCATGACATTACTCTTGGGCGGTTTCCCTATTCTCAAGATGATTGTGCAATCCTGTCTAACTGTTTCCTTGTGTACCTCAGGTAAGTGTTGTATGCCATCCATCCTCTATATTGTGGATGATGGCCTCTGTAGGGATGCTTTTCGGAGCTATGGCAACATTTAGGCCTTTCCGGAGGGTGTTGGCTTCAGTCTCGGTGAGTGCGTGCTGGGAGACGTTGACAACTTTCTTACAGCTGGATGGTTTTGGTTTAGTGTCTGTGTTATATTTCTTTTGCTTTTTCAATCTAATTATTTTGTTTTGGGGTTTGGTTGTGGCTTCATGCCTTTCACGATCTGCTTTGAGTGCACCGTTGGCATCTGTGGCCTTCCACAGGTCGAATTTTACAATGGAAACGATTTTAAGGTGGATTTTGAGGGCGTCTTGTGCCAGGTGATCCAATTTGAAATGGGTTTTCTTGATTTTGGCTTTCACCAGTGATGCACTCAATTTGTCAAACGTCCTTGTGTTCCATTTGATTCCTGAACTAGCAAACTTTGCTTTTCCGTTCCCAAACTCACTGTTTTTCCTCCTTGAACTAACAGTTGACAGAAAGATGAGTTTCCGTTCTTGAGCTCACTGTTTTTTCCTCCCTGAACTAAAAGATGAGTGAAATTATGACCATTTCACTTCTCGAGAATGGAGAAAGATAAATCAATCCTGAAAGTGAAATTGCTTGCTACCAAGAATTAGAGAACAAGAAGGATTGAAGCCTCTGGGGCGAATTTATAGACGTGGGCATGTTGCACCTGAACTTCCGAAATTCTTTGTGGCATGAAATGACCAGAGTTGTGCTTTTCTTCCATGATGATATTTATGAAACTTCTGAACCTCTTTGTGGCATGAAATGACCAGATTTGTGCTCTTCTTCTATGATGATATTTATTGTACTTCACTGCTTCTTTTCAAGGTTCTTAATGGGAATTGTTTTAAAATATCGAGGTTTTCATACTGCCTTCACTGATGGTACTGCTTCTCTATTGTTTTAATTCATGTGTATTGTTGAGATTGTTGCATTGATTTTTTCGAGACAATGATTCTGTTCCAGCAATAGAATTTTTGGTGCAGGTATTCGTAGTTATAGCAGTCGTTCTTCACATAGATGAAGAGTTCATTCGTAGTTCAAATGAAGATTTTAGAATTATATATTGGAGCTTTGTATAAATTTAATTGATAGAGACAGAGATTGAGGCAGTTTCAAGTCTTTGAAGTCTCAACTATCGAGTTTTAGGTAGGTTATTTTGGATTTTTCTGAGCATCTTGAAGGTTTTGGAACTTTTATCATTTTGGGCAGCAGGCTGTTTTCTCTTTAATGTACTTTTTATTATTATTAAATATTTTTTTTTTCAAGAAAACCAAAGAGATGCTTCTTTACACCTATGGATGGCATTTCTATTAAACTATACTAGTGCACCTAACCCAGGAAAATTTGAATAGGGTGCAGAACTAGCAGCAATATTGGTGACAGCTAGTTAAGCTAATCCCTTGGACTAATCTTCAATGTACCTTCTTAAAGCAATAATAAAAAAGGAGGAAGAATCTTAATCTACCTTCTCTAAAATAAGATCCCTAGGACACTTGGCTCTAAACTCTTCAGTCCAATATGCTATAAAATGCACAAAAGGAAAGAAAAAAAACATTGGTGGTTCCCTGAACTGGGTGTGCAATCTTAATGATAAACCTTGTTTTGGTAGCTATAGTCAAGTTCACCAATATATTTTGGACATTATTGGTAATTGGGTTAGACCATATAAAATTTTACTTGTGAAAAGTTTTGTGAAAAGGTTTTTTAGTGACTAGGCTTCATTTTTTAGTGCATATGCTAAAAAAACTATGAAACCCTACACTTTAGATTCCTAGCAAATTCTAATGAAACACTTACGAGTATGTTGGTTATAAAATGGGATGTTCTAGTATAGAAGTATTCATAGCCCAATGTGATTAACAAGCATGGTATACAACATAGGAAGGAGACAGATAAAACAATTGTGTTCTACACAGGAAGGAGACAGATAAAACAATTGTGGAGAACTCATAAAATAATTGGTGATTTTATAATGCCTAGTAAAAATATTGTTAATGTTGTCAGATAAAACAATTATTGAGTTTATAATGCCTAGTAGAATTATTGTTAATGTTTTTCATTCTACTTATTACAAGGAGATGGTCAAGAAAATCATTGCTTCTAGGCCTAAATATTAATCCCCTACTTATAATAAATTATAATTAACTGTGTCAAATAGGGGGTGCCAGAGATGGAAGGGCTAATAAAATGCCTTAAAAAGACTTGGGTGAGTACAAGGTATAATATTATCATGAACGAATGGATATTTACCCATGTTAAAATATATCATCAATAAATTATAACTAACTGTGTCAGACAGGGGTGCCAGAGATGAAAGGTCTAATAAAATACAGACTTGGGTGAGAACAAGGTGTAATATTATCATGAATGAATGGATATTTACCCATGTTAAAATATATCAGGAGCAACAGGGTATAAAATGTGCCAGGGTTAATGGAAGACCTTAAATTAACCTAGGTGAGGATTGCGCTCTATTACCATAGACAGTTCAACAGATCTTAGGCAAAGATTCCTACCGAACATTATTTTGGGATCTTAGAAGGGCATGCTACTATTTGAGAGAAATGATTAAATTGGTAAGATGAAAGAATTTCTTTTGGATATTAGGTGTTGGTGGACACAATCTATATTGTTAGCAAAGATTGGTCTAAAGTAGAGTCAACTAAAACAACAGAAGGCAAGAGGGTATGATTCTGGGCGATGATAGATGGAATGATTGCAAAAATAGTTACTATGGTATTTTAAGCCTTGCCAGCTCAATTCCAAGTTTTTGTTTGTATTGGGATAATCATTTCAACACTTGGCAGTGGATGCTAAAAGAAAGACCAGACAGATTTTTATACCCACTGAAGACAGTGTGGTTACTTCCAAGAAGAAGATATTATTATTTTTGGAGGGAGGAATCAGCATCCTTGAGAGGAATGAAAAGGCAGAGAAACATAGAGGCAAACTAAAGATGTTGAATATACAACATGTAATCAGGTTGCTCTCCTAAAGAACTGTCAAACACTTGGTTGTTTACCCAGAGGTCTAGGGTGGTTGGGTTATGCTCTCCTAAAGAACTGCCAAGCACATATTTTGTTCTGAGACTTTGTAGCTGGAAAGTGATTTGCCAGTTATGTTTTAGTTTGAAGAGGCAAGTATGGTAATTTGAACTCTTAAATCCACATTAAATGGAAGTGGCCTGGTTTTCTTTACCTGAAAGTGAATATCTTGTTTTCATGATACGAGATTTAATTTTGCTGATATTATTGGATTCTGACTTCTTCTCGAAGATATATTTGTGCACTTGGATTGCCCTCGACCTTCAACATGTATGCATGTATTGGTAATATTGATCTCTTAAATCCACATTGAAAGGAAGTGACCTGGCTTTGCGAATATCTTTGTTTTCAAGATATGAAATTTAATTTTGTTGATATTATCAGATTCTAACATTTTTTAGAGAGAAATTTATGAAATTGGATTTCCCTCAACCTTGAACATGTATGCATGCATTTGTTAATTTTGAATGCTTCCTGCAGTAGTTGAAAGGCATATTAAATTCACAGGCACCGTTCATTGTGTTTCAAAAACGTATCAAGTGAATTGTTAGCTACAAATACATGTTAACAGTTAATGTCATGGATTTCAACATTTTGGCTTTAAGTAAAATTGGTAGAGTATAATTATGCTTATTTTGATCAAGGAATTATAATTGACTTGCTTGTTTAGATTTTGCAGCCATTTGATTGGGTAAAAGAGCAATTTACTTCCAAACCATAGGATGACTAGCAAACATAGAACTGTTGGCTGCTTCATAGAGGATTGTAATAATGGAGAACTTGAGAAACAATCATTTTTTTTCTAGCTTTATTCTTCTGAATAATTAGACAAATTTCTTACGGTAATCTGCAACTGATGTTTAGTATTTCTTGTGGCATCCATGTGTTTGATGTCAGAGGCAAGGAAAATAGTTTTTTTCGAGCTATTGAGCAATGGTCTAGTTTGAGATGAGTAAGCTGTCATTCTAGGAGCAATTTTGCTCAGAGGCGTAGAACTATTTTAAAGTATTTAATCTTCTCGCTTTTTGTGGATCAAAATCTCTGAGGTTGATTCGTCATCTGTATTTTTGTGTATAGTTTTTATTTCTATATTAGTTTACTCTGTTGTCAAAGTTATACAAGAACCAAGATCTCTGTCTGCTATTTTTAGGTTAACTGTAGGAAGTTTTATAGCTGCCTTGTTTAATCTCTAATCTGTAACATATAACCTTGTGGCATCTCTGCTTAATTAGCTTTGAAAACATCACCTTATAGATCAATTTAATATTTGTTATTATTGTGTTCATCATTGAAAGTTCACAGCATCTGCCATAGATGATAGATCCACATTAAGGTATCTCCAAAACTTTTAATATAAAATCATGCGAAATTGTTTCTAAGACACCACACCACGTAATTGGATGGAGGCTCAGGAGATATATCACATAGTATAATCATTTATGGTGTTGTCAGAGAAAGGTTAGAACAAGTCGTTCCTTGAACAAAGTCGAAGACTACCATGCACATAAACCAATTTATTTGCTCTTTTAGAGGTAAGCTTACTCCTCTTAACATAGTGGATGAAACTATAAGTGGACCAATTCCTTTCAACTACCGAGGAACTAGCAACTTGAGATAGCAAACATGAGGCAAAATGTTAAAGCTCTGAAACTTTCCCATACATTCTCCACCATCCAATGGGATTCTTTTGTGCATAAATTTTGTTGTCCCTCTTTGCATCTTGAGTGAAAGCAAGGGGTTTAAAGTTCCAAAATCAATAAATTGTTCCCGCATAAATTTGCTTCATCAAGGGTATACATTTTTCTTATGGCATCAAGAAACCCATCTTTTACCTCTTCATCATCCATGTGTAGAACTTTATTTGGTCTTTCCATATACCACTTTGGATTAAGGGCATATGGAGCCATGGGAAGAGAGGTATTGATTTTGCTCCATCTCTTCTCTATTATCTTATGTATTTCTTGAAAAAAATCCAAAGAGGGGTTTCTTTGACAAATTATGTGTCCTACCTTGCCCACCATGCAATCCATACATTCATATATTCCCCCAAGGCTAGGGGAATCAAAATCTACATGCCTAATCAACTCCACAATTGGGGATGTGAAAGAAACAACATATCTGACCTCAACCCACCAATCTTCATTAAGAAGCATATCTCTTATCTTCTTTGCTTGAGCTCATTTAGATTCGGACCATGCATTCAACTCTTGAGCAACAACAATGGCTTGCAAGGATGCATACACCTCAACCATACGTTCTAGAAGAATGAAGCATGTGGCATATCTTGACTGTAGGTTTCAAAAAATGTTTTCTTGATTTTATCATGTATATTTCTAATGAGGAATGGTGGTTGTAATGAACAGTTGTGCTTCCCTCACATTTGATAAGTTTTGAAATCCAAGATATTTTTCCAATGTCTTTGAGGACATTGTTAAGGGCATGAACACAAAAAGGAATCCAAAAGATATGCCTATATCAACTTTGGATCGTCAATATCGGTGCTCTATAAACATGTGTTGCATCTGTAATTGCATGTACTACATTCTTGGGACCAACCTCTTCAATTGCATCATTCAAAATTTCAAACATGAAGGTAGCATCTTTCAATTTTCCACTACAATCAATTGCTCGAAAAAAGTAGGGCTCTGCTGGAAATGTAACAATAACATTCAACAATGGCCTTTGTTGAATGTCTGTCTAGCCATCCATGACTATTGAACACCCTAAACGAAACAAATATTGTTTGAGCTTGCCCATAAGTCTCTACATTCTTGTCACACCCTTATCTATCAATGATGCCCTCATTTTGTTCTAACCTGAAGGTATGTAACTTGGACCCGCAACTATGATTTTTTCACTATTTATTTGTAATATGGTGAATGAGTAGCATTAAAAGAAATTCTGTTTGACATAAAAAATCAGCTATAGCATCATCAACTTCAGCCCTATGCACCACATTGTAGATTTTACGGACTTGTTCAGCAACAACACTAGGAGACCTCTTACTCCTTTAAGAAGTAGGGTACAAGTCTAGGTACCTTAAAAGGATGATCACTATCCAAATTCGTGTCACTAACACTAGTGGAAAAACCATATGAAGCTTGGTCATCTCCATCCTTTTTTCAAGCCCACATGGCAACCCTCAACCCCATCACCAAGTAGAGATAGAAGATGATGCCACACTCTAGTGTAAGTTCTCTGAAACACATGGTTGCACAATGTGCACATCCATTCTTCACAACCCCCACTATTCTTTTTCTTGTTTTTAGCAATCTTGTTTACAAACTTTAACAAGGGTTTCTTAGGGTTTGATATTTGTTGAACTTCACTTTGGCTTGCATTTGGGTGTGGCGTAGAACTAGTGTCTTGCTCCCGCTTTCACTCTCCATGACTTCCCCAATTAATACACAACAAAATATGTTCAAAACTCTTGTATATTGATGATTGAGAAATTGAAATATACATATTTAAAATTTAAAATAGAATCAACAAGTAACTACTAACATGAAACACCATAACATGTTATGATTATTGAATAATTTTGTAAATTAAATTGCAATAGACATGTAATAAATAATATGATTTTGTGAACATACTGAAATAAGTTATAAATTAACAATTATGAATTTGTATTTGTAAATTAAAATAAAGTCTACAAAGCAAATTATTGTACCTATTAAAGTAAATTATTATACAAGTTAAAGTAACTTAGTAATGTAATATAAAATTTGAAATTTGTAATTCAGATCATAACATTAACTAATACTAGAATGCATGAAACATAATCCTTGACCTTTTAATATAAGATTTCCAACTCTTTTCTCTTGAGGTAGGCTATAAAAGAGTAAATTGTAAAATAAAAATTCTTTATTTTAAAATTTGAAATTTGAAATTTTAAACTTTAAAACAAAAAACTTAAAAATTAACAACCTTTTCTTATACTTATTTATTTTATTCAAATATGATTCCATAAGAACTTCTTCTTATACTTATTTATTTTATTGAAGTATGCTTCAATAAGAATACCACAAATAATTAAAATGAAAAATAAAAAAAAAATAAAAAACAAAATGAAAAATAAAAAATTCTTTGATCCAAAGTGAAGTTATGTTTAATTGAAAAGGAAACAAAAAAACTTCAAAGAAATATAATCAAAGTAAACATCATTGATTATTCTATGTGTTTGAATTTTGTAAAACTTGGGGTTTTTTTAGGAATCCATACATTTGTAAAACTTGGGCTTTTTCTAGGAATCCATACATTTGTAACACTTGGGCTTTTTCTAGGAATCCATCCACTGGAAAATTCAAAACTATAACAACATTACAAAAAAATTAGTCAATAGGAATATAACAACTATTACTAAGTGTAAGACGTAACTTGGTAAGTTGTAAATATATTAATGATGAATAGATAAATCATAATTAATGGATCGAAAATAAGGTGGAGGAACCGTTCCAACAACTATCAAGCTAATACTTGATGGCTTTTTAAATTTATAATATTATATACTAAAGATGATAAAATATTTTAAAAGTCCACATTGAGATAAAAAACCTAATAATAAAAACAGAGTTAATCAAACTATAGCATGTCTTCTGCACATAAAGGAAATCTAAATTTATTTTACACATAACTACTATTATAAACAAGGAAAAGTTGCAAAGCAACTAAGTCTCTGCCTAAGGGATTGCTGAAAGGACCAAGCAGTTTAATTCCCTAAGAGATTGCTGGAAGTACTAAGCAGTTTAATTGCTAGCAGTATCAATTATTCATTTTATATTGTCCACATAGTTACTAAACCAGGGTCTCAACCAACGCTGGTTTTCGAAGCACTCAGCAGCACAGTTGGTATCAAATGTGCAAGTAGCAGTCCAATCATTGTTTTTTAATTGTGTGCAAGGATACAATTTGAAAAAGGAGATCGTTAAGGCCAACCATAAAGGAAAGAGATTTTCATGTAACCATTGCAAGGATTAAATATTTGAGTAGGAGATGAGGGTTTAAGGAAGATATCAACAACTCGTCCTGTTGTTGCTGGTGTTGGAGAAACTATTTACCTTTGCATCTAGGTATGTTGTTGGTGCTACCTTAGCTACTGCCGAACAAAGACATACGGAAGACAGGAATCTCCTATTATCACCAAATCTAGTGAGATGAAATATCCCAAATCCTGATATTTTCTATCTCTAAGCAAAAAGGCTGATACAACTGGGCATGCAAACTGCCATGCAAAAATCCCTATTTTATAGGAAAAATTAGGGTTAGGTTTTGTGAGATAGAATGAACACTTACCACTGATAAGTCGGTGAAACTGCTTCGGATAAAGTATGTAAGCCCTAAGAACTAGATCAGAGATGGGCAGACCTCTTCTGCTCCCAGTGAACCCCCAGCAGCAAGAACCCCAGTCAGAAAAGGGTGACGCTATTAGTGAAGGAGGTGTCCGATGAAGCTGTTGATTTGTAGGACTGGTATCTTTCCCGTGCCGGAGAGAATTCCTAATACAAGAGTGATTTTCGAGTCCTTTAAGCAGGATAGCGACTTGCTTCTGAGAGACAGCTGCTCACGCCCCTGGAATCCCGAAACTGCTGATAACTGTTCTGGATGAGCATGGATGGATCTGATAATTACCGGGTACCGGAGTATGATGCTGATGATGAGAATGGTGCCTGAGTTTCGGAAGGAAACTGAGATCTGAAGGCCCCACAGCTGATTAGGGCTTTCCGGCTGAAAACCCCCCTTTACAGCTGCACACATGTCCCTTCAACGATCTATACCATATGCTAGATAACTGATGAATGAATGAAGAACAAGTGGTGAAACTATATGGCTTACCCTGAATAAGACTAGGACAGATGTTTCACTGCCGAAATCCCATTAGTTGAAGACTTTGTCTCCAACCCCAACTGCTGTGCGGCATGCTGTGCTGCTATCCAAGAGCTCCCAAAAATAATGATAATCAAAAGTGAAGTCTCCTTTTGCTTTATCCTTTATTTATAATGTTCAACTGCGAAAACCCTAATCTTTGACCTAATTAGGTCACTTTATCTTCTAATTTGACGTTGACTTGCATGCATGCGGATGGAGACTTAAAGAGTGCATGCATCATTAAATAATGCTAGGATGACATGCACGAAGGTGGCCTTTGGCCCCAGTGGCCCTTCTTGACCTAATGATGATTCCCTAGATCTTCTATGGATGGCATCAGTCCTTAGCTGATCCCCTAGCTGTCAGTAACTGCTCGAACCCACAGGAATCACATGGGTTAGTGGTTTTGGGCCTCAAGGCCTAATTGGAAGGGGACATTACAGTCCTCCCCGCTTGAGATTGCTTGTCCTCAAGCAACTTCAAACTAGGATGTTGCAATACCTGTTCACCTTCCCAGGTGGCATCCTCTGGCGGTAGTTCCTTCCATTGAACCAAGTATTCTCTGATTATCCTGTTCCTGAGCTTCCTCTCTCTAGTCTGTATGATCCGTTTAGGAATCAGTATCAGTAGTCCCTCATCATCTAAAGGAGGCAATTCGGTGGATGGAGCAATGTGTTTCCCAAGGGTCTTCTTCAGATTAGATACATGGAACACATTGTGAATTTTTCTTTCCGGTGGAAGTTCTAGTTCATATGCCACCTCTCCCACTTTCCTGATTATTCTGTATGGTCCATAGAAGCGGGGTTTTAACTTCTCTGCTCCTTTCTTCTTAAATGAGGACTGTCTGTAAGGCTGGAGCCTTAAGTACACTAAATCCCCTACCTCAAAGCTCCGCTCAATCCTATGTCTGTCGGCATACAACTTCTGTTGATTCTAGGATATTTGTAAATTCTCCTTCAATATTTTCAGAATGTCCTGACTGGCCTGTATCCAATACTTAACCTTAGGAGCCCTACTATCTCCAAATGCCAAATCTGCATAGTCCAACCCTAACCCTTCCCCTGAGGCATCAACATTGCTCCTAACCCTTCCCCTGAGGCATCACATTCTACCACAAAAGGTTGTGAGAAGTCTGGTAATGCTAGAACTGGACAAGAACTCATAATAACCTTCATCTCCTCGAAAGTTTTCTATGCTAAGTCTGTCCAAGTGAACGCTCCTTTCTTGGTGAGATCTATGAGGGGTGCTGCAAATTGGGAGAATCCCTTAACGTACTGACGGTAATAAGTGCATAGACCTAGGAACCCTCTCAAATCTGTAACTGTTTTTGGCGCAGGCCAATCTCTGATAGCTCGGATTTTCTCCATGTCAACCTGTACTCCTTCTGCATTGATTACGTGTCCTAAGTACAACATTTCCTTCATGCCAAACTCACACTTGGACATTTTTGCATATAGCGAATGCTCTTTTAAAATACTCAATGTTTTATCCAGGTGTTTCAGATGTTCTTCCCAAGTTTTGTTGTAAATCAGGATGTCATCAAAGAATACAAACAAAAACTTACGTAGTTGTGCTCTGAAGGTGTGGTTCATGCATGACTGGAAAGTGGTCGGAGAATTGGTAAGTCCGAAGGGCATGACCAAAAACTCATAGTGACCATAATGACAGTGAAAAGTTGTTTTGGAGATGTCCTGATCCCTTACCCTAATCTGGTGGTACCCCGAGCGAAGATCGATCTTGGAGAAGTATTGAGCTCCCCGAAGCTCATCCATGAGTTTGTCAATTCTAGGAATTGGATACCTGTTCTTAATGGTCTTTTTGTTAAGCGCTCGATAATCAATGCACATTCGCAGTGTACCATCCTTCTTCTTGACCAGTACTACTGAGGATGCAAAGGGGCTAGAACTGGGCCGAATATATCCAAGCTCCAGTAATTCTTTGATGGTTTTCTCAATCTCATCCTTGTACCTTTTGGGATTCTGGTAAGGAGTGGTAATGACTGCTTGTGTTCCCTCCTCTAGCTCGATGATGTGTTCAAAACCTCGGTCTGGTGGTCTACCTGATGGAAGGTCCCGAAAAACCTTTTCATGTTTCTGTAGCAAGGCTTGAATGTCACTTGGGTGTTGTGTGCTGGTCTCTGGGGGTTTCCTGAAGGTGACCAAACATTCTGCAGCCCATTCTATATCATCCTGTCGGAGCACTGCCTCCATTCTCTATGATGAGACCGGTTTTAGGGGATAAGTGTTCATGCCCCTCAAAACTACACTTTTTCCATATGGCCCCTGGAACTCCATTTCCATTGCCCTGTAGTCTGTAGTGTATTTCCCTATAGAATAAAGCCACTGAACACCCAATACCACATGAGTATCTGCTACATCCACTACATAGAAAGAGTCTGTCATCTGATAGTTACCTAAGGCAACATTCAGTTTAGGGATCCAGTAGTTGCACTCCATGCTGGAGTTCTCGGCTACTGCTACAGTGAATCCTTTGAACTTCTCGGTCTGAATACCTCTCTTGGCTACCCAACCAGAGTCAATGAAATTGTGGGTGGCTCCCCCATCAATCAATACTCCTACTCTGTGACCCTGTACTACTCCCCTGACCCTGAGAGTATGGAATCTTGGTACTCCAGATAATGTAGCAATGACTCCCTCTGGTGTATCACCCTGGTGTGAATCCTCTTCTGTGGCTTCCTGCTCATCGTCGTCCTCATCACTGTCTGAATACACCTCAATGTAGTGATCCTTCACCTTCCCTGCACACCTATGTCCTGGTACCCATGGTTCCTAACAGGTGAAGCATAGCTTCTTCCTTCTCAAGTATTTCCTAGTGTCCTCATCTAACCAAGTTTTCTTGGGCCCGTCCTGTTGGAAAGATTTCCTGTCCTTGTCCCTAATAGGAAAATTTGTTTTCAGTGGGAATTTGTTTTTGGAGACTGAATCCTGAAGATCTCTTGCTCTGCCAATGGCATCCTGCAGAGTGATGGGTTTGTAGGATTTCACCCATCCCCGTAGTGGCTCTATGAGGGCCTCAGTGAATAACATGGTCAATCTGCTTTCTGACACATATGTTACCATAACGGCTAGCCTCTGAAATTCTGAAATGAAAGATTCTACACTACCGGTCTGCTTGAGTTGAGCCAAATCCCTAAAATGTATCTCTGGATCTTTCCTGTCAAACCTCTCTATGAGCTTCTGAGTGAACTCACCGTAGGAATGTATGGTGTTGTGACCCAATGTCACCAATCCATGGTACCACCACTCGTGAGCTTCTCCGTCTAGGTGAAGTGTAGCCAATTTAATGGTGTCTGTCTCTGTCATGGGGTTGATTTGGAAATAGGTATACAACTTCTGAACCCATATCCTCCCTGATCCTCCGCGAGTCCCATCAAAGTTTGGGATGGTCAACCTGCCCAAGGTCTTCTACAACTCATAGTTGTGATTGAAACCCTTGTTGAAATTCCTGGGCCTGTTCCTGCTCTTCATGTTGCAGAAATCTGAAAAAGACATGGCAGCATGAAACTCATCCCCTAAGTCTCTATACTCCTGTATATAAGCCCCAAAAGGCTCGCTAGGTTCTACGTGCATGACCGGGCCCCCTACTGTATCTGCCAAGAAGTGAGGCATGGTAGGCCTAATAGAAGGTCTGCTGTATATATGCAGAGTATTCTAAATGTTAGTGTACGCTACCTTTCCACTGCTGCTTGTAGATCCCCGATCTACTGGCGAGGGAGGTGTACTGTTGAGACCTGTTTCTGGTTTTGCTGATAATCTATTGATTGCATTGAGGACATATTTTTGTCCTTTGGCTAAGTCTTGCAATGCAGAGACCAAGCTGCGAAACTCCATTTGATCCTCTTCTTCTCCCGTTCCTTTTCCCCTATCTGAATGTATACCTGTTTGTTCCATGTCTGAGTTGGTATATTCTAGTTGGATATCTTCAAATTCTTCTGTGTATCTACTCTTCCTCCTCCTATAGGTTACAAAAATATCTCCATCTGTATTCATCTACTTTTCATTTCTTAAGCCCACAGTTGGCCAAGAAAACAGCTTTGATACCACTGAAATATCCCAAATCTCGATATTTTCTATCTCTAAGCAAAAAGGCTGATACAACTGGGCATGCAAACTGCCATGCAAAAATCCCTATTTTATAAGAAAAATTAGGGTTAGGGTTTGTGAGATAGAATGAACACTTACCACTGATAAGCCAGTGAAACTGCTTCAGATAAAGTATGCAAGCCCCGAGAACTAGATCGGAGATGAGTAGACCTTTTCTGCTCCCAGTGAACCCCCAGCAGCAAGAACCCCAGTCAGAAAAGGGTGACGCTATCAGTGAAGGAGGTGTCCGATGAAGCTATCGATTTGCAGGACTGGTAGCCTTCCCGTGCCGGAGAGAATGCCTGATACAAGAGTGATTTCTAAGTCCTCTAGGCAGGATAACGACTTGCTTCTGAGAGACAGCTGCTCACACCCCTGGAATCCCGAAACTGTTGATAACTGTTCCGGATGAGCACGGATGGATATGATAATTACCGGGTACCAGAGTATGATGCTAATGATGAGAATGGTGCCTGAGTTTTGGAAGGAAACTGAGATCTGAAGGCCCCATAGCTAATTAGGGCTTTCCGGCTGAAAACCCCCCTTTACGACTGCACACGTGTCCCTGCAACGATCTATACCATATGCTATATAATTGATGAATGAATGAAGAACAAGTGGTGAAACTGTATGGCTTACCCTGAATAAGACTAGGACAGATGTTTCACTGCCAAAATCCCATTAGCTGAAGACTCCGTCTCCAACCCCAACTGTTGTGTAACACGCTGTGTTGCTATCCAAGAGCTCCCAAAAATAATCGTAATCAAAAGTGAAGTATCCTTTTGCTTTATCCTTTATTTATAATGTTCAACTGCGAAAACCCTAATCTTTGACCTAATTAGGTCACTTTATCTTCTAATTTGACGTTGACTTGCATGCATGCGGATGGAGACTTAAAGAGTGCATGCATCATTAAATAATGCTGGGATGACATGCACGAAGGTGGCTTTTGGCCCCAGTGGCCCTTCTTGACCTAATGATGATGCCTTAGATCTTCTATGGATGGCATCATTCCTTTTCTGATCCCCTAGCTGTCAGTAACCGCTCGAACCCACAGGAATCACATGGGTTAGCGGTTTTGGGCCTCAAGGCCTAATTGGAAGGGGACATTACACAAGACCGATAGAAACCAAGACAAGCTTAACTAAATAACATGAGATTTGGATTTGCTTTTACAATGCTTCCAAACAAAGCCATAATGAATACACCCCCATCTAAGCTCAAAAAGTTAGAACAATAACGGATAGGAATTTGTACTGGTGCATTTCCCCTTTGGTATTTCGGCTCCAGTATTTGCTGATATGGTCCAAAGACCAGTTGCATCGGGTGCAGCAGTATGTTAAATGTTAACTAAATCCTTCGAGATGACTTGTTTAGTTTAGTTATTTTAATAAAACCGGTTCTAGCAACCGTCCCGGTGGGAAACTGTTTTGCATGATATGTACATATGTATCATGTTTATCTGCTTAATAATATATCGTGGAATAATATATTGTGGAGTTTTATTCTATTCTTCAGTGGTATCAGAGCCATGTTTAATAAATCACTTTGTGCAGTAAATTCCATGTCTTGAGTCAAATGAAGAGATCCCCGTGTTTTCTCACGGAGGAGTGCAACCAAGAGTGCAGAGGCTGTGAGAGAAGAGAGCGTTGATGTGTTGAAGAGTTTTCTCACGAAGGAGTGCATCCAAGACTGCAGAGGTTGTGCAAGAGAGTCTGCAGTCACCAAGAACCTGTAAGGGAGCCCAAGCAGTCGCCAATAAATTCTGGCAAGACTGGGAAGCTACTGTTTTTTAATAGAAATGAAAAACTAAAATTCAATATCTAATATCAATTGTGGGAGTAGTGCTTTCCAGAAAAAGAAAACTACTAAGAATGGTTTTGAAAAATAAAGAACACTCTTATTTTTAATGATTTCTGGGAGGAAGTTTGTGAAGGAAAGGATGATAAAGACCCAGAATAACCTACAGATGAGAAATAACTTGCAATTTGGAAGAGTAAAGATAAAAAGGCATATGCTTTAATTTATTCTTCTATAACTGAAGAGGTAAGTCGGCATATTCTTTCCAGCACCACAACATTTACAACATTAAAGAAATTAAAAGATCTTTATGATTCCCATTCAGAACTAGAAATTATACAATTGTTGATGAAGTTATTTAATCTTGAACTAAAAGAGAATGATCCCATGAAGTTAGCTTTCGAAATTAAAGCCATTTTTCATGATATTGAATCAACTGGTGTCAAAGTTGATCTGCAACTCACTGCATTCATTAAAGTCCTATATCCTACCTATTCGCACTACTTAGAATCGCTTCAAGCTAGTGGACAGATGAAAGCCATGAATTTTGATGTTCTTGTAGACAAAATTGCTAAAAGAGAGAAATCCTTTGGAAAGAAGGAATCTCTTTCCAATTCCATTGTTTAGACTCGATGTCTCACCCAGAAAGAGCAGAAGCCTAGAGGGGAGTCTACTAGACTTGACCATAGTAGCAGAGGTTGTGGTAGGAGAACATTTAGAGGCAGGGGTTAATAATCATCAAGATGACAGACAACAAAACTATGTTCAGAATGCTAGATAATATGTTAAATGATATATATGTGGTAAACTTGGTCATACTTCCAATTATTGTCGCACTTCTTGGGAAAATATTAATGAGAAGAAAGAGCAACAACCTCCAAACAAAGGAAAACCACATGAATATTCTCACTATATAGTTGCACATTGTAATCTTAGTATTAATGAAGTTTTAAGCACTTCTTTTGCTTCTTGGGAAGACACTTGGATTTTAGATACTGGAGCCACATGTCATATGACCTTCAGAAGAGATTTTTTTTAGACATTTAGTGATCATATTGATGGTATAATTTATTTTGCTGATAAGTCATAGTTGAAGCCCCCAGAATCGGAGTTTATTTGACTTAAGTTACCCAGACTTACTGATTATATTTTGCATGATGTTCTTTATATTCCACAATTAAAAAGAAATTTAATGTCTCTCATACAAGTTAGGAAGCAAGGGAATTCTATACATGTGTTTGATGGTATAATTGAAATATGGAGAACATCTCATGATGTGATTGTTATGACTAGTGTTGAAGAAGATGAACTTTTAAAACTAAAAGGGACATCATCTTTTTTATCCAACTCGGCTCTTTTGGATCAACATAGTGATACTATGTCTTCCATCTTAGTGTGGCATGCTCGTTTTGGTCATATCAATTATGATAGTATCCGAATTACGAAGCAACAAGGTATACAAGGGCTTCCTACTATTCGAAGAAAATTGTCTCCATGTAATGCTTGTATTTTAGGCAAGCATTGTAAGCAACCTTTTTATAGGTCTACTTCCAGAGATTCCAGGAAGTTAGGACTTATACATTCAGATTTACGTGGGCCCATGCATGTTCCATCTGTTAATGGTAACAAATATATGCTAACATTTATTGATGACTACACCAGGATGTGTTGGGCTTACTTGTTGAAAGAGCAATCACAAGTTTTTGCAACTTTTAAGAAATCTTATTTATGGATTACAAATGAAACTCAACTTAATATTGGCACTCTTCACTTGGATAATGGTAGTGAATACACATCTAAAGATTTTGAAAGGTACTTATAAGATAATGGTATTAAACATCAAACCATCATTCCTTATTCACCACAACAAAATGGTGTGGCAGAATGCATGAACAAAACTTTGCTTAATATGGTGAGGTCAATGATGTTTTTTCAAAATGTAAAGTTGATGTTTTGGGGAGAAGCAATACTTTGTGAAGTCTATATTCTTAATCGATCTCCTTCTACTTCCATGAATAATAAGTCTCCTTATGGAATGTGGTATAATTGACTTCCTGCTATTCAACATTTTAGAGTATTTGGTTCTCCTTGATTTGCCTTGATTTCTACACAACAACGTAACAAATTGGGTGCCAGGAGTCAAAAATGTATTTTTTTGGGATATTCTAATACTTCTAGATCTTACAGGTTGTATGATGAGGAGAACAAGAAATTTTTTGTTTCAAGAGATGTAGTTTTTCTTAAATTTGATAAAGATGTTTCTACTATTGATAGACAACTCAGTCATTTGGATAAATTCCCTTCCAAGAAGTTTTATTATGAATGGGATAATGACCTTCCACATCCTGAAGGGGGGATTCAGATTCTGGATCAGTTTGTGGATTTTCCTTCAATTAATTTTCCTTATTTATCAACACCTGAGAATGAAGAAAAATTAGTTGATAATAATAATTCTGTAGAAGAAAAAATAGATGACAATAATGCAGAAATGAATGACAATAATGCAGAATCAGAAACTAAAGAAGCTATTTAGCCATCAGAAATTGAAGTAGCTATTCAACCATCACTGCAACAACTAGTTCGTAGATCAACACGAACAAAGACAATTCCAAAAAGGTTTGATGAATTTAATTTAAATTTTTCTATTGTTGTTAATGAGCCTGCTACTTTTGAAGAAACTGTTAGTTGTAATGAATGGAAAGATGAAATGCAGAAAGAATATGATGCCCTTATTTAAAATGGTACTTTGAGGTTGGTGGACCCTCCTATTGGCATCAAACCGATTGGCTCTAAGTGGGTTTATACAACTAAATATAAGGTTGATGGCTCACTTGACAAGTACAAGGAAAGACTTGTAGCAAAGGGGTATGCTATAAAATAAGGTGTTGATTACATAGATACATTTTCTCCTACTGCAAAGTGGGGCACTATTAGAACTTTGTTTTCTCTTGCAGCTCAAAATGGATGGAAAATACATCATATAGATGTAAAAACTGCCTTTTTAAATGGAGATCTAAAAGAACATGTCTATATGTTTCAGCCAGAAGGTTTTTCTGTTAAAGGAAAAGAACAAAAGGTATGTAAATTGGTGAAGTATTTATATGGTTTGAAACAAGCACCCCGAGCATGGTATGAGAAGTTAAATGAACATCTTCTCAAATTGAATTATAAGCATTTCAATCTAGACGATGCAACTTTATTTGTTAAGAAAGTTGGGCAATTAATTGTATATCTAGTTGTCTATGTTGATGATTTGCTTATCACAGGGAATAATGATGACTATATAGTGTTTATTAAAAAGGAGTTGCAAAAGGTTTTTGACGTGACGGATTTGGGATTACTTCATTATTATTTGGAATTGAAGTAGATCAAAAACCAAAGTACATCTTTATTTCTCAAAAGAAGTATATTGGGGATCTAATGAGTAAATTCGGGATGTAGGATTGTAATTATGTTCTTACTCCAATGGAGCATAATCAAAAGCTTATTTCACATGAAGGCAATGCATTTGAAGATCCAACAAAGTACAGGCAACTTGTTGGAAGCTTGATTTATCTTACTACTACTCATCCTGATATAAATTTTGTTGTAGGAATACTTTCCATGTTTATGCATCAACCTTGTGAAGGTCATTGGATCGCAACAAAACGAGTGCTTGAATATTTAAAAGGTACTCAGTCATTTGGGATCAAATACTCTAAAGTTTCAAACTTCCATCTTACTGGTTATTCATATTCAGTTTTTGTTGGAGATAAAGAGCATGGGGTGTCTACTTCAGGTTATTTGATGAATCTTGGATCAACATCCATCACTTTGAGATCACGAAAGTAATCAGTTCCTGCTAATTCTACAACTGAAGTGGAATACGTTGCAGCAGCTCAAGCCACAAAAGAAATCATTTGGCTTCGAAATTTTTTTGAAGATTTGCAAGAGAAACAAAAGACTTCAATGCCTCTCTTTGTTGAGAATACTTCTGCAATTCAATTAGCCAAGAATCCTAAATTCCATGATTGAACCAAACATATTAACACCAAATATCATTCGATTCGACATCATGTTGAGGCTACAACCATTCATTTGACTCATTGTCCTACTTCAGAGCAAATCACTGATATATTTACCAAAGCATTGGGACATGAAAAGTTTGAAAAGTTTAGAATGTTACTAGGCATGTTAGATGACCCTTCGGATTAAGGGGGGAATGTTACCTAAATCCTTCGGAATGACTTGTTTAGTTTAGTTATCTTAATAAAACTGGTTCTAGCAAATGTCTCGGTGGGCAACTATTTTTCTGATCTGTATATATGTATCATGTTTATGTGCTTAATAATATGTCATGGAATAATATATCGTGGAGTTTTATTCTATTTTTCATTAAATGACAAAGAGTTTTGGTAGACTAGAAAAACTTGTTGTTTTAAACTAGAGAAATTACGTGTTATAGAAATGGGATATATTATAATGTGAGATTATTCATTTAATCTAATGGTCTAGTGGGAAGCTGTGTATAGCTGGAAGCTATTCTAACAAGTGGAATAAGCAACAAAGTTGCTTAGTACCTGCCTCCTAAGAAGAGATTGAAAATATATAGCAATAGGATAATTTTGCTATAAAAATATATGATAAAACAAATATAATTACAATTTGAAAGAAATTAAAACAAAAATAATTAAAAAATGTCCATTTAAATTCGATATAGGTTATTGCAATGTAGCATAAAACAAGCATATTCAAGCTTCCTTACATACTTCTAGTAATATTCTTGACTTATGTTATAAAAATATGCAAGTTTCTTTATAGACTAGCATAAATAGGAAATGAGAAATAATAGCTTATAAGACTATAAATTAATATCATTGTTGTGAGAATAGTTTATTTATATTTTATTATAAATTTATAATGTTATACAAATATGCAAGTTTTTTTTATAGGCTAGCATAAATAGGAAATCAACAGAATTCAAGGCTTCTTTGGTTATGGATGAATAAATTAATTAAGATTTAAAACTATTGTTAGGAATATGTTAAGCCCACAATTGAACTGGTATCTAATTGTTAAGAAACTTGATTGTTGAAATTAGTTACAAAACAATAGTGGAATAAGCAACAAAGTTGCTTAGTACCTGCCTCCTAAGAAGAGATTGAAAATATATAGCAATAGGATAATTTTGCTATAAAAATATATGATAAAACAAATATAATTACAATTTGAAAGAAATTAAAACAAAAATGAATTAAAAAATGTCCATTTAAATACGATATAGGTTAATGCAATGTAGCATACAACAAGCATATTCAAGCTTCCTTACATACTTCTAGTAATATTCTTGACTTATGTTATAAAAATATGCAAGTTTCTTTATAGAAAGCATAGTTTAACACTTTGAAAAACGGTTTATACCTAATTATAAGTTTGTAAATACTATGCATTTAAACTTTGTTATGGTTAAATACTATGCATTTAAACTTTGTTATGGTTAAATACTATGCATTTAAACTTTGTTAGGGTATAACCATAGGATACATACCGACTCCTCATCCCTTCGCTAGCTTGTGGTCTCCCTCATTCAAATTTTAACAATACACTTAGAAAAATGCATATATAATACTTTTATAGTTGTCACAATTTTAATTATTTAAAAATTAATAAAAATAATATTTTAATAACTTAACCTAACATGCATATAAAAACTTAACCATAATATAGTTGTCATATAAAAATAATATTTTAATAACTTAACCATAAATTTAGCCATTAATGAAAAAATGCATATATAATATTTTTATAATTGTCACAATTTTAGTTATTTCAAGATAATATTTCATTATTAAAAAAGTTAATAATTAAATTATTTTTGAAATATTAAATTTAGTTTAAAATATTATTTATTTTATTAATTATATAATAAATTTTGTGATTTTAGGAAAACTATAAATCAACATAAAATTACTTATTCGATTATCTAAATGGCATTGGACATATAAATAACACGATCGAAGGAAAATCAAGCCACATCAAATAGTTGTATTGTAAGTTAATCTATAGGTTAGATATTAGATCTAAATCAGAGTTTTAACTATCATTTTGTATTGTTTTCCTATTTCAAAAAATATCATTATCATATTTTACCAGGGCGTGGTTTCTTTTTGTCATTAAATGAAAATATATTTTTTTGTTACTATGCATATTTTATTGTTGTAAGATGTGAAAATAGATCTGAAACACATATACATAAACAATCATTTAAAACCAAACAATAAATTAGTCAGTATATGAAAGGGACATTTCAATGGCATTAGAGCATTATCACCAAAGTCTTTGACGAAAGTCTCCAACCAAAATACAACAATAGTCCACACAGAAAACCATATTGGCAGTAAGCGGTATATTACAATGATATCAAAGTTGTGCCTCCTGTTAACATGAGGATGGGAATTTAGTGAGAAAATATTTTTAGGTTGTTTCCGATAAGTGACCAGCACTTATACCTTTCTATTTATAGCAGTGGTAACTTGGCATCAAGGCTTGCATTCAGGGCTTAAGAAAGATGAAGACAACTCAAGAACTCTTGTAAGAATTCTTACAAGTTTATCAAGAATATCAAATGAATATAACAACATTGTTAGAGCACCCTAAGTGGTTTGAGCCTCACTTATCAATTGGGAAGAAGAAAGATACATTCAAATATGAAATGGTTGGTGACATGGATACCTCATATCATGGGGGAAATTTGAGAGAACCACAGGACGACTTCTTGAAAGTGCATGCATTTACTCATGTTGAGGAGATGTGAAAATATGTTCACAAAACATTAACCTTCAATACACCATTAATCTATCATATGAGGATGATAACATGAAGTGACAGGAGTCTTTTAAATCCTGTCAGAACATGTAGGTTCAGCACTCGCCACTACAACTCTGTGAGAAAGCGAATGGGGTGACAGTTTAAAGAGGCCGAGAGAGCCGTCCATAGCCAAGTAAAGGTTTGTGGAAAGATTGACATGTCCACTATATCAGGCGACTCGTTTTCTTCCTCATCACTTGCAATATTTGGATTTTGATTGTTGGAAACACTAGGAACGATGGTGTAGTACAGCACCTCAAGCACATGCCATTTCTCGTTTTTATTGAGCTTCGAATCCCGTGGCAACTTTTAATTTCCTTGGGACTTCCATTTTATAAAAGTATTCAAGTCTTCCATTTTATAAAAGCATTCAAGGCTGATCAACGATATTGACAACAGGTGGCAGACCGCATGGACGACCAGCGATAGCCAATGGAGTATGCGGTGGTCACTGCCTTTAGCCGTTACATAATAATTTATTTGTTCTAAATCGTTGATCAGGGATCTTCACAACAGGTGGCAAACCCCATGGACGACTGGTGGATCTTCACAACAGATGGCAGACCGCATGGACCACCGACCATAGCAAGTGGAGTATGTCGTGGTCACTGCCTTTACCCGTCACTGGTATATATTAATCGAGACCTGGTGGGTGAGCTGATTTTTTCATGCATTTTCAGTTGGAGAGAATGCTGAGCTTGGCAATCAATTTCCTTACATGGTTGTAGTGTATTCGGTAAGGTTTATGGCTTTACTATGTCTGTTTTATTCTTGACGCGTTAAATTCCTGAAACTTGTTCCAGCATTAAGCCATTTTTGTTCAGGTTATGGAGTGTTTGTTTTTTATTCAAAGGAAGATCACGTTATCCTGTTGCACGCTCAGTCGCCCCCTAGCGTTTACGCAGCCGTCGATGGCACAGGTCGTGTAAACAACTATTTTTAGCGATCTTGTTTTTATAGATGTATGTTTCTTTATTTGACAACGATGTAGCGAATCGCGATCTTATTTTCATAGATTTCTGTTTCTTTATTTGACAATGACGTGTTATGATTTCATTAACAGCTTACGTCTTCTCGTTTGATATTATGGAGTCCCTGGAGAAGCAATAGAGAGAAAACACGGAAACCATATTGGAGAAGGCCAGAGCCATCTACAGAGAGAAAAATGTATCAATTCTTGCTAGACCAGTTTCCATATTCATTGGAGATTTACCTTTTTTGTAGAATTAAAGTTTTTAAATATTGTTATAAATGTTCAGATATGCTTTGAAACGAAGGTGGAGACTGGAGATGCCAGAGGTTATATGTGAACAAGTTGAGAAGCTTCAAGCAGATTTTTTCGTCATCGGAAGCCATGGCTACGGCACCATTAAAAGGTATATTGTATATACGTCATTGTTGGATTGTTGATTTCTGTAATATCGTTCAGTCTGTAACTGATGGAACGCGCCGGCCGTTGGGTTGAATTTTGTAGAACTTTTTTGGGAAGTGTGAGCGATTATTGTGTCTGCCATGCCAAGTGCCCTGTGGTTATTGTGAAGCTGCAAAAGGATTTATCAAAAATTATAAAAATTTACATTCATTGCTTTCATTAATTAGGGCAGTGGAAACTTCTTATTAATTATAATTTTTATGTAAATTTACATCGGTTAGGGCAGTGGCAACTTCTTTCAAACGTGTGACTACACCACACCCACAACCAATAAC